>CM062245.1:24066471-24093802 GCA_031216285.1 Syzygium syzygioides | reverse complement strand
CTCTTTGACAGCAAGCGACCTCCGCTGGCCATCATGGAGGCTGCGACTGGCAAAGCGAAATAAGGAAAAAAGATAAAAAAGAGAAGGGAAAGAAAAAAAGAAAAGAAGGAAAAAAGAAGAAAAGGAAAAAATGATTAAAAAATATTAAAAAAAATTACGGCAGCGTTTGTCATGTCACGTAGGACAGCTAGTGTTCGCGGAAGTAATTTCCAGCCTAAAGTGGTCCGAGGCACTCAATTGGTACAAATGTGAAACAGTTTAGGACTAAATTGGTCCAATTAAAATGTTTATAACTAAATTGGTCCAATTAAAACAAAGGACTTTCTTTTTTTGTACTTTTCCATTTGAAAGGGAGCACAGTTTGCATTAGCCTTGAGTAGACGGTTCAAAATTGTGAAATACTGTCTAAAAAGCATATAATGAAGGGTATCTTACGACAGTAATTGCATGATAAGGGCGCACGGTTGGCTGTGTTGGGGCCAACACGACAAGGTTGATATAGGACATGGTGAGCTCATTTGGAAGTTCCCGTGTTGGTGCTTGGGAAAAGTGATGTGGTGGAGAGAACTTATGAAAGATGCATGGTTGTGAATGGGTGTTTTGAGCTAGCATGAGTAACTTAGGTGTGCACCGGGTGCGATGTACACTTGGTGCACTCAATTTTTCCAAGATCAACCAGCTCTGTTACTAATAGAGGATGAGAAAGCTAGTGAAAAGATTGAATTGCTTAGCTTCGATTTTACAAACCATGGCCTATTTTATAGGCCTCAAACCAAATTAGAAAAAAAAATCCAGTCTAAAATACCACACCACGAACCTAGATAAAAATCCGACATTTATAAGAGACACATAATATGCTAAATACCAAAATAATTTTAAGAATGAATAATGTATCGGTGAAATCTTCCTAATATCTAAAAGAATCTTTTAACAATTGAAAAGAAAAGAATCCAGCTTGAAGAGTTTAAGAGTGAGTATGAATAACTTGTGCATAACTGGACTCATTCACATCCCAAACCTAAAGTCTCAAAGATTAAATTTTTTGTAGGACGAGAGTTTTAGCTTAGATAGGTTTAATGACACTAAGGCAAGCCTCTTTCGAAGCGGGAAAATATTCGGTGCATTATAATACCAAGTCAGCAACTGATTTGACAAGTGTTTGTTACTCATATATAATTACAGCTTGACACATGGACATTGACTTGGAATTACAAAGTTGATTTCTCTCTCTCTTCCTCCCCTATCCATAGCAAGTATTGGGAAAATCCCTACTGATATTTTGAAGATGATATAATAATCAAAGGTTACTAATATGTTTAATGATTGAGTAAACTAGATGAAAGATGCACAAGCCTTTAGGCAGATGATGGCCTCACAAGATGTCTAAAGGTTATGATTTCTCTATCATGGTGACAAGGCATTGGGCGTAGAAGTGTCTGCAAGCTGAAGGTACTCAAGTAAAAGGTGAACAAGCCTAAAACGGGGACTTCAGTGAAGCTTGGAGGTAGGTAGAGCCATGATTAAGGAACAGAAGATGGAAGCTCGAGTACAATTGATATCCTTTGCCAATATTGAAGGTATTCAAAGTATAAAGTAAGATTGATGATGACTGGATGGACCTTTTTAGAGGTGAACAAGTCATAAATGTTGGGATTAACTATGCAACCTAAAAGGGGCGAATAGGTTGCTTTGTAAGATTTTAAAACTTTCGCGAAAAACAGCATGTAACAAAGAGATATCACAATACACTAGCTGTACGAGAGGCAATGTATCACTTGTATGCTAGTGATGATAAACAGAAAAATAAGCAACTGCACACAAGGATATATAGTGGTTCGGCTTTGATTCCAAGCCTACTCCACTCTCACCACTAACAACCATAAAGTTGGCTGAATTGCACTAGTAATTTGCTGATCAAGTTACACTTAGCAAGTACCACTCTTATCAATTTGTAGATCACATTACCAGAAGGTAGATGCTCCTATCATTTGGTACACTTGAAATTTCAATACAATTACAATGCAGCTAGTGTTATGGACAAGCAGGAGCTTTTTCCCCAATACACATCAAGTAAGAGATTTCGGGAATATTATAAGCACACTCTCTATCCCTCTCCAACTTGTTGGCTTGAAAAACCTTCTCTTTTATAGGGTTCTTCAATCTAGTTGTTGCTGATATTCTGGAGAGGCAAAAATAGCCGTTAGAGTCATGGGTGCTGTTGTCCTCAGAACTAATCGCCCAACAGCCTATTCTTGAACTTTTGTAGACTTTCCTGAAATAGCTTCTGTTGTTGCACTGTAGTTGTGATTCTAACTACCTATCAGACTAACTGTTCTCCTTTCTACCGAGTCTTCTAATGTACTTGTCCAGTCCCAACGGCTACAATAGTGACATAACGGTCATATTAAATGAATTGTTACCTAAACATTACCAATTACTAGATCTCTTTAGCTTGAATCAAGACATCATTATTTAGCTGATATTTGAGATTGATGGTGTTGTTTATCTGATCCTTCAAGGACAATATTGTGATCTTTTATTCAATGAATAACATTATGAGTATCACTCAATCCTTTGAATATATATTCTCTTTTAGACAATGTAGATATTATACCAAGGATAATTTGGGTATTATCAAAATTTATTTGGAGATGTTTCTCCAACAAATAAGAATAGGAAGTTCATAGAGACTTGAAGGTACCACACAAGGTGAACAATTTATATAGTTTTGGATCATTGAGATGCTAAGGAAGACCAATGGATGACAGTTCGTAAGTTGAGTAGAAGCGAGCAACTTGGATATACTCAAAGATTGCTAATAGAAGTGGCTGCTTCTATTGCTAATAGAAGTGGAGCCGCTTCTATCACCTATGAAGAACGTGTTTATAATTAACGTGTTTGTGTGATTTTGATAAGAAGATCTAGATTTTTTATTTATTTTATTTCACATTAATTATATGCGTCAATTTGTAATTGAATCTGACTACATAAATACTTGCCACAGTCAGTTGATGTGTTATTATAAAACCACTCTTAACATTTTCTCTTTAGAAGCTACTGAGCATTATATCCACCATGTCGACGAAAGCTACCGAGCATTACTTCCACCATGAAAGATTTCAATAAAATCGAATGACCTTCTTTTTCTTCTGAATGGGCACATAGGTGGTGGCCGAAAAGGGAATTGCACCAGTAAGAACCAAACGATGTGCCTGCCACACCAGTCATCGACATCGAGGTGGGCAAAAGAGAGAAAAGAAAGAATAGTGATCTGATAATACGACATCGCATCCCAACTTTGGAAAAGGAAAAACCCAACTCCACGACGAGTGCCCAAGGCCATGAAAGCTCGTCGTTTTCCACTTAAATATGGACAATGTCCTTTTAAAGAGCCCATGCGCCAGCTGTATCGACATCCATTTAAACCAAAAATCAAAGTTAATTTGCAAAGCGAAGGCGATGTGCGATTATGTTTTCCTCGTGAACATTTGTAGTAGGGCCATCCATTGAGACAACACCGCATGCAAAGGAAAGGACTATGGAAAGTGTTATAATGGTGGGAAAATGTCAGTGTCGTGACGCTTACCAATTGGGGTAGTATTTCCCACGTTTTTGTTTAGCATATTATCTTGTAGATGTGGATCTTGAAAGGAGAGAGAGAGAGAGAGAGAGAGAGAGAGAGAGAGAGAGAGAGAGGGTAGTCAGGGTTTTGTTTGGATGCTGGCGGATAAAATTGAGGGATTCGAATCACTAAAATAAATAAAATATTTTGGTTCTATTGATATGGGGACCTCCTAAGAGAGAAAATTGATTAAATCAAATTTCACCCTAGATTGAAAAGATCCCAATAATATTTAATTGACACCAAAATCAACATTACATGAATTCGTCCTTAAGTTGTCTACATAGTTAGGCGTGACCAATAGGGAAGTAATGAGCTAGAAAGGATGCAGACCATTTTACCTTCTCCGGACGTGGACTCGGATATGCGATTCACTTGACTTGGAAGAATGTATCTAGACATCATTGATGGACAGGTTTTTCATTAGCTCTTGCGATACCTTATTCTTGTTTGAGATCTCTGATGCATGCTTCGCAGATTCAGTCCAATGTAAGAATTTGTCGATATCTTATAGATTCAAAAAGAATGGGACCAAGATGGATATAAAGCAGCAATAGAGCGCAGCCTCTCTCTCTCTCTCTCTCTCTCTCTCTCTCTCTCTCTCTCTCTCTCTCTCTCTCTCTCTCTCTCTCTCTCGATATGCTGTGATTTTGAAATTCCTTGATTCTTGATTTCCTTTCTTAGCTTTCATCTTATAGTGTGATGCCGACCTCTCAAGCGAAGTGTTAGCTGGCTCGTGCACACACAACCGCAAAATGGTTAATTATTCGTATCTCCCCCTTTTCTTGCGGACAGATGATTGAGGATGGCCCGATTAGACAATGCATGGTCACATGACATTGCACTCTTTCTATTGCACAAACAGGCTTAGTGGGAACAATTCATAAAAAATTGGCTCACATATTCCCACGTGACGGGATAAGAAGCAACCCCGTGGTAGCGTTCTAACATGCATGGTTCACTATTTCGGGCCAAAAGTGGGTGGGACAATCTAAATTTTTGAAAACCAAACATCGTTTAGGTCTTTTCGATTGCATGATGACTAAGAGCTCCTCTAATGCTCTGGTGGTCCTCTGATTTGCACCAAGCATGAATACGATTGGCCACAATTCGTAATCGACTAGCACGAAAGTCGAAATCAGATGATGGGTTGAAATCAAGATCCGTGGTCTGGGGTTACTGTATTATTGCCGAAACATTCTTACATGCTGGCTAGACATTATGTTCTTTTTATTTTTTGGTCACCTGATTTGCACTGAGCATGAATACAATCGGCCGCAATTCGTAATCAACTAGCACGAAATTCGAAATTGGATGATGGGTCAAAATCAAGAGCCATGGTCTGGGGTTACTGTATTATGGCCGAAACATTCTTACATGCTGGCTAGACATATGTTCTTTTTATTTTTTGGTCGATTGAGGAGCAAATTAGGTCAGAATTTCCAACCGCATATCTGAAAAAGTGGCACAAGAATAGGAGCTTTCAAGAGATACCGTGCTTATCCGCTCGTCCAGTCAACAGCCGACTAGAATGAGGCTCTACGCACTCAGACTCAATGTCTCTATGTAGCACGCGTACACGTGGTTCAATGAGCCAATTCAGAGTGTAATACAATGCCGAGTAAAGTGGCCCTTAGGCCCCCTTTATTTCACGGCAACTGAATAATTTTAACTATATATATTCCTAAAAATTGTCGTTTATATCGCTTGAATAATTAGTCAATGAAAACTTTTCATTATTGACAAAATTGTATGTCTACACATTTTTGTGAACAATGAAATAATTCATTTTACAAAAATGTTATCCGAATTACTCATTTTCCGCAAAATAAACGCACTACTAATAATCGGCTTTTATCGCATGGCAAATAATACGGAGGTCTCGATCTTATTGTCTTTCCCGTTAGCTAAATTAATTGATTGAGATAACCCCAATTGACGATTTTGTCGAGATCATGTCATGGCATTTAAAAAGGTTGGTTTAGTTTCGAGAACAGCTCAATATAAGAGAATACAGGATGGAGACAACCAAAGTAGTTTAATTAACAAAGATCAATTTGAAGCGGACCCCCAAGTTACGATAGGTATGGCCCATTGTACGTGCCTTTTGGAGCTGGAAACTCTAGAATTAATTCACGCATTGAGTTAATTAATTGGATTAGGCCCCTCCCTTTTTGGAGCTCATGTCAATTATAATTGACTAAGTTTCTATGCCATGCAAATCATGTGATCGAATTTCATTTTCTTAGACATTGCTTCTAGGTGGGCCCAAGTGGCAAAAAGTTATGTACATTTACTCTAGGATAAATAATTTTTATTTTTTTTTATCAATAAACTACAAATAAGGGAAATTATTTCTATTTCCACACGTCTCTAGAACACGGCCATAATTCTCAATTATTAGCATTCTAAAATTTGAAGTAGTATGGTTGGCTTAATCATGAGCTCATCATCGTTTAATATTAGATTATTTCATGATATTGAAAAAGGTTGATCTAGCTACGAGAACATATTAATATGAATAGAACAGAAGATGGAGACTACTAAAGTAGTTTAATTAAAAAGATAAATTTGAAGCAGGCCCCTAAGTTAGGGGTGATCGATTTCAGGATGGGCTGGTTTCCACCCTAGAACCTTGAAACTCGGAACTGGATCAGAAGGGTTGGTTCCCAAATAGTGGAATTGGGAATTGGCCTACTTGTTCGGGAACCGGTGGTATCTCTCCTATTTTCTGGAGTCCTCAATTCGTCCCCTCACTCACATCGGATTCATACACTTATAGAGAATGAGGTAAGAGAGTTCACATTGACATAGATTAGACGGAGAGAGGATAATTCACTTCGAGCAAGAGGGAAGGACTAAGAGTGAGCGAGAAATGTTGTAATTATGAGTTAATGGCTCGACATAAGTGTCTTTAAACTTATCACTCTTCCGTTCATGTCCTTGCAGTTTTTTGTTGCAGTTTTCTTTGTCTTTAATATTATTGTAATTATGGGTTAACAGCTCAACAAATTGGAGCCTAACTTGCATGACTATTTAGTTCATGTCCTTTCAATTTTTTGCAGTAATTTTCTTTGTCTTTAAAATGATGTGTCTCTTTAGTTCATGTAGGACAGTCCTTGAGGTGTGCCGGTTTCGAAAAGTGTTCAACAAAGTCAAACAGGTTGAAGGTATTGTATCTTGGGAAGCATAGTTCCTGAAGCAGCTTAACACCGTTAGCATAAACTAATCGCCTTAAGAAGATTAGGTTAGCCGTAGCTCACTTCCTAAGTAATTATGTTATAATTTTATAGTAATTGTTTCCATGTAATTCCTTAGAATGTTCTCAAGAAGAACTTTGAGAGGAAAGACTTAGGTATTGCGAATGTTATACTTATCATCACAATTCTAAGAGATTTTGATGGTCTAGGCTTAACACAATCTCTTTACATTGTAAAGGTTTTTGAGAGGTTTAAAAAATTTGGCATTGAAGATATAGATAATTCTTTTCTTCCACACCTAACTTTAAAAAAGAATATCGGAAATAGTAAACAGCTGGAATACTCTCAAATAATAGGCAGTAAGGAAATGCACTAGACTGGATATTGCATACTCAATAAGAAAATTGAACAGATATACAAGTAATCCTAGTTACGAGTATTGGACTGTTGTATTAAGATGGTTAGGTTATTTGTAAAGAACCAAATACTATGTTCCTACAATATGGCAAATATCCTACTGTTTCGGAAGGCTATAGTGATGTCAACTGGATTTTGGATTCTAATGAATTGAAATCAATTAGCGGATTTGCGTTCACACTTAGGAGGTGCTGCAGTATTGTAGAAATCCTCAAAGAAAACTTTAATAGCATGTTCCATGATGGAAATAGAGTTTGGTGCTTTAGATAAAGCTTCTGAAGAAGCATAGTGACTTTGACAATTTTTAGAGGATGTTCCGTTGTGGCCGAAATCTGTGTCTGCGTATGCAATCATGGTGATAATCAAGCAGCGATTGGAAAGGCACATAATGTGATATAATGGTAAGTCTAGACACATCCGTTATAGACATAACTCTGTCAGATAGTTGTTCTCGAATGGAATGATTCTTTGGACTTTTTGAAGTCAAAGGAAGACATTGCGGATCCGCTGACAAAAAGTTTGTCGAGAGATCGGGTAAATTGCAAATCAAGGGGAATGAGTTAAAAGCCTTAACTTGATAAAGAGGTTCCAAGGTGGAAACCTAACCTAGCGATTAGAGATCCCATGGACTAGGTTCAATAGGACAACGCAAATTTTGGAAACTCTAGTGTGAAAAATGTCTTTCATTCCTATGATGCAATAGTGCTTCCTATAATATTTTAAGGGTATGCTATGTGTTTAACGATTCCTATAACTTGGAATTCAACATCCTAGTAAGGTATGGTAGGATACCTTTAATAGAAATACACCTGTATTTGTGGAGATGGCCAATTCTATGAAATCTTTAAAGGGTGGATTTTCTAAAGCATGCATGAATCCCGAGAGGTTTAGGGCCGAAGAATGAACACAACCAAGAACCAATCTTGATTTAGAGATTTTCTGTGCGAGGTCTATTATCTAGGCTTACACAAACAATTGGCAATTCAAGACTTAGTCCATTGACTAGTTAACTAAGTTCGATAGGTTTTCACTAATGAAAGTTCAAAATGAAAGCTACCTATCTTGATGCAGTATACCTCCACAGGCACACTTATAATTCTTCGAGTAAAAAATGTTTTGCTGATCCATTAATGTGGGGGATTGTTGTAATTATGAGTTAATGGCTCAACATAAGTGTCTTTAAACTTATGACTCTTCTATTCATGTTCTGTCTTTAATATTGTTGTTATTATGGGTTAATTGGTCAATAAATGTGAGCATAATCGGCGTGGCTATTTAGTTCATGTCCTTTCATTATAGGAGTTTTCATTGTATTTAAAAATACATCTCTTTAATTCATATAGGGTCAGTCCTCTAGGTATGTCGATTTCAAGAAGTCTTCGACAGAGTCATGTTTGTATAGTGTTAATACAAATGGGTTTGAGATATTATATCTTAGGAGGTATAGTTTATGAAGCTACTTAGCATCATTGATAGAAACTAATCGCCTTAAGGAGATTCGATTAGTCGTTCCTCACCTCTTATTTAATTCTATTATAATTTCATAGCAACCATGCAAGTTCAAATTTGGTTTGTAATTGTATTCTCTTTTACTCATTGACTTGGCCATTATTAAAGTTGTTATCGCTTTCTTAGGATTATCATTTCTGGTTACAATAAATAGTATTACATATTTTCCCTACTACACGTTTTGGTAACAACAAGAGAGAGGCGTTGAGTGAGAGGGACCGAGAGTGAGCATCGTAAGCAAGAGGCGTGATTGTGACTGAGAGTGAAGAATGGGCAACTAGTGTTCTTAACATGATAGAGAGTGAAAAATGGGCAATTACTAATTAGGATTTCTTAGATTTGTAATAATAAGAATTAAAAAAGAATATCGATTAGGTCTGGGTGATTTGGTCCACCATGGAACTAGAAATCGGACCGATTATCACCAATTTCAAATTTTTAAGAACCATCTAGATCGGCCAATTAGATCCATTTCTTTTGCTCACCTCCACTCGCAATACGATAGATATGGCCATAGTACGTGCCTTTTAGAGCCGAAAACTCTGAAATGAGCGCACTCAGTGAGTTGATTAGTTGGACTTGGCCCCCCCCTTTTGGAGCGCATGTCTACCATAGTTGACTAAGTTGTCATGCCATGCACATCATGTAGACATTGCTTCTTGCCGGAGCTAAGTACCATAAAGATATGTACGTTTAGTCTGGGATAAATAATTTATATTTGTTTACAAATAAAACTACCAAGGAGGGCAATTATTTCTAATTTTACTTCCACACGTCTCTAGAACACGGCCGTGTTTCTCAATTATTAGTATTCTAAAATTTGAAATAGTATGGTTGGCTTGATCATGAGCCCATCATCGTTTAACATGAGATTATTGAATATTATTTTGCTATTTAAATTAGTTTAATTCTCTTTATTTCTTCAAATTTGCAAACTAAAATTTTTGGGAAATGACTCTTTGGATGTGAATATTCAAGATATTGGCTTTTCAAAAAGGTACCAATGATATTGACAAAACAAGAATGAAAAAGGAGCCTCAAAGATATTCCGCTCTACCGACATGCATCCGTCAAATTTTCACGATGGAGACTTTTCAGTGGACCGACCACTTCTATGTGTTTCTTCTAATGCCGCTGAGATTCTATCATTCACGGAATTATAAATGTTAGTGTTCCTACGAAATTTCTTTTTCTGTGCTAGAAAGAACAAACTTAGCAGATTTTTTTAATCTTTTTTATGCACATATGCAGTGATTCTTGTCATGAATATGTAATGCTCGTAATTTTCCATTTTATTATCATAATAGATTTGGTGCAATTTCACGAATAAGAAGGCGCATATGCAAAATAGATTAGAAAGTTCAGCTCAAAAAACTTTCATTAATAAATAGACTGAAATCATATGTACATAAAAAAGCATATATGTTTTGTAGACAAACGACATGGGATCTCTATAACGGTAAGTATTTTTTAACGTTTTATTGTAATATTGATGGGACATAAAAATGGCTCGACGGGAAGAATTGATTAACCAGAATAAATATATTCCATTGCCCCTCTCCACTCAGCGTTACTATAGATAGATTCTTCACTTTTTTCTTTCCGCTCTTATCAAATGTCTGGTCAAGTGGCGGGTCCGTCGTTATTACTGGGTAATTTCACATCATGATGATGGCCCCAATTATATAGACCATTTAAAGTAGAATGAAGACCATACGATAATTAAAAAATTTCCTCACACTTTAGCTTTCATGATGTTACTAGAGTCCCACCTTTTCTGGTCTAATAATGTTAATTGGAGCAACATTAGTACGAGTTTTTTGATCACCAACGACTATAATGAGCGTCAGTCTTTCGAGTCATGTCTGACTCATGAGCCAAACACATCTCTGTGTCATAAAAACCTTCGCTTAGTCAAGGTTTGGAAAAGAACTCAATCTTGATTAAGTTTATGTTATATTTATTTGGTGACTTACAAATTCTGTTCTCTATTGTGTAACCAATAGAAAAGTTGATGAATTAAGATGAACCAAATAAACTTTGGCAACTAACTCAAACAAGAGTTAGCAACCCATAACTAGGTTGATAACTTAATCGGAGATTTATATGTGGTAAATTTAAGATGTGATGAAGAAAGGAATATAAAAGTTGGTAAAAGATAAGGAGTGAGTGGTTGAAGAAACATAAACTTGGAGAGTAACTCAATAATTGGTAATTTAATCAGAGAAAAATTGATAGTCAATCTAATTAAGGTTGGTAATTTCTAAAAAAAGTTGATAAGAATAAAATCTTGGAAACAATACGAAAAAGTTGGCAAATTAGGAAAAGCCAAATAATGTCGGTAAGTAAGTCAAATGGAAGTTGGCAACGCTATTTGGTGGCATTTAATGAGAAAGTTAGTGAGTCACACTAATTTTGATTCGTAATCTTTGAAAACGTAAGGGGTTGCCAACCAAGGCAAACAAAAATTGGACTCAATAGAAAAGTTGGTAAATTTTAAAAAAATTAAAACGTTGGTAAATTAGTTGATAATTTAAAAACTAACTAGTAATCTAGCATGACTTAAGTTGGCAAATCACTCTCATTTAGGATAGTAATTTTATATAAAAAGTTCGTAAATTTAAAGTGTTGGCAAGTTATGTAATTATAAGTTCGAAATTCACTTGAAAATTGCTAATTTGCCAACTACCAAAGGTCTTGATTTCATAAAAACATTGGTAAGTTATCAATAAGTTTTTAGAAAAAAGTCATCGATAATTTTTTCATGAATATTTTTCAAACACTTGTTAAAATATACCAACATAAAGAAAAAAATCAATATTTTTTAGCGCGGAACGATAGGACTCTTCCAAATCTTCTTCCCGCACCCTTGTGGTCCTTCCATAAAATAAAGTGCGTACTCGGTTTCTCGTGCATTGACTAAGACTATGAAAAATACATATGAGGACAGGACAAAAGAAACGAGAAGTAAGGACTTTTAAAAACTAAAAATTTGTAATTTTGATTTTCATGAAGGAGGCAAATAATATGTTGTCACTCAAGTGGTCACGTGAAAAGCAAGTAGAGACTAGAATCTCGAATAGATATCATGTTTTAAGTATAGGTTATCACTCACGCAGTCACGTGAAAAATAAGTAGAGAGTTCAAACTTTGAACAAATATCACGTTTAAAAGAATTGCAATTTTGGCTTCTTGAAGAAGGCAAAGGTAAAATTGCTCAAAAAGTCTTAAATTTATTGCACTTTTGTCAATTTAGTTCTAAGCCTTTCAATTTTGCCAATTGAATCATAAACATTTTCCCATTTTGCTAATTGAGTTATAAACCTTTTCTCGTTTTGCCAATTAAGCTTATCTAATCAATTTTGACTGGAATTCACTGAAATGGACATTGGTCGTCCTATGTAGCATAGTTGGCACTAATGTGGATAATTTATAATAATGTATTAATATTTTTTCGATTTTTTTCATTTTTTTCATTTTTTTTCTTTTCTACTCTTTTTCCTTCTTTTTCCCTTTTCTCTTCTTTTCTTTTGCTTTTTCCTTACTTCCCTCCACCAGCTACTACTAAGCCTTGTCAATTCGCCAGCCTCAGGCGAGGGTAGCGCTCTGGACTGCCCTTGCTCGACCAAGTGAGCGCAATCAACACTCGCTTGAGGCTGGCGGGACAGGGCTTGACGATGGCCGGCGGAAGGAAGAAGGGAAAAAGGAAAATAAAAGGAAAATAAAAAAACAAAATAAGAGAAAAGGAAGAAGCAGAGAAGAAAAGGAAAAAAGGAAAAAATTATTAAAATATTGTTCACGTCAGTACTAGCCATATCACATAGGACGGCTGGCATCCACGTCAAAGAAATCCAATCAAAATTGACCGGACGGACTAAATTGATAAATTGACAAAAGGTTTCTGACTCAATTGATAAAATTAAAAGGTTTATAACTGAATTGATAAAATTGCAATAAGTTTAGAATTTTTTGAACAAATTTTCTGAAGGCAATTCACAGGTTACCACTCACATGGTCACGTAAAAAGCAAGTAGAGAGTAGAATCTTGAATAGAAACCGTGTTTTCATAAAGGGTAATTCATGGGGTGGATGAAATTGCATGTGTTAAATTTTTCTGAATGCTTACGCCGCATGCTCTAATTTTTTAGGTTAATCACTATTCTTGAACCTATATGACACCCAGAAACAAGAAAAGCTAGTAATTCTTACTCTGCCAACTCTAATTAGCCTGAAGGAGAAAAACATCTGGCTCGGATAAAAAAGTACAGTGACCCTCAATCAGACTCGAAAAAGGCAAATACACAAGGTGTTGTCCTTACTCTTCTCGACCCGACAAGACAAATGAATATGCGAAAAGGGAGAGGATATAAAATTAGGATGGAACATGTAGAAAGACAGATGGAACGTATCAGTTGTCTTTTGTCTCTTTGCGGTTCCTACAAGCAAAGATCTATGTAAGCAGCATCTTGCTCAGCATCAACGTTTTGCCCATCTGCGCATGGAATTGGAAGATAACCCCCCAGAAATGATATGACCATCGATCAATTAAATACCATTTTCTCAAGAAAGTACGTGATTACATGTATATGACCATATTTGCTGGCTCAAGTAATAGGGTAGTTATAAACAATACTATTATATTTGATATTTTTCGTGTTAGTTTGAATGATCATTTGGCATCATTTTGAACATGGACAGTTGCATTGGTTTCTTTCTAAGATAATATGTCTACACAACAATCCAACTCCTCTTAGGTGAACCCCAAATATGTAATGCCAGTTTTAATCCACGTGGCATAACACAATTGTCTTAAGAGAAGCCATGTGATTAATGACTAAGATTAAAACTGGCACTACAGATTTGGGGTTAACGTAAGAGGAGTTGGATTGTTGTGTAGATACATTATCTTAGAAAGAAACCAACACAACCGTCCCAGTTCAAGATGATGCCAAATGATCACTCGTTGCATCCTTATATATTGATATTCTATATTAACTTTCATGTTAGTTTGATGATTATTTGGCATCATCTCGAACTTGGACGGTTGCATTGGTTTCTTTCTTAGATAATATATCTACAACAAAGACCTCAGTACCGAGATATGACAAGTCTTTTTTTTAGCCAAAAAATGAACAATCCAACTCCTCTCAGCTTAACCCCAAATTTGTAATGTCAGTCTTAATCCGCATGGCATGTTGCGTCCTTATTATTTACATTTGTTCTAACGCAACAGATAAAAATTACCACGTGGGTTACAAAAAAAGATTATTTGATGGGAACATGGGATAGACATAAAATCACATGCAATAGGTAATTAGTATTGTACGTCCAAGTTGCATGATGCCTCAGGACCACCATGCATGTTGCTATATTATTTGCGGCATCTATCAAATCCAGCTCGCATGCCATTGTTAATAAATAATAGTGCATCTTTATGTATGTATACATATATATACATAAAGATGACCCAATAAAAGACGAGGAAATGTATGATTGATTGGGTAATTTGTTTTAACAAAACGCAGTCACATGATGCCCAAACATTAGGTCAAAGCATTTTTGGGGTGGAGATCCTAAAAACCCTAAGCTTGACTCAACTGCACGATATCCAAACTTTTTACGTTTTCAAAAGGAGTTGGTAACGTAACACAACTGTCTTAAGGGAAGCCATGTGATTAGTGACTAAGATTAGCTTAAGTTGAATCGTCGTTGTCGATGCAATACGACAAAGGGTCTCGAGGTACGTGACATCATTGGGTTCTATGCATATTTATATGCTCCCGAGCACCAACTCCTTCTGAAAAGAAAACAAGGGACAACACATTCCAAGACGTCGAATTTGTTGATCGTGCAGAGATGCATCACAGCCAATCTCTGCTTAGTCGGATACCCACTTCGTGGTTTTATTACGTCGAATTCACGGTACACACAAAAATCGAATGAGATGTTAGGTTTTCAGATACATGCTTGACGACCCAACATCATATAACGACGAAGAGTTATTTCCTAGCAAACGAAAAAAAAAGAAGAAAAATTTGACGAAATCAGGCATAGCAAAAGAAAGAAAATACCTGTACCAAAAAAAAAAAAGAAAGAAAATAGCATCAAAGGTATGCTGCCGGTGCGTACACCTAACAAGTTAGGTGAGCAAAGATATTTTTTTGTTTTGTGACTCTTTTCTTTTTGTCTGTCGTGGTCGGGATTAAAAAGAACATGAAATCATTGATCTAGGTGGTATACATAATTACGATAAAAGAATTTCGTCAAAGACTTGAGTGTGGTTTTCGGGATACTTGTTAAATGAATAAATGAATAAAAACTTGTGTTGTGCTATGTAATGACTTCTTTAAGTTAGGTTAATACTGTTGAAAGTCCCAACCCAGATTATCATATAGTACATTTATCCCAAACTAATCCCGTCTAATAGAAAATCGCTGACTAGTTTCTTACGACACTTTTACCTTAATCTCATTTTCGTCTCACGAAAAATCTCCAACTAGTAGTTGACTCAAATGTACTCTCCATTAACAGTTAGGGATTGGACGTGGAGGTTAGGCTTAGGTCATGTGATATCATTTTGGGAAGTTCCATAAAACAAAAATTCAGTTTGAAAGTAAATGAATGACGACGGAATAAATTTGATTGAGGATATACGATTTATGTGGGTGCTAACATGAGAATCTTGATAGTATCAATTCTTCTAAATTCGAGTATTTCACATTAAAATTACTAAAATGAGTGTTGGCCCACTTACACGTACGATTCACTTCCGACTTAAACTTTTTCCCCTTTTCATCAATGGAGGTCCCAAAGTGATTCCGTCTTGGCAGCATCATTTTCCACTTCCGCCGATGTTGCAATCCAATTCGGATTCCTTTGTACAAAGCACTATTAGAGCTGTCCCTGATCTTTTAGCAGCAAAACCGAGGTCAAATCATCCATTGTCTTTTATTGAAGTGAAAAATTTTCATTTACACGACCAGTTTCGAGATCACAAGGTGCATGCATTGAGTGCCGCTTATGAAAATTATTACGTTTCATTACAAAAATCATCTAAATAATTACAGGGCAAGGAAATTGGTAATGTTATGAATTGACAAAGAGAGGAGGTTTTTCTTTTTGTTATTTATGAAAAAGAAATTAAAGCTGAACACGAAAGTTTAATGTCGTAAATTTACTATCCCTATTTTATCATCCTAATAAAACATGAAGTAACTTTCTAGGAGGTAATAAAAAGAATCTAATGTTAAAGTACTTATCGATTCTAAGATTAGCAAGCCGATTAAGAGGACGATTTCCTTTCTAAAAGTTATATTACACTTTGAACTCAAGTGAGAACTCAATAGTTTTTTGATATCTTCAAGCAAAGCAGGGCCAGCATTATCATACATAAGCTCTGGACTAAGAAGATTATTGATGTCTTTAGAGTCAATTTCAATGATAATCCTATGAAAACCATGTTGTTTTGCGAAATTTAGTCCAGCCACAATACCAAAAGTCTTACTTGACGAGGTCTAATTAATATATCGTAGTAGAGTTTAGATTGACATCGAGCCTGTCCAGTACAACTTTTCAGTATCATTTACAGCAATGACAGGGCACTTAGGAAATGTCTATTTTAGTGGCAGGTTGATGCCCCACTTCTGTCTATGCATAACAGTTCCATGAGAGGGAAAGATGGATTAAAAATATGTCGAGAAGGAAAAGACAAACGATTGGCAAACCTGTCTATTTAGGAATCGCGAAAATTTGCTTGTTTCAAATATCTGTCTCTTTAGGAACATTGAACACTTCAACTCTTTTGAAATTAAAGGAAAACCAAGTCTAAACACGAGAAGTTTGAGAGGGGAAATTATTCTGTGTTTAGTGAATATTCTTTGTTATAATCTTATCTCCCATTTGACATTGTACGTCAAGATATGCCTTGGAAATTATGAGGGGGGCGGGCGGCAGTTGGTGAAAGTTAATAATTGAAAGATAGATTAATACTACGAAAAATTTTAAATTGGTACTTATGTGATAAATTTATTTAAAATCAATTTTTTTATATCAAAAATCCCAAACTGGTTCCGGATGTACCAATTTAAGATTTTACCTTCCGTTTATCACATGTGTATCGGTTTGTGGCTTTTCGTGGTATTAATCTAATTTGATGGTATTAATCTAGTTTGTGAGTTTTTGACGATCGAAAAATTAGGTTAGGATAAATTTATTACACGTGTATCGGTTCAGAATTTTTAGTGATCACAAAATTAATTTGCTTATATTTATCACAAGCGCATCAATTTAAGGCATGAAATTACATATGAAATTACTTTTGGGTTTGCGATCAGGCTCTCTCTCTCTCTGAAATGAGATGAAGTGGCGTTCGTCACAGAGAGTGCTCGAGCTCCCTCGTGGCCAGAGGCCGGAGACAGCGAGGGAGAGAGACGAACGGCAAGTGCACAAGTCGGTGAGACTGTAACGACTGCCCACTACTTGCACCTCCCTTCTTGACTCGGAGGAGTTGGAAAGAGACAATCCCGTGCTTTCGTGGTCAACACGTAACGCTCTTGCCGCTCGGGAGCTCCCCTCTCTCTCTCTCTCTGTCACTCCCTCCCTCTATAAAAAGAGCCTATCTCCCTCCTCCTTCCTCACCCCACCACGGCCTCACGGTGCAAAGCGATACCGCATTTGCAGGTGTGTGCTTCTCCCACTGTCTCTCCCTCTCTCTCCCTCTCTCTGATTCAGTCTTGCTTGTTCGAGTCTTGGGGGCCATTTCGTGCGATGGGCTTGTCTCAAGTTCGCAACTTTTTCCGCCGCCGCTCTGCAATTCTTGATCCTGATTTCTTCTGTCGTGTCGCAGATACGCTTTTCTCTTTCGTGGCTCTCTTTTCTCTTTTATTCGTGTTTGTTTTTAATTTGGCGTCCGTGCCTGTGTATTGAGACTTGATCATCCCTGCCCGAAGACTTTTACCAAGCCTTTCTTTGAAAGTTCGTTGGTCGTCTTTTACTGTGCCCCTCTTGTCATTTTCATCGTTGATTTCAGCGTCCCAGTCTAATCTCTAGTTGATTTCTGGGCAAATCAATTTGCCTGAAACCTCGCGCTAGTATGACTGTTCTTAATTGGCTCTCAACTTCGAATTTGCTTCAAACGAGACAGGGTCGTCATGGCTTTTCATTTCTTCGAAACTTCTCGAGGAGTCGTCTTGGTTGACTGGCGTCAAAAGCGTGGCTACAGCCCGAACCTGCTTCCTAGAACCTCTCACTTCAGGCTGATTACTTATAGCCCAAAGCACGCTGGTTCAATCATCTTACTCGAATTTCTTTCGATCTTTCTTCTTCACTTTGTTCCTCTACTTGCAGTCTGCTATCCATCCTGTCCTCTAGAGCTCTCTTTCGCATTCTACTTTTGGAAAAGAAAGGTATCCGTCCACATTCATTGTTTCGATGTACTACTTCTAGGCAGAGGTAGGACAGGTACACATGTAAGATAATTGTGATGTTACCTGTTTGCCTGTAAAGCTTAAGTAACAGGGAAAAAGTCGGTAGGATTTTGATGTTAATCGTTTGGTTTCTTTCTGTGTTTGCTTTAATTTGAGAAGTAGCAAGAAGTCCAAGTATGCCAGCTTTTTAGCACCCTCGAACCATGCCCATGTTTTCTCATTCTTCTGTGAAGCTTTGCTTATCTGGGTCACCAGCTGTTGTTGTCTACTTGAAGTTCTGAATTTCTTTTGTATGATTAATCTGCAACAACTCCTTGTTCTGACTTTTGTTTTGAAAAAATGGTTTCGATACATTTACCTGCCTCTCTTTTTCCTTTTTAAAATCTATGAGCCCAATTATTGTTATGCCAGATTAGAGATTGGCTTTTCTTATTGAGTTTCTCAAGTTCTGCTTCATGTTCAAGGTCGGTGAACATGTTGGAGAAGATGGAAGAAATCAACCTCGACAGAGTAATAGAAGAATTTGAGGCGATGACCAGAGATGCTGGGAGAGTCCAGAAAGAAACCTTGAAGAGGATCCTAGACGAAAACGGCAATTCTGAGTATTTGCAGAATCTAGGTCTTGATGGCAGAACAGACCTCGAGAGCTTCAGGGCTTGTGTTCCCATTGTTACTCACAAGGACTTGGAGCATTATATGCAGAGAATTGCTGATGGTGACTCTTCCCCTATACTCACAGGAAGACCCATTACCACTATTTCATTAAGGTAATAATACACTTTTCCTTAAACTCATCTGAAGTCTAGTTAAATAATTAGTCCATAGCGGTCTGATGAAGTTATACGTAATGCTTTTACAGTTCTGGTACTACACAAGGAAAGCCCAAATACGTCCCTTTCAATGACGAGTTGTTCGACACTACCATGCAGATTTATCAGACCTCTTTTGCCTTTAGAAACAGGTATACTTTCGGACGGGACTGGTCAACTATGTATATCCTTCCAAGCTAGTATTTGTCTGTAGAATAATGCAGATGTTCTTTTAGTAAATGTACTAAAGCCGAACTCTTGTTTAGTTCTTTAAGTGAACCATTTGGTTTATTGTTTAATTCTTCAAACTGTTCATTCACCACTATTGTCATCGATCATCCTGTTTTGGAACCTTGCTCGAATCCATTATGGCAACAACGCATATAAATCTCGTGGTTTAGTTGCATTACCTTAAACATGTCTTTGCCGCAGGGACTACCCAATCAATGGTGGGAAGGTCTTACAGTTCATATATGGCAGCAAGCAATTCAAAACAAAAGGTGGTCTTGCCGCTGGCACTGCTACCACCAACCTGTTCCGTAGCTTGCAATACAAAAGTACGATGAAGGCAATGCAATCACATTGTTGCAGCCCTGACGAAGTGATATTTGGTCCCGATTTCCAGCAATCCCTGTACTGCCATCTCTTGTGTGGGCTTCTTTATCGCGATGAGGTACAATCTGTGTCGTCCACATTTGCTCATAGCATTGTCCATGCATTTCGAACATTTGAACAAGTCTGGGAGGAACTATGCACCGATATACGTTACGGGGTGCTCACCAGCAGAATTACTGGTCCGTGCATCCGGGCAGCTATGTCGAAGCTGCTCAAGCCGGACCCCGCCTTGGCTGATCTGATACACGAGAAGTGCTCAGGATTGATTAACTGGTATGGATTGATACAGGAGCTTTTCCCAAATGCTAAGTACATTTATGGGATCATGACGGGATCAATGCAGCCTTACTTGAAAAAGTTGAGGCACTATGCAGGGGAACTACCTCTGTTAAGTGCTGACTATGGTGCATCTGAAGGGTGGGTCGGAGCAAATGTTAATCCAAAGTTGCCTCCTGAATTGGCTACTTTCGCTGTACTCCCTAATATTGGATATTTCGAATTTATCCCCTTAAAAGAGTGTATCAATACGCTCGAGCCGAAGCCGGTGGGTCTAACTGAAGTGAAGGTTGGTCAAGAGTATGAGATACTCGTTACCAACTCTGCAGGTACTTAAAGTTCTTAATTGTTTCCTTCTACTTTACTTTTCCCTGCTACTACCTTTTTTTTTAATGTACGGTAGATATAAATGGAAGCCTTTAGTTATGCACTGTCTCTTCGTTGCTAACTATGAAAAGTTGTAGCTAAGATGTGCTTCTCATGCTGTAATACACATCCGCAACAGGCATGTTGTCTGTCACTCAATATGGTTTTAAGTTGTGAAGAAGCTGTTTCAAAGAACTGCCCTTTCAGTTCATTCATATGCACTTGCAACCAATGCTTGGCGTTTGTTTCTGTCCTGAAGTTCAATAAGTTAAATCTTCTGTTTTTTTAATTTGATGCATGCAGGATTTTACAGATATAGGCTCGGAGACGTGGTGAGGGTGGTGGGCTTTCACAACTCGACCCCGGAACTCCAATTCATATGCAGGAGAAATCTCTTGCTCACCATCAACATCGACAAGAACACAGAGAAGGACTTGCAGCTAGCGGTTGAAGCAGCGGCCAATCTGCTGGCGGAAGATAAACGCGAAGTCGTGGATTTCACCAGCCACGTGGATCTATCAAAGGAACCTGGCCACTATGTGATATTCTGGGAAATTAATGGAGAAGCAAGTGACGACACCTTAAAGGAATGTTGCAATTGCTTGGATCGGTCATTTGTTGACGCGGGCTATGTGAGTTCACGCAAGGTCAACACGATAGCGCCGCTTGAGCTGAGAGTCCTAAGGAGAGGGACCTTCCAAAAGATCCTGGACCATTACTTAGGACTAGGAGCTGCTGTCAGCCAATTCAAAACCCCAAGATGCGTAGGGCCTTCAAACGATGCTGTCTTGCGGATCTTGTCTGGAAATGTCATCAAGAGCTACTTTAGTTCTGCTTTTTAATTAAGTAAAATCCTTAAGATTTGATTTCACTTTTTGTTTCTGGATTAATCGGACTCCATATATGGCATAAAATGTGATTTGATCGTCCTTCCCAAATGCAAGTTCTAATCATATTGAATGCATATTAATTTTTTAAAGTGCAGTACATTGCACTAACTACGATTGGTTTTTTTTTTTTTTGGTTCGGCATGGAACAGACACCTAGTTGACATTGTCCATCACTGCGTTACTCATTTTCATGCCAAAAACAAATGAACAAGTCTAAAACCAACGATTCTGCGTTTGTCCCTCTTTTAACTTTTTTAGTCTTCTCTTCAATGTTTAGAATTAACCGTGACTACTTTTAAGTCCTCTCAAGTCTAAGGTCATTCATCTGATCCCTTTCTTAGTATTAGAAGTGCATGCGGCGCTGTCCATGAAATTGCCAATCCCAATTCTGTTTCTTTGCTTCGGAAGCTTTCTATGCTCTACAATGTTACACAATGGCGAAGTGTGTTATGTCCTATCATTAGTAATCCTGATCCGCAGATCCCAATCTCTCTATTCACACAATTTAAATTCTCAAGGAAAAAAATTTCATGATAGAGTACAAGCTTTCAGCTCTGGAAGCTCTCATATCAGCTTAATAACATATTCACAATACATTTGCCCAACTCTTCACATGAGCAAGGGTGAGTTCATGTTCTAAGTGATGTGAATTAATGGACTCTATGTTGTCATTTAGTCAATTGTTTAATGTTGGTAAGCCTGTCTAGAACCCAATGACAAGGAAAGTGGGCTACTAATTTTAGCGAGCGGATCTGTCGTTTTCTTCAACAACTTTGAGACACTTCCTGGCCCCATCGTGAAGGGCAGAGAAACTTGTTCCACTACATGTCTCATGATAGCCTGAAATCCACTTCTTTGTGATGCAAAAGCTTGTAGCAATTTTTCATGGAAGGCAAAGAGATGATAAGAGCAAAAACAGAAGAAGCTGAAGTCGAAGATGGGGATGCATTGGAAGTATGGGACTGTGGAAGCCCTTTGTATGATGCCTTTGAATTGGTGTCACTCAGTCATGTCATAGAGAGGCATCTCTTGGTTTTCCCTTGTAACAGAAAATCGAATTGGCAAAACAACTGTGCTCATGTCACATCAGTATCTTGTGCCGAGGACACAAACAAGGCGTGTAAAGTTTCGTCCTGGCGAGAAATGGTGAGGAAGAAAATGTGGAAGAGGTTCAGGATGCGTGGACGCAGCAAGGAGGACCTGAAGGAGCTGAAAGTTGGTCCTAAGTATGGCTTCTCTTATAGGATTATGTAGACGAAGATCGTTCGATATAAACAAAACCAAGCAAGTTACTTGTATAGTTGATTATGAATTTTCCTCCTGTTCCCTTAGCAGTGTATCTTGTTGATGTTCTCCATGACTGTCACATAAAGAAGTTGACAGGGTCTCCCTCTCTTTCGATCTGCATTCCTTCCTAGCTTGCGACATGTTCTTTTGTGTGTTTTTGTGTCACGTTCATTCCAACCATCTTGTTGACAATGGAAACCTTTTCTGTGTGTTTTCTGAAGGTATGCGATGAGCATAGACTATGCCATTGCCAACTCTCTGCATAATCTTCCTATTCACTTGGACTCATCAAACGAGGTAACTACTTAGGCTGGCTTTGGCCGCTCGGGGTTTTGCATAGAATACGATAAGAAGAAACCCTTTCACATCCTATCTTCGATGGGTCGTGCGATCTGGAGTTGTTCAACAATGTCCTATCCTTTTTACGCTTTCGAAGGATGTCGAGAGCATGCGCAAAGGCTAAGCTGAATCATTTTACCTGTCGTGAGCCACCACTGTTGTTCAAGCTGGGCACCTAAGCAATGGTGACTGTCGAGCATTTTGCCCAAATCAGCCTGTGGCAGTGATTGCTCTGCCTAATCGTTGCCGTCATTTGGATCACAACTTTGTAATTATCTGTGCTGTAGTTATCTTTGGTTAAGTAGTGTTCCATTCTATAGAACCGTTCCCCTGTTCCGTTAAACAAAAACTATGCTATTAATAAAAAAAGTCGCCGATGACTTGATATCCTAGTCATTCGTCGGTAACTTATCCATAGTTTTATGAAATTACCAACTTTTTCCATAGTTCATAAAATATCAACTTTTATATGTTTTCTTACCAACATCTCAAGCTTACCCACTCTTACGATTTTGCTAATATTTACTTGGTGACTTACCAACTTTTTTCTAATTAAATTGTCAATAAGTTCTTAGTTTCTATTTTACCTTTACCAAAAAAAAAAAGTTCTTAGTTTCCGACTCTCATATGAGCTACTTACGAACATTTGTTCAATTTTTCCCAAATATCAAAGTTTGTTATCATACCAACTTTTATTTGTTTTTCTTCCAAATGCCTTACATTTATGAACTCTCATATAAATTAACTAACATTAAATAGTGTTGCTTACCAGCTTCTCTCTCATTAGATTATCAACTAATTTGATTTATCAACTCTCACTTGAGTTGCTTACCAACATCTATTTGGTTTTTTCTATACATTTTTTCAGTTTTTTATATTGAGTATCCAACTTTTATTTGCCTTGATGTCAATCCATTACATTTACCAACTTTTTTAGAAATTACCAATCTTAATAAGAGTTATAACAAGATTTTCTTTTATTAAAGTACCAACTAGTTTTACTTTGTGATATATTATTTGAGTTAGTTGCCAACATTTATTTGATTGTTTTAAACTATCATCTTCTCTTAGCTCTAACAAAAAAACTTATGTTATCTTCAGTTTACTTTTCGTATATATGCCTTCAATCAATCATCAATTAAAGTTCTATTTGTTTTGCGGATAATATTCTATTGAAAAACATTTCCTCATTTTTCGGTGTTTGGATCATTTCGGAAAATGAGTCAAAGGCAAACCTATGTTTAAATTTTAAAAAAATGGTTTCCTCTTTTAAAAATCAGAAATCATTTTGCAAAATACAACTAGATATTGATGATTAACCTTGGTTCTTAGGCACAAAATCCCAATGCCTATGCTCGAGTACCTAGCTCCGAGGCCCAAGTCACTAGCCCCTACGTCCAATCCACCAAAAGTTGGGTCTTGGTCCCTCGAGAATGGGCCCAAGACATTAATGCTCATGCCCTAGTCCTCGACGGTCATGCCCAACTACTCGGCTCCCGCACCAAAGTCACCCACGTCTAGGCCCCGGACATCGACTCCTATGCTAGGACCTAGGTCCATAGAGGCTAGGCCGGGACCCTAGTGCCCATGCCCTAGTCCTTGGTGGCTATGCCTAGGACCTCCGTGGTTGTGTTTGGGTCTTTGGCGGCTATACTCGAGTATTCGATGCCTGTGCCTTGAGTCACTGGCATGTAGGAGCCAAGTCCATTGAGGCCTAACCCAAGTCCACATGGCCGAGCCGAAGTCTCTTGAGGTCAAACCCGAGATACCCTGGCCCTTACAATTAGGACCCTAACAGCTAGGTATACCTTATATCACTCAAATAGTGTTTCTCGCTTTAGGAAAATAAAATCAAGTTTTCCTTTCCAAATAACAAAAAAATAATTTCTAGCTCTTTTCAAATTTCAAGCAAACATTAGAATATATTTCCAGTTTTATAGAAAAATGACTTGGAAAATATTCCTACAAATGTCACATTTCTGCGACACAAATAGAGCTTAAGTAACCAATTGAGTAATCATTTTTATTTATCTTGTTTATCACACTTTTTTACGATGGAGTTACCAACTAGTTTCCACAGCTAATACTTCTTAAGTTACCAACAATTTTTTGATATTTTTTTACATTCTCATCCCTGATAAAATTACTTTTCCTTTGTAATTACCAACTTTTACTTACTTTTCTTACTAGCACCTTAAATTAACAATTATTTTAGAAAATTACCAACATCTATCCAAGTGACTTGCCAATCTTTTTCCTTGATTAAGTAAATCGAATTAAACAATTGGCAACTTAAAGAAAAACAATAAACTTTCTAACCAACGCAAGTGAGAGGTGGCAATTTAAACATTTGATAAACATTATAAAAAAGTTACATGTCCTTTTTTTACCAACAGTTTTTCACACTTATCAACGGTTATTAAAAGTTAAAACATAAGAATTAAACATGGAACATCAACTACCACAAATGGACTTATCGGGCAGCCTCGAAGTAGTCTCACAGCCCGGCGTCACTCTATACCAACCCAAAAACTCAAGAGAAACAAGAGTTGTATATCATTAATAGACTTGACAAATAGGCGGGTCAGATTGGAATTGGTTCGACTTAAATTGATTCATTTAATCCATTTTGACCCATTTATATGCAACACAGATTTGGTGACCCAACTCTACCCGACTTGACTTGACTTGGATCTATTTTTATCAATTTTTTTCCTTAAATTGTTACATTTGAAGAATGGATGACTCCATGGACCAGTTCATCACGTTAGTAAAGGAGCTTGAAGGTCGGATTATAGGTGGAATGTAAAGGTGGAGATGAAAGTTCGGCCCAAGACATCCAAAAATCATGAAACGGGTTCGAGTTTTGATTTCAAGTTGAATATAGATGAGGTCTTCCACTACAAAAAAAATGGATTTTTGCCACGAAAATTTGCGACAAAAAAATTTTTGTTGCAAATTTGCGACAAATTTTCCAACGAAAAGTAAAATTCGTTGGAAATTTCCAACGAAAAATTTTTCGCCGCAAAATTCGTTGGAAATTTCCAACGAAATTTTTTCGTGGGAAAATTCGTTGGAAATTTCCAACGAAAAAAAATTTGTTGGAAATTTCCAATGAATTTTCCCACGAATCTTAATTTTCCAAGCAATTATTTCATTATGTACATTTTTCGTTGAAAAATTCGTTGGAAATTTCCAACGAATTAAAAAAAAACCAGGTATTTTTCGGTATTTTTTATATTCGTTGGAAAATTTGTTGGAAATTTTCAACGAATTTCAGTTTTCCGGGCAATTATTTTAGTGTGTACAATTTTATTCGTTGGAAACTTCCAACGAATTTTTTTCGTTGGAAACTTCTAACGAATTAAAAAAAACCTAGTACTGTTCGGTATTTTTTATATTCGTTGGAAAATTCGTTGGAAATTTCCAACGAATTTCAATTTTCCGAGCAATTATTTCAGTGTGTACAATTTTCGTTGGAAAATTCGTTGGAAATTTCTAACGAATTTTTTTTCGTCGGAAATTTCCAACGAATTTCAATTTTTTGGGCAATTATTTTTGTGTGTACAATTTTCGTTGCAAAATTCATGGGAAATTTCTCACGAATTTTGCAACGAAAACCCTACTTCTTTCTTATTCAACATTTTCGGGCTCATTATTCTCACAATTGTCAATTTCCACATTCTCTCTCTCTCTCTCTCTCTCTCTCTCTCTCTCTCTCTCGTTCGCCTTCACCTTGTCCCTCCATCTCCCCCTCCACCTCCTCCCCCACCGCGCCCCCTCCTCCTCCGGCTCCGGCGCCATTGACACCAAGATCGGTCATCCAGGGTCATTCACGACATCGGCTCCCTCCCCAAAGGCACCGCCGCGACCATCCAGGGCCAGGCCCCCGCGGCGGTCTGTGCCCCCGACGCCACCATGGGCCACCCCCGACGCCACCATGGGCCGCCCCCGACACTACCAAGCCTTGTCGCCGGCGAGGGCTGAGCTCGCCCAGATCTGGGTGAGCTCGAGCTCGTCGCTGGCGAGGGCCGAGCTCACCGGCCATGGCGAGCTCAAGCTCGCCCAGATCTCGGTGAGCTCGGCCGTCGTTGGCAACGAGCTCAAGCTCGCTCAGATCTGGGCAAGCTCGGCTCTCGCCAGCAACGAGGTTGGCCCTCGCCGGCCATGGCGAGGGCCAAGCTCGCCATGGCCGGCGAGCTCAAGCTCGTCCAGATCTGGGAGAGCTTGGCCCTCTCCGGCGACGAGTCTGGCCCTCGCTGGCAAGGGCGATTTTTCGATTGAAAAAAAAAAATTTCGATGGAAAAGAAATTTTCACGATTTTTCGACCCAAAAAAAATTTATAGTTCCCAACGAAAAAAAATTTGTTTCCAATGATTTTAGCCACGAGTTTTCCAACGAAAAAATTTTCGTCGCAAATTTCCAACGAAATTTAAAATTTTTTGTTGGAAAATTTTCCGATGACGAATTACCCTTTTTTTCGTTGGAAAATTCATTGGAAATTCGTTTTTCAATGAATTTTTTCAAATTTTTCATTGGAAATTTCATCGGAAAAAACATGTTTTTTTGTAGTGTT
>CM062245.1:23935962-24066271 GCA_031216285.1 Syzygium syzygioides | reverse complement strand
TCATAAAAAGCCCAACTTACATTTGTCTCGTAACAAAAACAAATCTATACTAATTTTATCTTCTTTTGATCATTTTCTAAATTTACACATCTCTGTTGACAAGCAAGTTATGAATTGCTATGCAAGAACATACTTGTTAAGCCATTATCACATCATCAATCGTAATTTTTCGTCAAAAATAAATATAGCAATTGGATTCAAATTTTTATTGTTTATCAATGAGAGAGTACTTAATACACTTTGTTCAAAAGCACATATGTCTCAATGTGGTCAGAAATTAAGGAGGACGTCTCATGCCATTTGCTCACCAAACCCTAACACCTCCCCTCCTTCCATTTTCTAATTGCATCTCTCTCTCTCTCTCTCTCTCTCTTCGAAATCAATTTATCCTAAGTCACTGTGTCTCTTTTGTCCTCTCTGCAGCCTCGAACACCGAGCAACGGTATCAACACTCTTCCTTCTCTTTCATAAATCACAATCACATTCTTGGTTTGTGTTGTTTCAGAGGAGTGGGGAATCGGAATTGGAATTTTGGAATTGAGTAATGTCACGGAGCAGCGTTGGCAATGGTGGTCCCGACTTTGACCTTGTTGAGTAGATACTTGCCGTGATGCCCATGGACCCTTACAACCAGCTCGATCTGGCTTGCAAGATCACCTCCATGGCCATTGCCTCCCGCGTCCCCAAGCTCGAGTCCGACATCGCCCTCGCATAATGGCCGGCGAGGGCCGTGACGCCCTTGCCCAGTGCCAGCAAGGGTGGGCTGGTGGCCCTTGCCGGCCCTCAGCCAACAAGAGAGTAAAGAACACAAAAGAAAAGAAAAGAAAAAAGAAAAAAACCAAAACATCATAAAATATTGAAAAATTATTAAAAAAATGTTTAAGTCAGTGCCGGCTGTATCATGTAAGATGGGCGGTGTTTACGTCAGCAGTTTCTAGTTAAAATTAATTGGATGGATTCAATCGGTACTAAAGTAAATATATTTATTACTAAATGGATCCGATTAAAAAATTTGTGATTGAATTAATACTAATGTAATAAATTTATGATTTTTTTGATACATTTTTCCTGGCAGAAGGGTGATGGGAGCTCATCGAAGGAAATATTAATTAAGGATAAAAGAGTAATCGTAACAAAAATGCACGAGGGCACGCCAGTCCAAAAGTATCCAGCCTATTGGGCAGCGAAACCAGACTTATAATTCACTGGGTCACCTCAGTTCTCCTCAACGTAGGATCTCATTCCCCTTGCTTCAGGCATTACCAAATACACACCATTGTAGCTAGTTCACTCACACTCGCACTCGCTCTCACTTGAGCACGCGACAGGATTTTCCTTTTTATGCAATACGTAAGTGAATCACATAAGCAATGAACAGATGGTAAGGAAAGTTTATTGAAGGAAGTAACGATGTGAAGCTTTATTAAATTGGTCCGATATATTGGATCCCTCTTGAATTGCGTAAATACGGTTTGTCAATTTATGAGTGAGAGTAACTCCTTAAATCTAGAAGCTCTTCTTTCTTGATCTATATATAGATAAGGGAGTGTTTCTTAGAGGCATTCGATCTATAGTAGTTCTACTAGTTATGGTCATTGTCTCCGTTTGACGATGGAGTTGAGGACGCCGAAGTTAAGCATGCATTGCAAATCATAGTTTTTGAAGGGAAAGATCTCAACATGTGTCCACCATCACCAACAGTTCCGATGATCAACTGTCGATTGTCTTTAGATGCTATGACAAATCTAGTCTTTTGTGATGAAAGCGTACTTATAGCTGCAAAATGTACTCTTTTATTTTCTGGGTTTTGTTTTGTTTTGTTTTGCAGTTTGGAATGTGTTTTGTTTGAATGCTTTCTATGTTCCTCTTATGTCTAATTATGATAAGTGAATGAAATTTTCTTTTGAAAAAAAAAAAAGCCACGGGAGGAGATCTAGTGCAAGAATTTCAGCACCCAATGGTCTTGTCCTCGACTAAATGCAACTAGTCTCCCCTTAAATGATCAAAGTTTTCTGTTAGGCGGTATCAATCAGTCAAATCAAGTAGGCCATGAACTAATAGAAAGAAGTATCGTTTATCTCAAATAGAAAAATTAGATACAGCCCCACAAATTAAAAGAAGTTGGGTTTTGATGGTTCCTTTCATAACGTTTTGCACGTGTAATTTGTTGGAAGGTGCTTTTTATCACCAGCGATGTGGTAGGGGATCAATTAGAACACGGCGGTACGCTTTGGAGTCGGAAAAAGTGCCGCTTCGCACATTCATGAATACCCGTAAAAAAATCAAAGTGAAAATCTCATCCCAAGGCCTAGTTCTTTGACAAATCACTAGAAGAAGTGGACCAAGCATATGGGACAGTTCGCACAATCACGAATATTATCGGATTAAAGCGTAGTAAACTAAAGTGTCCTGGAAATTCATTTGCGACATCAAAGTCATGATAATGATCCGAAACTCCACCCATGGAGGGCGAAGGCCCATCAACTGAAAACGACTGATGAACCTCCTCATTCGTGCATCGTCCTCTCATCATCGTCGTCAACATCTTCCAGATGGGTGCGTAGACTTCTACGAACCGCGTAAACATCTGAACTTTCTTGGTCTTTCTTTATTTCCTGGGAACGATCCCAAGCTGCGACGGCATCTGTGGTGTCGGGTTTTCTTTTGGGGATGAAAACGACGACCTTGATAATGTATTTTGCTTTGTGAAGCAGGTGAAGGTGTGCTTTCGAAGAGGATGAGGAAATCGAATACGGTCTCTCCGTGTGTGGTTGCGTGAATGGACAGTCGACGCATGGAATAGACAGAGAAGGGATGTCCAACTTCTGTGGAGACCCTAATTTTCAATTGCCAAGAAAGCGTGGTGAGGAAACACGACAACCTTCATTCGGCGGATGTGGAAAAGTGAGCGACCATGTTGATGACTATGGGAACGAACAATTATTTATAAGAAAACGTTTTCAAAATCAATTATTTTTCACAAAACAAATGGAGAAATCACCTAATTTACATCATGGTCAGGAGGTAGATCATTACATGCTCGTGCTTTTTCATTCGCACCATGGATTAAAGAGTTTGAATGCACTTAGTACCAGCTTGTCTCATTAGATACTGAATTGGCACAATTAAAAATTTAAAACTGAATTGGTCGCCGTATAATAGGTTCATGACTTTTTTTTGATAATTATCCGTGGAGTATGCTAGTGCTAAGGCTAAGCTGAATCAGTTTACCTTTTGTTAGCCACTGCTGTTCGAGCAGAGGCACTTGAGCAATGAAGACTATCGAGCAATTTTTGCCCAGTCCAGCCTGTGGCAGCGATTGCTATGCCTTAATCGTTGCCTTCATTTGGATCACAACCTCGGGCTTGTCCAATAGATTTCAAGCCCAAATCAGGCACACGCATTAGCGCTGGGCCTAATTCACCCATTATAATCAATTATAATGATAGATTGCTAAAAGAATTGGTAGTTGTCAAAAAGCTATCTAAATTTTTTTGTTTACTGGTGACTTGATATACTAGTCACATGTTGGTAATCCACCCATACCTTTCGTAAATTACCAACTATTTTTTCTATTTTGAATCACCACATTTTCTCATCTTTTTATAAATTTGTATTTGCCTTTTTACTAGCAACTTATGATTACGAACTCTTGCATTAATTTACCAATCTTTGTTTGAGTGACTTAACGATATTTATTAACAGTTTTTTCTTAAATACCAAACTTGTTATCGTTTACCGACTTTCATTTGTTTTCCTTACGAATGCCTTAAGATTTATTAAATCCTATATAAATTTACCAATTTTTACTTGTATGACTTATTGGCTTTTTTCTCATTAAGTTACTAACCAATTTTATGAGTTACTCACTAATATTTATTATTGGTTTTTTTCTTAAAAATAAAAAATTGTTATCATTTACTGACTTTTATTTGTTTTTCTTACAAATGCCTTAAAGTTTATTAAATCTTATGTAAATTTACCAACCTTTACTTGTATGACTTATTGGCTTTTCTCTAATTAAGTTACCAACTAATTTTGGTTTACCAACTCTTAATTGAGTTGCTTAACAATGTTTATTAGGTTTTTTATTCTGGTTATTTAAATTGGGTTACCAACTTTTATTTGCCATACTATCAACCCATTGCATTTACGATCTCTTTCTAGAAATTATCAATCTTAATTAGAGTTATAGAAAAATTTTCTCCGATTAATTATCAACTAGTTTTGCACTATTAACTCTACTTGAGTTAGTTATCAATGTTTGTCTAATTATATTCAATTAGAACCTATCTCATCTTTTATAAATTTTTATTTAATTTTTTTACCGACCCTTAAATCAATCACTACTATATGAACTTACCAATATTTATTTGAGTGACTTACTAATTTTTCTTTGATTAAGCGACGAACTAATTTTTGGTTATCAACTGTTATTTGAGTTACTTAACAATGTTTAATTTCGGTTACCACCATTATTTACCTTACTTACTAACTTTAAAAATATAAACTATTTTTAGAAGTAGCCAATTGCAATCAGAGTTGCTTACCGATATTTATTTCCTTTTTCTTAATTGACCATAATTTCTATTAACCAAAATTTTTAAAAATTTATCAACTTTTTTTTAGAAATTACCAACCTCAATTAGAGTGATTACCAAGTTTTCTTGATCAACTTACTGAATAGTTTTCTATTACTAACCATCATTTGATTTGCTTACAAGCGTTTATTTGGTTCTTTAAATGTAGAAATCTTTTTTTTATATTAATTTATCACTTTTATTTGTCTTGTTTACCAGCCCTATTCTTCCATTAAATTATCAATTAGCTTTTTTTTTGAATTATTAATTTGCTTTGTATTGCCAACTTTTTTTATTTTATTTACTTACAGACAATTATTTGGGTTTCTTTATATTATCAATGTCTTTTATCCCTGACAAAAGAAATTCTCTTTTCATTTACTAACTTGTACGTACTTTTCTTACAAGCATCTACCAAGTTAGAAAGGTGGTAAATTTGAAAAAAAAATCAAATAAACTTGATAACTAACTCAAAATTTTTTTTTCTAATACTTATCAAAAAGTTGATACAAATTAGGAAAAAAATGTTGTATGTCAATTTTTACCGATAATTTTTTAATCTTACCAATATTTCTTAAAATTTATCAACATGGAAAAAAATATTAGTATTTTCAGACATAAAACAACTAGGGGTGATCAGTTCGAAGTTTTGTTAGGGCCAGTTTCCAATTTTTTGAATTTGGAACTGACCTTATTGATCCTAGAACCAACCTTGGAATCAAATCTGCTTATCTAGCTCAGTTCCAGGGTCAACCCGAGAATTGGCTAAATCCCTTTTTTTGTTTCATTTTAGTTATTCAAGGCTAACTTTCCCTCTTAGTTTTGTGATAAAAAAACTTAAAACCCAGATGTGTTGGTTCAGAGATAGATCGGGACTTGTTGTAATTGCATTACCAGTGTATCGGTTGAATTGTCATTAAAGAGTGGACAAAATGGCTCTCTCTCTTTCAAAGTACATATCTATTAGTATACAATGTTCATAAGGGCGATCCTGAGTAACAAAATGGCAAGAAGTAAACACCGATACAAAACAAATAGAAATCTAAAGCAACAGGGAAATGTCCAACTCATCCCATAGTCAATCAGAATTTCCAATTACCATTCAAAGAGGAAAATTTCTTAGGCAATTTACCTCTCAACGATGAAATTTGTCCGAGACGAAGCTGTAAAAATGAACGGTGCCCTTGTGCTGACTCAGCTGCAATTGGTGAGCAACGAACGAGAGAGACAGAGAGAGTGAGAGACTGAGCAAAGAACTAGAGAGACAGAGAGTGAGAGAGAGTCCTGAGTGAAAAGAATGAACGAGGAAGAGGCAGCAGTAAGAGGTCTAAAAAATAGAAACTAGGGTTAGTGATGGTCCGGTTCAGGGTCCTGAACCTGGAATCGGGAACCAAGCGGTTCAGTTCGATTCCCAGGTTGAATCATACCAAATGCTCGGTCCTAGAAACAACGGAAATCTGCTCTGATTCCATCCTCGTAATAGTGGCCTGAGTGATCCAACGGTAGGCATCCAACATGAAATACCGCCATTGGACGTACCGGCGTAAAAAAATACCAACCCAGAATCTTAGGAAAAGAAGAGTTGTATGTACACATCACAAGAAAATGTGTCATTATCGACCTAAACATTTTGACTTACCAATTAATGGCTGATCCTACTTCCACGAGGTACTCCTTTTCCTCATGGGTCTAAACATATCGACTTTATCGACCCAAAGCACAGGCTGAAGAAATACAAAAACACAATGTTTAGAGGCATCTTAACCTTTTTATGTAAGACTTTTCACCTTTTGCTCAAACTTTTCACCTTCTTATGGGGACCCGGCCAAATAACCAATTGGCTTCCAGATTTCCATGATGTTTCAAGTTGAATGAAGCGAAATTTCACCATTCCAATCACGACTTTCTATCTTTTCTCCATTTTGTTTTCCGAATTAGGTCTTCCCTCCATGGTCTCTGCAAATGCAGTTGTCATTCTCAGCCTAAAACTCTATAAGTAGAGCCGCTTCATCATTAATTGGGTATATAGGTGATGCGGTCCTTTCAAGACATCTACAGATCTCTCCCCCATAAATAGGTAGACTTTCTTATTGTACGTCATACGTAAACAGATCACCTAAACGGAGAGTTTATCGGAGGAAAAACCAATAAACCAAAAATAAAAGAGTTGTTGCCAATGCTAAAAAGGCCCAAGGCACGCCAATCCAAAAGGGATCCAACCTGTTAGACCCAGGAATCGGGCTTCTATTTCACTTAACCATCTCAATTCTTTCTCGATGCCGGATCTCATTCTCCTCAACTTGAGCATTACCATGTGCACTATGGTAGCTAATTCACTCTCGCTCACTCTCGCTCACTCTCCCTCTCACTCAAGCGTGCAGTAGGCTTTCTTTTATATAAGTAATATGTAAGCAAATTCATAGATGATAAGCAGAAAGTAAGGCGAGTTTATTGGAGGAAGGACCGCCACGGAGCTTATGTGTCGGCTCGGTAAGTTGGATCCCTTTTTATTGCGTAAATGTGACTCATCAATTAGCGAATGGATTGTCACCTTGAATAGGCCACAAGATGAGATCTAGGGCAAGATTTCCCGGGGCCCAATAATCTAGTCCTCGAATTAAATAGTGGTCTCCCTCAACGCTTAAAGTTTTCTGTTAGGCCGTATCAATCAATCAAATCAATAATTTATGTATGGGTATTCGATCTCTCTTGCTCTCTCTCCCTCACATATTTTACCAAATGAATCAACAAAAAGAAGTATAGTTTATCTCAAATGAAAATTAGATACAGCCCCAACAATCGATGAATAACCCACCAATTACATAATTTAGGGCTATGTACGTTTCGAAAAAAATATGAAATTTTTGAAAAATATTTTTCAGGAAGTCATTTTTCAGAAAATGACAATATTTTTCGATATTTAGCTGAAAACTAAAAATAAACTAGAAAATATTTTCTGCCGTTTGGTGTAGAAAATTCTATTTGATTTTACTCTGTGCAATTTGTTTAAAAAAATATATTTTTATTTTTATTTTATTTTTTAAAAAATCGAATTTTAATTATTGGCCGGTGACTAGCGAAGAAGAAGGAAAAAGAAAAATAAAAACTATAAAAAATTAAAAAAAAATTAAAATTTTGATTGTTTTAAAAAATAAAAAATAATAATTAAATGGAGTGCTCAAAGAAGAACTTGCTTGGTCTAGGTGAAAGAAAAAGAGGGAAGAAGAGGAAATCATTTTCTGCATTTTTTACGGTGTTTTTTTATTGACGGAAAATGTTTTCCTTGACTAGTTATTTTTTGTTAACCAAACGCCGGAAAATCCGAGAAGCTTTTTCCTAAAAGTTATTTTTCGTTAAACAAACGGAGCCTAAGAATGCATCCATTCTTTGGAATTATCACTAAATACATATTTTCCTCACTAATTAATCAATACTCAAAGCCCAATAGAAGCAATCTATGTTTCGGCAGAGATTACTAATAATGTAATTCGGGATGAAAAGAAGAAGTCGGGTTTTGATGGTTCTTTTCGCAACGTTTTGTGCGTCTCCATTGTCCCATACCAGTGTGGACTCGAGTCCTCTTCAACTTCATGCTAGATTTTATCCTAGTGCTCGATGCTAGTTTAATTTGGTGGAAATTTGATTTTTCCGGGAAGAAAAATGCCCCTGCCCAACAGCAAGAAATGGGCACGCGACCGATCGTGGCCGCCGGAAGGTGCTTTTCATCGCTGGCGATGTGATACGGGAGGATCAATTAGAACAAGGCGGTACGCTTTGGAGTTGAGAAAGTCCCATTTCGTGACTTCGGGAGGTATCTCGAGAAAACGGTATCCAAGTCGGGAGGGCTTTTGGAGTTTACCCTGCATACGAGACGCATCATGACCGCGGAGTAAAGCGATGCGAGAGTAGAGTCAACACGATGGCAAAATGTTCCACGCATGAACCTCTCTTTTTTTCTTTCCGACCACAAAAATTAAGCGACCATTAAAAGATATATTTTCGTTAAAGAAGTGCCTTAGTGAGGCGTGCACTTGGAGTATTAATTTAAGGTAGTAGTTGCACGGTTGCAACTAGAACTTAGTTTACTGTGTAGTCAACAGAAAATTTTAAATTTTAATCATCAGTTGCCATTACCCAAGCAATGGCTCCTAGATATGAACTAATGCATCAATGTCGGCCATATACATTAGACATGACTGGAAAAAAGTTGTGGTCCATCTTTGCAGCGACCCAAGAGTTTAGCTCTGATCTATACCTACAACTCTCCTTCCGAAATTTAAAAAAAGAGAACAAGTATTTCGAATTCCAATAATTTATGAAACTCAAATCCTTGGTGTTCGGTTAATTGTAATCTCACCAAAAGAAGAGAGCTTTTGCTCCTACGAAACCATATCCCATCCTACGGAGTGAGCCCCATGAATATATTTCTTATTTTAATGTGCTGATATCCACACATCTCATTCCCTCACTTCTCTTTGTATCTTTTTCTTCCCTAGAAAGAGGGAATACCTATGGAAATTTCACATTCTGGTGATCACGAGGTCCAAGCGAGGATCGAGATGGAGTCGTTTAAGAACTTGTGGAAATTTCACATTCCAGTGATCACGAGGTCCAAGCGAGGATCGAGATGGAGTCGTTTAAGAACTTGTTCATGTCCATAAATATATATATATATATATATATATATATATATATGTAAATTGGATAAAGCAGTAGTAAACTAAAACTTTCTGGAAGTCATTTTGCGACGCCAAAGTCATGATAATGATCTGAGACTCCACCCATTCATAGAGGGTGAAGGCCCATCAACTGAAAACGACTGACGAACCTCCCTCCTTTCGTGCATCATCCTCTCATCATCGTCTCATCATCATCGGCATCATCGAACGGTACGGGGCCTTCTAGGTTGTTTGCATGGACTTCTACGAACCGTATGAACATCTGAACTTTCTTGCTCTTTCTATTAATCCCTAGGAACAATCCCAAGCTGGGACGGCATCCCTGGTGTCGGGTTTTCTTCTAGGGATGAAAACGATGACATGATTAATGTATTTCTGCTTTGTTAAGAACGTGAAGGAGTGCTTCGACGAGGATGAGGAAACTCTCCCCGTGTGGTTACGTGAATTGACAGTTGAGTCGTATAGAATTGAGAAATAGAGGAAAAGTCCAAACTTGCGATTTGATTGATCCGTGTGGATACGTGCAAACCGCCCCATCCACCGAGCGACTGAGGAGGCTACATTCATAGAGTGATGGACGTGTCTCCCAAGGTTACTATGAGTGTGTAAAATTGTGATTCGAACATAACAATCTGTTATCATTTTGTCGGAACTTTGATGGTTTATATCTTTTTATTTATTTATTTAGTTTGTTGTCTATAAATATAATATAAAGTTAATATCACGAAAAACTCAAAATTTATACACATGTGACAAATTTACCATGAATTAAAACACCACAAACTGATATACCTGTGAAAAATTTACTCTCAATTAATTTCTGTTAAATTTTAGCTTCAAATTCCTGAACTGGATGACACGTGACAGTTGGCGGGTGTACTAGTTTTGGATTCCCCACCGGTTTGTCATAAGTTTATCAATTTGTGGTTTTTTGTGGTATTAATCCAATTTAATAGATGATAAATTTGTCACAAGTGTACCAATTTAAGATTTTTTATAGTAAAAAAATTAGTTCGAGGTAAATTTATTACATGTGTATCGTCTTGGAATTTTTCATGATACTAACCCTAAAATACATGTTGCAAAATATTCAGAATAATTACAAAAGAAACTAGAAGAGCGGTTGGCCAAAAGATTAGAAAACCTCAATTCGCTTTATATAATGGATATGTAGAAGGTAATTGTGTTTTCTTTTTTCTCTTTATTGTCATGAGATGATCGCGTTTTTTAATAGGGCAATTATTGTCAACTTAGCATGGGTTCGAAGAATGCTCCAAGGAAATATTAAAGAGTGAGAGGTTTTTTTTTTTTATCAAAGAATGAGAGGTTTGCGAGAGCCGGACAAAAATATATGATCAACCAATCAAGTCACCTAATTTATGTCATGGTCAAGAGGTGGAGCATCTTATGCTAGTGCTTTTTCATTCACGCCCATGGATAAGAAATAGTTTTGAACGCACTTAGTAGCTTATGAAAAACATATGATCAACCAATCAAGTCACCTAATTTATGTCATGGTCAAGAGGGGGAGCATCTTATGCTAGTGTTCATTCACACCCATGGATTAGAAATAGCTTTGAACGCACTTAGTAGCTTATAATTTGGGAAAAATTATCCAAAAAATCCTAAACCTGTTGTACTTTTGCCAATTTAATCATAAATCTTTTAATTATATCAATTAAGTCCTAAAACTTTTCAAGTTTTGCCAATTGAGTAAATTGGCTAGAAATTGCTGACGTGGATGTCGGCCATTTTACATAACAAGGCAGGCGCTGACATGGATGTCAGTCATCCTACATAACAAAGCAGATACTGACATGGATAATTTTAATAATATTTTAATATTTTTGGAATTTCTTTATATTTCGCTTTTTTCTTTTCTTCTCATTTCTTTCTTTACATTTTTCTTTTTCTTTTCTTTTCTTTTTTTCTTTTTTCCTTTTCCCTTCACCAACCTCAGGTGAGGCTGCCCTTACCCAATATAGCGAAGGCAACCCTCACTTGAGGTCGGTGAGGGTGGCCCTTGCCTAAAGCCAATGACCTCTGTCGGCCATCGATGAGGCTCGGTGATGGTCGGCAGAGGGAAAAATAAAAAAGAAAAGAAAAGAAAAGAATAAAAAAAAAGTAAAGAAGGAAAAGAGAAGAAAAGAAAAAGAGGGAAAAATTAATAAAAAAATCGAAAAAAATATTAAAATATTATTAAAATTTGTCCATGTTAGTGCCGATCATGCCATGTCGGCGGCTAGTGTTTATGTTAACGATTTTCGGCAAAAATGAATTGGATGGGTTCATTTGACAAAATGTGAAAAGGTTTATAACTCAAGTGATAAAATTAAAAATGTTTAGGATTAAATTGGCAAAAGTGCAATAGATTTATGACTTTTTGAGCAATTTTCCCTATAATTTTTGTTTAAATTCCTTAATTCTTATAAGATAACAAGTAAAAAGCTACATTATGACTAAATAATTATCTAAGGAAAATGTAGAATCAATCCTCATCATTTTGGCCACGGCCTTGTCAGTTGAGCCTTCACGTTTCCATTCACAATCAACTAACAAAGTGTTTAATATTTTGGCCATTCGTTAACCTAAAATCTCAACTTGATCAATTAAATCCTCCACCTTTGGAAAACGTGCAATCAAATCCTAAGCAGGCGCTTGTCTTTTCTCACGCATTTTCTAACGCAATTCTCCTCAATTGTCCTCCATTTCCCTCATGATCATAGGACAATGTGACTTGCGCCCTAATTTTTGTTTTGTATGCATTGATTGCATATTTGAAGTTCGCTTGATTGGATAAAATTAGGGTTGGGTTTGAGAGTCTTGGAGGGGAAGTCTCCAACGACATCATTTTTAGTAAGAGGGAGCCAACGCCACATGCTACTAAACCAATGGCTCCATCAAGAAAAAGCCATGTAAGATTTTCGACATCACCCATCAAAGGTATTGTTAGGACTCGATGTCATCTTTTTCTCATGTCACAAATACTCGATCAGTTACTATGGAGAATATGATTGACGAAAATGAAAACGACAAGGACTCAATTGAAAAGACCATATTGTGGGACAAAAGAAAAGCAGTAGCCAGCCTAGAACCTCTGCAAACATGGTACGTCTTGTGGGACATATTCCGGCTTCACACGGCAAGAGGAACATTCAACGTGGGAAAATCAAATATCCTTTTGCCACAAGTGAGTGCCCGAGTTGAATACATGCACCCCTTGGTCCCCATAGGTGTCTGAACATGCTAATTATTACTTATTCAAAACATTCAAGATTTGTTTATTTTGCAAAAATAAAAATTTTAAAAAAATGCTTTCTTAAAAATGTTCGAAATAATTAGCCAAACAAAAAGTATTTTCGTTTTCAACAATAATTTAACCCTAAATTTTTTTGTATGTGAAAAAAAAATTTTCATTTGTTAATACAAACGATCCTTTTTAGGAAACAAATGGACCCTGAAACCCAGTAAGTTTGATGGCCTACATATTCAACTTGGTCACCGAATAGATCGCATGAATTTCCTACCTTTGTGCTACAAATTAATTCATGCGATAATCATGACATCAGCTTACTTGCTCGCAGAGCATCCAACTACACGATTATTAAAAACAATAATAGCACTTGATTTAATCTGTATAATTCCTCATCTTTTTACAATTACAGGTAAGAACCAACATTTGCAGCTCCAAGAATTGGTGGGATAACTGGAAAACAAATAGGATCACCATATATCGTAGCGCCTATTATCCATCTTCAATCAATCATTAATCAAGAAGCAACATATCTCACTTGCATCCTTGCCCTTTTGAATAAGAGCGTGATCTAGGGCTTAGGACGTTAATTTTGTAAAATTGATCTTATAAATAGCCATAACCTTTGTAATATATGTACACACACATTTTCAATTAATGCTCTTCATATCCACATTTTGTTAGTAAATAATTGCTGGACAAATGTTCAAAAAGTCATAAACTTTTTATACGGCAACCAATTCACTCCCAAACCTTAGTCCTATATTTATTGTAGTGCGATCAATTCAAACATAAAACTTTTAATTATGCCAATTTATTTCTAAATATTTTGATGATTTGTCAATTTAGTCATAAAATCTTTTAATGATTTGCCGATGTAGTCCTTCGGTGATTTTCGGCCAAAATTAACTGGAAAGATTATCAAGTGATTTTTCATTCTCATCCCACAATTTCACGATTCCACAATCCTCTCGAGTGCCGCAAGGAATGGAGCCTTTCCTTTTCTAATTCTTAGTTCATTAGATTCCCAAGCGTGCCTCCTCGGCGAGAACACACTAACGTATGCCGTATTCTATTCATCATAGGTTTTTAGGGTCAGACAAAAGCTATTAGGACAAACTGCAAAGAATCTCGGGGGCCCCCCCGAAAAAGATACAAAAAGAAAAAGGGGGGCAAAAAAAAGGAAAAAGACGAAGCTCCGACGGGTGGCGTGAGCATCGCGTAGGACCTGACGTCATCGCCACGCTGACGTGGAGTGGGCAGGAAAAGGAGGACGAGGTCTAGAACTCGGTGGCCCCACCACGTCCCGAGGGAGGAGGGAGAAGAGGGGTTGGCCTGCTTCGGCAATACAATAATTCCACCCCACATGCAACTCACAAAAATCCTGCACGTCATCCTCATCCTCATCCTCACCATCAGTCAATCCAAATTTAAAGCTCGCCACAAACGCACAAGGAAAACAGGCACCGCCACTCCAATGGAATCTCTCTCTCTCTCTATGGTATTTATGTTTTAAGTGCTGTCCAGATCTTCTTCTTCTTCTTCTTCTTCTTTTTTGCCTTTCATGGGAACTTGTGATAGAAAAAATCGACGCAAATTATTCATGAATTTTGGCCTAACGTTTGATGAGGTCCATCAACTTTCAATTTGATTAATACGATCCCTGAACTTTACTCTTAGGTGCAATGTGGTCCTCGAGCCTTTTATTTGTTCAATGCGATCATTAAAATTTTGGTACATGTTCGATTTAGTTTACTCACTTTATGAAAATGTTCAATATTATCTTTGAATTTGAAGTTATGGAAGGATAATATTGAATATCTTCATATAATTTATGGACTAAATTGAATATGTATCAAAAGTTCAGAGATCATATTGAACACTGGTGTAAAGTTAATAGATCATTCTGAGCGAATTAAAAGTTTAGGGATTAGGACTGTATTGCATGTTGTTCTAAAGTTTACGAACCTTTTTAGTTGTTATCCCTCCGTGATATCCACAAAGACCGCGCATAAAAAGAGGAAAAAAACATTGGCTTCCACGCAAAACCTAAGCCTCGGTTTTTTTCAGTTGTTTTTGTCGGCACAGCGAAGCGATCGAAACTTGTTAGAGCGTTTTGATTGATTAATGCTGCCACCCTCTCTCCCCCCCGTCCGTGACTAATGAGCCGTGCGTATGTGCTTTGTGGCCCCTGAATGGCCCTTCAAAAATGCAATGCGTAAGCGTGACGACGAGTCAGAGTCCAAATTGTGTAATCAGTTTTGGTGTCCCTTCGTTTGATCAGTATAGGATGAGAGAGAGATGGAGAGCACGTCTGAATTTTCCTCTCTCCCTTTGCTATAAAATCTCACACGCACACGAGCCACGGAAAAAGACCTACAGCCACCGCAAATCACCCACGAATTGGACAAACCAGGTCTCATCCTCGCTTTTGCAATTTCTATCCTTCAACGAGAGCGATCCCACTCGCTCGTCTCATCGTCATCGACCATGGAACGACCCTCGACCACGCCGCACATAGCCATCGTGCCATCACCGGGCATGGGTCATCTCATCCCTCTCGCCGAGTTCGCGAAGCGGCTCGTCCGCCTTCACAGCTTCGCGGTCACCTTCGTCATCCCCAACGACGGCTCCCCGTCCAAGGCCCAGAAGTCCCTCCTCGACTCCCTCCCTCCCTCCATCACCTACGTCTTCCTGCCGCCGGTCGGTTTCGACGACCTCCCCGCCGAGACGACCCGCATCGAGACCATCATCTCCCTCACGGTGGCGCGCTCCCTCCCCTCCATCAGAAACGAGCTGCGGAGGCTGGCGGAGTCCACGAGGCTCGTCGCCCTCGTCGCCGACCTCTTCGGCACCGACACCTTCGACGCGGCCAAGGAGTTCAACATCGCCCCCTACATTTTCTTCCCCACCACGGCCATGTGCCTGTCGCTGTTCTTTCACTTGCCGACGCTGGACGAAGAGGTCTCTTGTGAGTACAGGGACCTACCCGAGCCGGTGAAGATACCCGGTTCCATGTCCGTCCACGGGAAGGACCTGCTCGACCCAATCCAGGACCGCCGCAACGACGCCTACAAGTGGGTTCTCCACCACACGAGGCGGTACAGGCTGGCGGAGGGGATCCTGATCAATATCTTTGAGGAGCTCGAGCCAGGGACGGTCGAGTACCTGAAAAGGGAAGAGCCCGGGAGGCCGCCGGTCTACCCGGTGGGACCGCTGGTGAACGTGGAGCAGAGCAGCAAGTCCGCCGGCTCGGAGTGTCTAAAGTGGTTGGACGAACAGCCCGACGGTTCGGTCCTGTACGTGTCGTTCGGGAGTGGCGGGACACTCTCGTTCGACCAGATTCAAGAGCTGGCTCTGGGATTGGAGATGAGCCAGCACAGGTTCTTGTGGGTGGTGAGGGCCCCCAATGACAAAGCGGCCAATGCCACCTACTTCAGCGTGTGCAGCCAAAACGAGCCGTTCGAATTTTTGCCCAAAGGCTTTCTAGAGAGGACCGAAGGCAGGGGCTTGGTGGTGCCGTCGTGGGCGCCGCAGGCCCAGGTCCTGGCCCACCGCTCGACCGGCGGGTTCCTCACCCACTGCGGCTGGAACTCGACCCTCGAGAGCGTGGTCAACGGCGTGCCGCTCGTCACCTGGCCGCTGTACGCCGAGCAGAGGATGAACGCGCTCATGCTGACCTGGGACCTCAAGGTGGCGCTGAGGCCGAAGGCCGACGCGGAGAGCGGCCTGGTGGGAAGGGACGAGATCGCGAGGGTCGTGAAGGGCCTGATGGAGGGCGAAGAAGGGAAGCGGATTCGGAACCGGATGAAGGACCTCAAGGACGCGGCGGCCAAGGTGCTCGGCGAGGACGGGTCCTCCACGAGGGCACTCTCCGAGTTGGCTCTCAAGTGGAAGGCCAAACTTGTAAATTAGCCTCACCAGAATCATATCGCATCACATCACATATAACATATGTTATCCTTCTCTTCTTGTTTATATTCAACCTCCCTATCTTATCATCTCTTGTTTAATGTCATCAGTGGAGCTGGTTTCTCTTTCTTTGCTTGTTCCCCCCTCCGTCTAAGCCCCCGTCCACGTACATGTGTGGAGAAGTAGCTCGGTTGCCATTTTCCCAACCATGTAGTAATGTATATATACAGCAGCAGCCATCATCCAATCGTAAAATTCATTCTCACTTTTGCGTTTTGAGTTTTCCATATAATTTCGATGTGAACGAGAGGTGATGCATACGTGTGCTGCGCAATAGTTGAGAGGGAACAGCAGTCAAAACAGCCGTGTGTGGTCGCCTCTGTGTGTGTGTTTCCAACCTTTCTTCGTAGCCAATGACACGAGCCGTGGAAGTTGGGGAACCCATTCACACATCACTTCGAAATGATTTCTCGATGAGCTCACCACAAGAGGATTAGGTAGGTGTGGCATTGACATTCCCAATTTTCTTCTTCTTTAAACATTTAATATTGGGGAAGAGCAGGAAAAAAACAATATGGGGCATCGTGAAGGATGTGCGAGGGAGAGTTCAATAATGTTAAATTGAAAATTTGTAAGGAAATTGGGGGAATAAAGGTGTGAATGATCGTGGGAGAAAGTGGGGGTGTGATCCCTATATGAATTCCAAATGGTGGGCCTCTCTAGCAACCTAGAAATTCTTAATTTGAATCGCTTTCACAAAACAAGACTTACTTGTCATTGAGACTGTAAAAGATATGTAGCACTTATGCCAATACTCACCAGGGAAACTCCTTGCTCCTATCACCAGGGAAACATGATAGCAAAAGGGTTAGCTGGTATATCCCAATTAATTCACCGACTCCTAGGAATGGAAAAGATTAGCCGTCCTCGAGAGAGGTTCAGATAGAGGGATCACTCAGTAAACTATAGGCGCTGGGGATAGATATACTAGAACATTACTCGATAGGGAATTACTCTAAAAATTTAAAGTCCGTTTGTTTGAAGGAAAACTGTTTTCGGTAAATTGTTTTCCGACTTTCTGGAGTTTGGACGACGTAAAATTAATCGATTTACGTGGACTGAAAACAAGTTTAGATTTGGGGGAAAACAACTTCCCCTTTTGGCAAGAAAAAAATCACTTTTCTTAGACCACAAAATAAATGAAAACCAACAATTTTCCTTAAAAATGGTTCTCATAAAAATATTTTACAGGTGTACCGATTTGGGGTTTTTTGTAATATTAACCCACGAAACAAATGCACCATAATAGTTTAGAACTAGCTACTCTTTCTTTTCCTCTTCCTTACTATTAGTCTACATACTCTAGAACCAAACCGACAGGCTAGAGCGTCGGAGCATAGGATTAATAACCTGGTTGTCATATATAATATCAAGAGTTTGATACGAAGATCTTAACAAGACACACGATATCATTTTCGGACGCTATACGTGTATCTATTTTTCACGATGTGGAGACGATAATTACTCTGATATTTTGACCCTTTTATAAATGATATTTTAACCAAAGCCTAGTTGACATCACACAACTAACGTTTTTCCTTTTTACCGACCGGAAAGGAAACCATTCACTCCATGGCAAGTGAGACTGGATATAACTTTGTCAATCAATATAAGATTCGCATATGCCATTACAAGCAATCATGAAAGTTTCTCTCTCTAAGTTTTCGGAGAATAATTTCTCGGATGAGGCAAACTTCCAGAGAAAATCATGTTATTTTACCTTTCAAACGGTAATAAACCAGCTGAGTATATCATGCATATTTCGGATCATGACAAGAAGAGTGGTGTTGTTCGGATTTGAACAATTTCTCTCAGAAGACCATTGGATGCGTTGAAGAACCGAACCAGCCAGTCCTAACTGGTTTCGAGGACTCGAAACAGGAAAATGAACCAGAACCGACGTATAGAACCCAAACCTTGTTAGAATTTACGTACCCCGGACTGTTGCTTACCCTAATGTTGGAAGTAATTTTGATGGTTCAAACTTTCAGGCAAGAATGTCAACCAACTTTTCTCCCTAGAAAATGTATATTTCCGGATTCCTGTTGTGTTCAATCCGGTATACTATATCAAGCAGCAAGCATGCTCATTTCTTCACTTGAACAGTGTTAGGTTTTGATGTGGGACAATACAGCAAAGGGTGGGAAGGGAGATTGTCTGTTGTCCATGAACAAACATCACAAGCCGATTTATAGGCTCAGCCAACCAACACACACTAGATTTTTTCTCAGCATAAACTTATTTATTCAGTTCTAAAATTTGAATTTTGTCAATTTAGTCCTAAACCTTTAACCAAAATTCTCATGCAGTCTCTACGGTCAATTTTCGCCGGAAATCTCTGACATGCCGCTCCCGTCATCATTGGCCCTCCTACGTGGCATATTGCTACATCAACGATTTTCCACATAAATTGGTCGGAATGACCACATTGAAATTTTACACAAAGATTTAGGATTAAATTAGTAAAATTAAAAATTTTATGATTAAATAGGCATCTGGATTGCATATATGTCGAACTTGGCAAGTTTCTGTTCTTACGTGAGCATGCTCCAACCTCTGATAAACACAAGAAGCTTCTGAGAGCCCACGTCATTTTTTGTCTAATGTGTAGATCATTATCGAACTAACATATGTAATCAAATATTACTTAGTATTTGCTTGAGATAGTCGACAAGCATATATTATAATTTTCAAAGAAAATTTGACTTCATGCTCATGTCTAAATCAGCCCCAACCCTACGAAGACGCTAAACCCACAATTTCTTGGAATACATGTCACGTAGCTTTCTAAACTTTTAATGTTGTGGAAATTCATGAACCACATGAATGAGACCGTTAATGATCTTTTCACTAAAGATTAAGAAAATGGGTAATTAGCCTGAGCTACATCAGCACATGTACGACCGTATACACACGTCAAAACTGATTAATCTTCACTCATTATATTATATCGAAAGATTTGACTACGTGATGGCGTGCATGAGGGCCAAGTTGCTTGGCTCTCGTGAGGAACAGAAAGTTTCAAAAACAATTTAATTAATTGAGTAAACCCTTTTCTTCTTGTCTTTTGTTTGTTTTAGGGTCGAGCAAACGTCAGTATACTTAAAAATCATCTACTAATGTTACAAGAAAAGGTGTCTTCAGAGACCACAAGAATCTATCAGCGGGCATGTAAATAAGAGACATGCTCGCTATATAATAAGGATCTGTCGGATCACTTTGTTTATCCTTTTTATAAACCAATCTTAGTATATCTCATATGATCCTATTCCTGTATCTGGTGGATTCGGGTAATCTCCATTTCTTTCGGCCAACTGAATGAATACATGCTAAATCGCTTCTTAGCTACTATCTTTGATCACTCAATCGTGAATTTGATCAATTAGATCCTGAAATCAGGAATCTATCCTCTTTTTGATGTCATATGAAGTGCCAGATAAGCGTACAAAATGCTGAATTTTCTTGACTCAAACAAAGCCGCTACATCATACAATAAATTAAATTTTGTATATCCTTCTAGGATATATACGACTGTTATCCTAATTCAAATCTTGGTGTAAGTGAATGTTCCTCATGCAATCAATCATCGAGAACCCGTTTTACAAGTTTGTCAGCCGGAATGCGTCATCACGTTGTCCTTGTGAATTGTGACTGATACCAACCAGTTTGATTTTACTGTTTTTGGTGAACACTCCCATGAAGGAAAGTAGGTTAGACCAGTTTGTCTTTTTCTTTTCATTTATTTAATTTTATAGTTCAATCAGCTTTCTTTCTTTCTTTTTCTATCATTTAGTTCAAATTAATTAAGACTTAAAAGCATCAAATTATTGATGGAGAGCTTAAAACACGATAATGCATGCCTCGTTGAGCTTTCGAACATGAGAATTTCAAGTTTAAGTTATGTGTACATTTAGACGTATTCTATACTTCATTTGGACAAAATGACCTAACACAATTATAAACCAAAATAAGATAATAAGTTTGATGACAAATTTACGTGTCTCGGTCAATGTGAACTACTTTACGGGAAAGAGCGGCACGAAATTCTATCTATAGATTAAGCAATACAACAAATCTTACATTCACATCTAAATCACTCAAACAGTCTCAATGTTTCTAAATTGTCAGTTATACAAAATTAATTTCACGATATTTAGGTTCACAATTTTTCGTGAAATCACTCAATCTCACTGAGAAACATACAAAATTCTTAGCACAAAAATCCCTTGGCGACTGAAAATGCTCTGAATTTTCTCCTGGATGTGATCCCCGAAGGTGTTCTCCACTTGATGTAATTCACGCCTTCTGCACCCACGGCACGAAGATCCACCATGGGACACTCATCCTATGATGGAAAGATGAATATTTCTATATGAAACATGCAAAACCCTGGGTCAAAGTTAGACCTAGATTTCCTACTTCAAATCCTCTTCTCACGCTCATCGTTCAACATCACTTTGGACTCCAACATGCAGAACGTGAAGAACGTGGTCACAATGTCCAATTCGGACTTCCTTTACATGGCCAAACTTTTCCGCACTGCAATTTGGGTTGGATTTCATCTATAAACTCAAACTCGAGATATATTTTAATAAATTTATATCTTGACTCAACATTTGAGGAGTGTTATAATCGCTTCGCTTGTATATGTAACTTGATGATTACCACTTTGCCATCTTGGCTCAGAAGTTGCTAGTTGAAACTCCACCTTGAGCTTAACACCGTCCAAATCCATATAAATACTAATGCAACCACTCCTACCTAGAAATACTAGAGACTCATTAAATTTAACTTCTTTACTTGTAACAAAAAAATTTAATTCTTCACACCACAAAAGACAGCCTAGCTCACTTTGTGCATAACCTAAGAATTTGCATCTTCTTACCTTCCATCGAGCTTATCATTGTCGTGACCTCACAAGAGGTGAACCATCAAGGGAAAGCTAACGGATCACTAAGCAAACACTTAGCGTGGACTCTCCTAAGCCCATAACAATCACAACTTTAGGGTTTTAATTTAATAACTTAAACATGTAATTTAGTTCAATTAGGAGTTGAGACTAATCTATTATGAGTTGATTAGAAACCCAAGTAAAATGTGCGAAAACATTTTACTTCTGCAAACTAGAGATTTATGGATATAAGGACTTGATTACACTAGATTTATCTAATGCTCTTTCAGTACCTTTTCTTTTCATTTCAAAAATATTTTGTAAGTAATCTTGGTCAATTTTAATCCTAAACCACTAATATGTAAGGGGCGATCATGCGGGGGCGTGTTAAATATGTCTTGAATTTATGTACTCGGTTTGGTTTATGACCCGACCCGACATATTTTTGTGCGACCCGAAAGTGGAAAGAAAATTGAGATTTGGTTCGCGATGCAAAGGGTTGGACCGATAGGCCCAATCCGCAGCAAGCGAACAAATCTCCATAGCGGACCGCCCAAGCTGGAGGAAGCGAACCAACGCGAGGGGGGTTCGGGGGCTATGCCCCGAGAAAAATTTTGGGAGCCCTATTTGTACTGTGGCTAGGTTTTCTCATTGTTGTACAGAGAGAATTTGTTTCAGAGAGTTTTGGTGAGCCGTGAGGTTTTGTCGTTGTTTCGACTTCTGAAATTTGTACTCTCTTTTGATTATAGTGGAATCTGTCTTGCCTCGCCCGTGGACGTAGATCACTTCGTGATCGAACCACGTAAATCCCCGTGTTCTGTCTCTTGTTTTTCGCATCTGTCTCCAACAGGGCGCAATTAAGAATTTAACATTGAATAACCAAAGCGATTAGTAAATTGCTAGAAAAAGGGCAAAAACCTCAATGCATTTAAGCAAAGAAAAAGCTTCATTATGTCCAACACATCAAGTGTTCTGTAAAATGTTAAATAAAAAATGTATGCATGACTAAACATGATTTCTAAATGCAATGTCAATTAATTCACACAGTAGGTTCCTTTTGCTAAGAGTTTTTAGGCTTCTTTCGTCTAAGCATATGCTACAATTCGGACTTTTGAACATATGTATTCAACATTTTTTTAATGAAATCCATCATTGTCTCCCTTTGAAGCTCATATAGTGCCGTTGCGCTCAAGTTCTCTCATTATCATTAGGGCACCTCAGACTATCTTCAAAGCTCTACCTCTTTGAAGTATATTGACACCCAACTAAGTCCAAACCGCTCAAGAAAATCAGATTCTTCTTCAACTTTAAAACATGCTTCACACCAGTCAAATATTCTCTCTGTATCTTCATGCATTCGGATTCTAATATTGCACTTACTGTTGTTCCCCAACTGCTATGTACCACTAGGAAATCTAGAGATATTACAACTTCCTCTCTTATATAGACTAGTATGTTTATTTACTTTCTACCACAGAAAAGCCCACTTAAGTAGATAACTTCCGATCCATCAAATACTTCAAAAATCTTACTCATCAAATAATTCCTCTTCTCCCGCTCAAAGTCCAACACCACTCGAGACTCCAACATGCAAAAGGATTTGGACTTGAAAAAGGCGGTCACAAAGTCCAATTTGGACTCTCTTTGTACTGTTGACTTTCCCGCACTTCGATTATGATCGCATTTCGTCCACGAGCCCAGACTTAAGACATATTTAACACATACTTTGGATATTGAGTTTGATATCCAACAAGCTCATATGACGATTGTAAGTCAAACTCGAGTAAATGGATAACTTATCTAATCGATCCTAATGAGCGTACACTTGCGGAGTTAATCAAGTCGAAAGGTTAGGATATCCCATGTTGTAAATATTTTTCTTTATCGAAAGAAGAAAATGGCAATCAGTCTAGTTTCAAAACCTGATTGGGGGTGATACACGACCTCGGGCCTCAATATACTCAACATCATTTTGTCCGTAAACTCAAAAATCTATCAAGTATGAAGTCCACTTATGAGTTGGGCTTTTGCCAGCAAAGCCCGCGCAGCTGTTTCTCGTCTTTTGGATAAGGTGTTTTGGGACTTATGGACATGACTGTAGACATGACATATTAGCCCCATTTGTCGTGTTGATCTCTATTTGTATATTTCTGCATGATCGCTGCTGAATGGCAAAGGCTTGAACAAGTATCGAATCACACACATTCACTTACCGCGAGAGGTTCAAGCAGAAAACCGACCCACCGCCACAATCACCAGAGAATTGGACAACCAAGAAAGCAACTATTGAATGACCCCTCATCGCTTTTGCAAATTTCCTACAGCAAAGAACAAGAACACTTTGCTCATCATCATCAACCATGGAACAGCCCTCGACCCCACCCTACATAGCCATCGTACGAACACCGGGCATGGGTCATCTCATCCCTCTCGCCGAGTTTGCGAAGCGACTCGTCCACCGCCATAGCTTCTTGGTCACCTTCGCCATCCCTAACGACGGCTCGCCATCCAAAGCCCAGAGGTCCCTCCTCGACTCTCTCCCTCCCTGCATCACCTACGTCTTCCTGCCTCCCGTCAACTTCGATGACCTCCAACCCGAGACCCGTGTCGAGACCATCATTGCCCTAACGTTGGTGCGCTCCCTCTCCTCCCTCCACGCTGCATAGGCTGGCGGAGTCCACAAGGCTTGTTGCCCTCGTCACTGACCTCTTTGGCACCGACGCCTTCTCCGCGGCCAAGGAGTTCAACGTCTCCCCCTACATTTTCTTCCCCACCATGGTCATGTGCCTGTCGCTGTTCCTTCACTTGCCGACGCTGGACGAAGTGGTCTCTTACGAGTACAGGGACCTGATCGAGCCGGTGAAGATACCCGTTGCATACCCATCCATGGGAGGGACCTGTTGTAAGAATTTCCTAATGTGGGCTTCATTAATTGAAATTAATTGAATTAGTCTGATCTAATAAAAGTAAGATATATGAGTTCTTAATAAGTCTAATATGGGGCTGGCTGGTGTGGGCTGAGTACGGCTTGGCCCGTAATGAGAGGGCCCGTAGTCAAAGACTTTATAAATAGCGCTCAAGTTTTTCCCTTAACCCGATGATGCACAATTTGACTCACATATAGATTTAGAGAGAACTTTTTTCTCGTGAGTGGCAATCTCATTAGGTCAGTGTTCTAACGAAGGGATAGGGGAGAAGCACTTGAGTTCGTGTTCGGAAACCGTTGCAAATTCTGCGTCAAGTTCGATGGATTCCAAACTAGGTATGCAAATCAACAATTTCTCGATTATCATATTTCGGTTTCTAATTATGGTGATTCTGGGCGTGCCATTTTCGTGGCCAACATGTGGTATCAGAGCTTGCCATAGATTAGAACTGAAACATACGGATTAGGGCTGTTTTCGTTTTGTCCGAGATGTTTTTGCCCAGTTTCGAAATTTTTTATCGGATGAAAATTAAATTTTATTACATATTTGGAATCTACTCGTTGAGACGAGAAGAATGGTGGGTGGCATATCACCGGAGGAGGCCAGACGCACCGTCACACGCGATCGTGCTGAACTGGTGCGCCTTTCTGCCGGTAACCATAGGCTGACGTCAGCGAGGGCGCGGATCCGGTTGACCCGACCCAGTCGTTGACCCGACTCGATCCGATTGTTGACCCAACCCGGATCCTGACTCGACCCAACCGTTGATCGGACCGGTCAACCGATCGAACCGATCCGTTGACCATTGACCGGTTGGACCGGTCAACCGGTTGGACCGGCTGTTCAAACCGGTTTGACTGGTTGAACACGCGCTCACGCGCCGCGCCTTCCGGCGGTGCTTGAGGGCGCATTTGACGTCCGTTTTGGACGTTCTTGGTACCGACGTGCTCATATTGAGATGCTCTACATTGTGGTATATTTATTTTACATGTTTGAATCTTTTACAGATGTGAAAATACGTATAGAACCCTATATACACATATTTTTAGGGTATTTTTGCGTATTTTCTTATATTTCTCTATGGTTTCGGAAATACATATGGTAGCTCACATGTATATCACCACATAAGGACTGTGTAGAGTGTAATTCATTATCTATCAATGAATGGAACAATATAATTAGCATGGCATATAATTTTAGAGATATACGCTCCTATCTTTAGGTCTAGCATTACATGTATATAGTGAATGTGATACATAAAGTATATATCCCTGGCAAAGTGGTAGTAACCGTCAAAGTGGCACACTTGACTGGGTTTGAGAAATATCAGTCTCATATTGTGGTGGGATGTCTCCTGTTCTATTACATGATCATACTCCCAAAGGAGGTGATTTTGTATTAGTTCATGGAGGGGTACATGTATAGCATGTGATTGAGAAATGACTAATCTTAATGGTTCATACACTCAAAGGTGGTGATTTCACGAAAATTAGAATATACTCTCATGGTCGTTGTCATGTGGAGAGTATACAACTGCATGTCATATTTTCTTCCCAAAGGTGATTATGTGATGATATATGTAATTTTCTAGATAAGTATTCGCATGATGCTGATTGTATTGTTTGTTTGTTTTCCAGTCACCTTTTCTATAAACGGCAATTCCATTTCAATTGAGGTCATTACTAGATTGAACTTTAAGAAATGGAAAAAGGATTTTCTATTTGGAATGGAGCTGGCGGATATTCATAATACTATTACAAAGGATAAGCCAGCAGATATTATGGCCACCAGTACTGAAGCTGAGAAAACGGACTACGCTGCCTGGGAAAAGAGCAATCGGATTTGCTTATTGACAATGAAGAAATCTATTCAATAATACTTGAAAAGTGATTTGTCAGCTGACTGTAATGCTAAGGAAATGATGGCAGCCTTAGAGGCTAAAAATCGCATTTCATCTAATGCTGAGGTTGGTACACTTCTTCAAAAGTTCTTTAATATGAAGTATGATGGTACTGCTGGGGTTAGATATTATATCCTTAGGATGGTAGACCTAAAGACGAAGCTTCAAGCTTTTAATATTTCCATTCCTGATGCTTGTATTGTACATCAAGCCTTGAACACCCTTTCACCTGATTTTGAGATTATAAAGACAAATTATAATTTTCAAGATGAGACTTGGTCAGTTAATGACTTGATAGAAAGGGTGGTGGCAGAGAAAGAGAATCTTAAGAAGGAAAAAGGGCATCTAGCATTATATGTTTCTAGTTCCCACAAAAGGAAGGATAAGAAGTCCAGAAATCGTACTCATAAATATACTCATGACACTACCGGTCAATCTGACAATATGGGTCCAAAGAAAACATCCTTCAAAAGGGATGGTGACCGCTGTTTCTTTTGTAAAAAGAAAAGTCACGTAAAGAAGGACTATGGAAAGTTCAAAACTTGGTTGTCCAAACGTAAGCCTACAGGTAATGATTCTTTGGCACTTGTTTGTGAATCCAACCTATCAGAAGTACCATCCAGTTCTTGGTGGCTCGATAGTGGTACAACTAATCATGTTGCATTACCATATAGGGATTCATAAACCGAAAGAAGCCAAATCAGGATGAGTCAAGACTCACTGTGGGAAATAACGAGAAAATTGATATTGTGTTTGTGGGAGATGTAATCTTGATTCTAGACTCTAGTTTTAGATTAATGTTGAAAGACACTTTTTATGTACCTTCTTTTAGACGGAACTTAGTTTCCGTATCGTGTTTGGACATGTATGGCTACTTTTTTGAAATCAAGAACAATGTTATTTCTTTGTTTCTTAATTCAAATAAGGTTGGGTGCTATTATATGTCCAACGGATTGTGCAGATTGTGTTTATCTCCCAATGACATATATGTCGCTTCTATGGCCGAAAAGATTGTTTCCAAAAGACCACTACCTAAGGATCAGTCTTATGCATTGTGGCATAAACGGCTTGGTCATATCTCTAAGGATAGAGTAGAAAGGCTGATAAAGACTAACATCCTGCCTGCTCTTAAAGATAACCTAGAGACATGCGTAGATTGTTCTAGAGGTAAAATGACCAAGATAAGAAAGAAAACTGCAGTCCGAAATTCTGACCTGTTGGAGGTCATTCACATTGATATAAGTGGACCATATACGACAACCTTGTGTAGAAATTTTTATTTCATTACATTTATTGATGACTATTCTTGATATGGCTATTTGTATTTGATTAAAGAAAAGTCTGAATCTCTTGACAAGTTAAAGATTTTTCGGACTGAAGTCGAGAAACAGTTAGGAAAGGTAATAAAGGTTGTTAGATCTGATCGAGGTGGAGAGTATTATGGCAAACATGGCGATACCGGAAAGCTTAAAGGACCATTTGCCAAACACTTAGAGGATTTTGGGATAGTAGTTCAGTTTACTATGCCTGGAAGTCCTGAGCAAAATGGTGTTAGCCGAAAGTTGCAATTACACCCTTATAGAAATGGTGAGGAGTATGATAAGTAGGACAAATTTACCTATTTTTCTGTGGAGTGAAGCTTTGAAAACATCTTTGTACATTTTGGATTGTGTACCTACTAAAGCTGTTCCACTGACTCATTTTGAGTTTGGACTGGACGTAAGCCTAGGTTAAACCATCTTAAGGTTTGGGGATGTTCTGCGGAAGTGAAGTTATATAATCAAACATTAAGTAAGTTGGACTCTAGAACCATTCGGTGTTACTTTGTATCTTACCCGGATCATTCGAAGGGATATCGGTTCCATAATCCCAATAGAGGCACAAGTTATTATGGAATCACAGACAGCCAAGTTTCTAGAGTTTGATGTGGACGAAGAAAGTAGCTGTTCGCAGACTATTGAGGATAATAATACGGTGGGTAATGTTGTATCTTTATCTCCTCCTATACCGATAATTGTGGAGACTCCCACATCACAGACTAAACCTGTTGAGGCTCAGGATTCTGTTGTCGAGACAGCTCCTAATGAAGTTCTTCAAGGCTCTTAGGTGTAGGATGAGGCTGTTGTTGCTCTAGTAAGGAGATCCATTAGGGAGAGACGATCAGCTATACCACTGGACTATTTAGTTTATATAGGAAAGCAAGACTACGATATCGGTTCTGGGGCTGATCCAATAACTTATGCGGAAGCTATTTCTTGTCCTCAGTCAGAACTGTAGTTGGATGCAATGAAAGATGAAATACAGTCCATGAAGTATAATGGAGTTTGGGAACTTGTTGAATTACCTGAAGGTCATTGATCAATTGGCTGCAAATGGGTGTATAAGACTAAAAGGGACTCCAAAGGAAAGATTGAGAAGTTTAAAGTCAGACTGGTAGCTAAGGGTTTCACTCGGAGAGAAGGAGTAGACTATGAAGCAACTTTTTCTCCAGTCTCTTCTAATGATTCTTTTAGAGTGATTATGGCACTGGTAGCTCATTTCGATATGGAGTTATATCAAATGGATGTTAAAACTACCTTTCTCAATGGAGACCTTAATGAAGAAGTCTATATGATGCAATCCGAAGGCTTTACGGCAGATGATTCAGGTACGCTTGTATGTAGACTGAAAAAGTTTATTTATGGTCTCAAGCAAGCTTTTAGACAATGGTACTTGAAGTTTCATAGTGTTGTCGTTTCATTTGGTTTTGTTGAGAATAAAGTAGATCAGTATATATACTGCAAGGTCAGTGGGAGGAAATTCATTTTCCTTATACTCTATGTGGATGATATCCTACTTACGAGCAGTGATCTTGGTTTATTGCATGAGACAAAGCAGATGTTGTCACAGAACTTTGATATGAAGGACCTTGGTGAGGCGTCTTTTGTCCTTGGCATTGAGATTCATAGGAATCGTTCTCGTCGACTATTGGGTTTATCTTATAGGGCATATGTTAATCGTATCTTATAAAGATTTAACATGCAGCAATACAAGTCAGGAATTGCTCCTGTCAGTAAAGGTGATAAGTTGAGTCTGTCACAATATCCTCATTCAGATTTTGAGAAAGCCCAAATGAAGAATGTATCTTATGCTAGTGCACTTAGAAGTATTATGTATGCTCAAATATGTACTAGACTAGATATTGCTTTTGCAACAGGACTTCTAGGTAGATATCAGTCAAATCTAGGACACGATCATTGGGTTACTGCCAAGAAGGTTTTAAGGTACTTAAAGAGGACAAAAGACTATATGCTGATTTACAAATATGTTCAGGACCTATAGCTAGTTGGGTATTCAGATTCAGACTTTGCTGGCTATCAGGATGAAAAGAAGTCGACAACAAGTTACATTTTTAAGTTAGCAGGAGGTGCAATATCATGGAAAAGTGAGAAACATAAATCAATGACATTCTCTACTATGCAAGCGGAGTTTGTAGCATGCTTTTCGATCACTACTCAGGCAATTTGGCTCCGAAACCTCATTAAGGAGTTGACCGTATTTGATTTTGTGAATAGACCCATACAGTTGTATTATGATAATAACTTTATAGTGTTGTTTGTTAATAACAATAGAGGTCTCAAGGGGTCTAAGCGTATGAAAGTCAAGTACTTAGCTATAAAAGAAAAAGTTCAGGATGGTGACATTGCAGTAGAGCATATTTCAATAGATGATATGATTGTAGATCCGCTAACTAAAGGCCTTCGCCCTTGTGTATTTGATCGGCATGTCATTAATATGGGCTTAGGAGTATCATGGTATACTGTTAATTAGTAGGAGCTATTTAGTTTTATGTTGCTCTTATGAAATTTGTATATGATTTGTTACATTTTGTAATATTGAAATATGTATCAACTCTTTTGCATTCAATGAGGTGTTTGTGAATATAGATTTATTAAGTTGAGTACATATACTAGTTGAAAATCTCAAGACATTGTGTAAACCTTGAATACAGGCTATGGGGCATTCTTGATTTTAGCCTTAACGATATGTCTTGTTACACATAAAGTACAGTTAACTATCAAGGTAAGACATATGAAGGCTCGTTGGAATCATAAAGGATATTTTCTGGTGACACACTAGATTTTGTGACACTTAAGGAGAGTGAATTTGGACTAACAAAGTGGACAACACATAGAGTATCACTCATTATGAGGTATTGTTCATTTAACACACTACCATGTTGAATCCATATCAGTAAAGTTGAAAGCACTCGTGACCATGGAAAGCTCTATGTGAGTACATGCAGTTACTACCATGATTCGGTGTTCAAGACTTTATGGAATCAGATTGACTATTAAGAATAATCTCTAGACCAATATAAGGATGCACACATAGTTCTGTTTCAATTAATACCGCCCAAGTGGGAGAATATAAGAATTTCCTAATGTGGGCTTCATTAATTGAAATTAATTGAATTAGTTTGGTCTAATAAAAGTAAGATATATGGGTTCTTAATAAGTTTAATATGGGGCTGGCTGGTGTGGACCGAAGACGGCCTAGCCCGTAATGAGAGGGCCCGTGGTCAAAGACTCGATAAATAGCGCTCAAGTCCCTCCCTTAACCTGATGATGCACAATTTGACTCACATACGGATTTAGAGAGAACTTTCTTCTCGTGAGTGGCAATCTCATTAGGTCAGTGTTCTAACGAAGGGATAGGGGAGAAGCACTTGAGTTCGTGTTTGGAAACCATCGCAAATTCCGCGTTAAGTTCGATGGATTCCAAACCGGGTACGCGAATCAACAATTTCTCCATTATCGTGTTTTGGTTTATGATTATGGTGATCCTGGGCATGCCATTTTCGTGGCAAACACCTGCTTGACTTGGTCTAGGACCGCCGCAACAACGCCTACAAGTGGGTCCTCCACCATGTGAGGCGGTATAGGCTGGCTGAGGGGATCCTGCTAAATAGCTTCGAGGAGCTTGAGCCAGAGGCTATCGCATACCTGCAAATTGAAGAGCCTGGGAAGCCGCCAGTCAACCCGATTGGGCTACTGGTGAACATGGAGCAGAGCAGCAAGTCCGATGGCTCGGAGTGTCTCAAGTGGTTGGATGAACAGCCCAAGTGTTCGGTACTGTACATGTCGTTCAGGAGCGGTGGGACCCTCTTGCACGATTATATTCGAGAGCTGGCTCTGGGATCGGAAATGAGCGAGCATAGGTTCTAGTGGCCCATAAGTTGTAAGTGGTGAAGACTCCTAATGGCAAAGCGGCCACCGCCACCTACTTCAGCATGTACAGCTAAAACGAGTCGTTCGATTTTTTGCTCGGAGGCTTTCTAGAGAGGACCAAAGGCAGGGGCTTGGTGGTGCCATCGTGGGCCCCGCAAGCCCAGATCTTGGCCCATAGCTTGACCAGTGGGTTCCTCACCCGCTGTAGCTGGAACTCAACCCTTGAGAGCGTGGTCAATGGTGTGCCGCTCATCGTCTGGCTGCTCTACGCCGAGTAGAGGATGAAGGAATTCATGCTGACCTAGGATATCAAGGTGACGTTGAGGCCGAGGGCCGACGCGGACAGTGGCTTGGTAGGGAGGGATGAGATCGCTAGGGCCGTGAAGGGCTTGATAGAGGGTGAAGAAGGGAAATGGATTCCGAATGGCATGAAGGTCGCGACAGCCAACCTGCTTGGCGAAGACGGGTCCTCCACGAGGGCACTCTCCGAGTTGACTCTCAAATGGAAGGCCAAACTTGTAAATTAGTTTCATTAGAATTGTATCGCATCATATGATATCTTATCTTTTCTTCTTATTTATCATATGATATTTATGTCATCAATGGAGTTGGTTTTTCAGTTCTTGTTTGTTTGCTCTTTGCACCTTTTTGTAGTAAGTCCTCTCCGCGTGCATGTGGATAATTAGCTTTGTAATGCCATTTCCTTCCTATGGATAGGTTCAGCAGTCTACTTTCCAGTCATAAATCGAATTTAATTATAACTTCGATGTAAACTAGGTGATGCCTATGTACTCTGCGATAGGTGAGAGGGAACAACATACAAAATAGTGGTGTGTGGTCGTCAGTGTGGGACCAACTTTCTTGTAGCCAATGAAATGAGCTGTGGAAGTCGGAGAACCAGTTCACACATCACCATGAAACGATTATGAGCTCACCGTAAAAGGATTAGGTAGGTGTAGCATGGACATTACCAATCTTCTTCTTTTTAAACTAATATTGGAAAGTGCAGAAAAAATGAGGCATAAAGGAGTGACTGATTGTGGGAGAAAGTGGGTGATCACTATCTGAATTCCAAATGGTGGGGCTTCAGGAAGGGAGAGATTCTCATTTGAATTGCTTTCATAAACAAAACTTATATGGGCAAAATGACACTATAAGTGTCATAACTTGTGTACAACGCTCACTTTGGTGCCATAACTTTTTTTCATATCACTTTGGTGCCAAGTCGGAGGAAAAACAATTGCTTAAGTGTCATAACTTTTTTTTGGATCACTTTAGTGCTAAAATTTTTGAAAAACGATCACTTAAGTGCTAATATTTTTGAAAAACGATCATTTAAGTGCTAAAAGTTTTGAAAAACGATCACTTAAGTGCCAATCTCCAGCGAGACTCCGGCGAGCCACGTCAGCTTCCACGTTAGATTTCCGACGAAAAATTATGTAGAGCACCGGAGTTGGCACTTAAGTGATCGTTTTTCAAAAATTTTAGCACTTAAGTAATCGTTTTTAAAAAATTTTAGCATTAAAGTGATCCAAAAAAAAGTTATGGCACTAAAGTGAGCGCCGTACACAAGTTATGACACTTGTAGTGTACTTTTGCCAACTTATATGTCATCGAGAACATAAAAGATAGTCTAGCACTTGTTGTAATATTAGAAGTGTCAAAATGAGTCCAAATGCCCTTATTTAGCTCATATTTATGGACCAATGGGTTGACTAAAATGTTAGAAACGGGTTCAAATGGGTTTGAAAAATAAACCTTACTATATATGGGTTCAAATGGGTTGGCAACATTACTCATATTTGTTACCACATAAATAGAACCCACTTTCAGCCCATAAAGCTCTCTCGTGCACTGTTGAGTCCTCTTTGCTCATACTCTTCACCTTCCAGCTGCTTGTAAGATTAGAGCTACCCTCCTTCAGCTTTGGGCAGTCGCCTCCCTGGCCAATACGACAATCGTGTAGTGGCATTCCTTAGCATTAAGTGACAGCTCCCCACGATGATACTTGTTACAGGTAGTGCTATCACCTAGAGGGGGTGAATATGTGACTTTATAAAATTGTATGATTTAAATGTGCAGAATGAATATAGTTGATGTCAACAAATCGTATATTCAATATTAAGTGGATGCGAATTACAAACTTGTATGTAAATTGTCGTCAGATGATTGCGTCTAATGACTAAGATGATGTTATGACGAAATTGTTTGACAGATATGTATGCAGTATAATATCAACAATAGTAAATAAAAATTTAGAGATAGAGAATACTACACACAGATTTTTATAGTGGTTCGACTTTATCAAGCCTACATTCACTTTCTACGCTTGCAGCTTGTTGGCTATTTTTCATTATTGAATCACCAAAAGATTATAAGAGTAATGCTTCTCAAATGATATACTACACTATCACGTACACTCTTCACTCAAGTAATTTTCTTTCTAAAGTCACAATGTGAAATACAGTAATCACAAGTGTGTAAGAACGAAGCTCTATTTAGAGTTTGAAATTCTTGATTCTAGTTCTTATTTCTTGTATGACGTTTGCACTCGTTTTATACTCATCTATTTTCAATTTATCCGTTAGACAGTCTTCAAAGGACTGATCTCCAAATCAACCCGTTGGAGATTCTTTCCAAAATAGGATGCACCATCGTTAGAAAAGAATCATTATCTCTGAGTGATTTGATTGCCCATACAATCAAATCAAGGTTTCCATAAGTGTAGTTCTTCATGTTTAATGAACGATTTTATGATTGCCAATTAGGATATCTTGGAATATTAATTTGATTGTCCTGCATAAACTTGCCAAAAATAACGCTCATTGAATCTGACGAGTAATTCTGAGTCTGATAACAAAGTTCTTTCATTGACTAAGTCTGATGACTCAGTATTTACCTACATCAAATAACTTAAATGTAATTCTGGTTAGTAACAGATAGTTTTGTCATTCCTCAAAACTCATTAGGGATTTTTCTCAATATTCTCCCTTTTTTTGATGATAACAAAACTATCTATATGCGACATAAATCGTCTATTCATATGATATAACTTTCGAAGTATATAAAGCATCGTTAAGCTTTGAAATCAATATATATATCAATTCATATTCTGCCGCTTCCATACTTGCATTCACATCTTCTGTCGCTATAATACTTCTCCCCCTTTTTGACATCAGCAGAAAGTATAGATAACATAATTAATAAAAATGCAATAAAAGTAAGTCGAACAACCATTGTCGAATCATGTGTCAATAGTCAAGGTTCATACCAAGTCAAAAATTTAACAAAACTCAATATGGAAAGTTGAAACAAATAGCTCAGAAATGATAAGTTGGGAAGAGATGTGATCAATTTGGTTGATTTGCTGGAGGGGCGGAGAGTCCTGCGGGTTCAAATGAAGAAGTTCCAAAAGGTGCAGAAAGGAAAGGCACTTAGACAAGACTAAAGCTAGAAAGTTGGTTCAATCGTTGTTCAATATGAGATGAGAGTTGATGAATCAAGCCTACAGTGTTAATTGCTGCAATTTGTACATTATTTCTAACTTGAATCTTCAAATTGTTGATTCTTGCTTCCATCAAGTTCTTGATCTCCCGAATTCCTTCTTTAAGTTCATTACGGAGTTCCCGGACTTCATTCTGAACTACAGTTTGTCTCTATCTTAGATCGGTAATGACTGCAGGGTCTGACATGGATGAGGAGATATTGTATCCAGAAGGAGTGTGAGTGGTCTGAATGTCAACAGATGCTGCTTCCTTCCCTTTGCCTCTTTGTTGAGCTTTAGATGAACAGTTTTCACAATCATCTCCTTCAAGAGGAAAATCTACAAAAGTTGTTGCTAAATGAGCTGCCTCTTGTGCATTCTGATTATGGTCCTCCTATATGTTAGGCAGATTAAAATCATTGTCCTCAACATCTTGAGCATTTTCTTCCTCAAATTCCTCCTACATATCATCTTCTATGATATGTTCATTCTCAGGCTCCCCCTGTCTCCTATAAAGTCCTTCCTCAACTTATTTTTCTATAGTAGCTATGCGTTCTTGCTGATTTTCCATGACTATTTTGTTGATGATGTCACTTAGTGAGTTCATCAAGTGTTCCTCCTCATATCGTAGTCTTTGAATTTCAAGCTGAGTGGCAGCATGTCTATTTGCACAAGCTTGATGCTTGGCATCTTGAATAATTAACCATTGCATAAACCTTGACTCCTCAAGGCTCCTATCATCAGCTTGAGATTGTTCATCGGATATTTCCATCTTATTAGAATCATTGGCCACAGCTTGAGTTCTTTTGGTTGGTCCGTCAGTTCTGAAGGTTGTCGACTGCACTTTCCTCTTTCTTACTAAGGGTTCAATTGATTCCTTCTCTTCAGACTCATGAAAAATGTTAACAGAGCCCTTGTTCTGTGCACTCATCATTTCGGCAGGAATAATCTTACCTTTCTTACCCTTCCAATTTTCACCATCAAATCTGTATCCTATCTTAATCATCATGAGTTCTCCAACAGTCATAGTTTTAAGAGGTTTATCTTTGAGTTTTGCAGGAATGGAAATTTTCAAATACTCAAAGATAGCGGTGATCAAAGCTCCATAAGGGAGTTGACCTTTACTCTTCTTGACAGTTCTATACATTTGAATAAGAATCATATGGGACAGAGAAATGGGAAAGGTGGTTTGAATTGCCCAAATCAACTTGGCCTCACATCAAGAGACATCAATTTTAGAAGATCATTTGAGTCCGAGACAATTGATGATGATTTTGTGGAGGACAATGAAATTTTGAGGAAAAAGAGTGTGAGATACATGAGATGTGGAGCCTCTGATGAAAGATGAGTCACCAGATAGAGATCAATATGCTAAATTTAAAGTGATAGGAATAAAAGAAAATTCTGTATGTTTTACTCCTACAATAGCAGAGAGATTAAAGGCCGATAATTTGTAATCTTGTTGAAAAATGGAGAACTCAATTTCAGCAGGAGAAATGAATGACATATTTGAATAAAAGTAAGCCGTGAGTTTAGGGTAGACTTCGTGAGAGAGAGAGAGAGAGAGAGAGAGAGAGAGCACATTCTTTGAAAATCAAGATTTTCAATCAGACTCTGAATCTTGATTTTGAAATTATCAAAAAAGTTAAAGTCTACAACTATGTTATTCATTATTCCTCTGGCTAAGAGCAAATTGTAAGCAATCTTATGAGTTTTGTTTCTAAACAGACTTTCGTTTTTCTTGTTATCAGGAGGAATTCTAGAAATGGGCACAAACTCAGCAAATGGTTTCTCATCATTATTCCCTTTCCTAGTATTAATGGTTTTGCTTTTCTCCAAAGTCTGTAGTTCCTCCTCACCAACGAATTCATCTCCTCCAACATTTTAGTGTTCTCCTACTTTCTCTTTTCCTTTTCAAAAAACTCCTTACTTTACAATCACAAGGGTTTCTTGACCATTAAAGGTTTTTTTAAGAACTATCCCCTTTTCAGCAACAGGTAATCTTGCAAACCTTATACCGTTTTCATATTCCTCCATAACTTCACGTTTAGACAGAAAAAACCTAATATTTTACACACGACATTTACAGTACTCTAGTCACTCCGATTTTCTCGAAGTACTCTAATGGTTTTTATCAATCGTCTTGCCATAACAAAATGATCACGTTCTTGCACAAGAATTCATGGAGATTTATTACCTTCAGACAACTCTTTCTCGGAGCTTGAGTTAGAGATATCAATTTTCTCTGCTTCTCCACCTTTGTCTACTCTGGTGAACATTTCTGCGATTCAATTCAATCGTCTGGAACCCTTGATTCCTTTTTTTTATTCAGTGGTCGATTTTGGTGCCATTGATGAGATTTTTGAGTTTTCAAAGAGAAAGATGAGATCTTTTAGGGTAAAACGTGTGTTTAGAGATCTTTAGGGTTTCGAAGAGTAGAACGTGTGTTTGAAGAGAGTGTGAGAATGAGAGAGAAGATGAAAATGGTTTTAAACCGAGGAATACAATTTATTGATTTTTACAAAACCCTTTTTGAAAACTATCAATTGACAGTTATGGGAAATTTTGGAAATTATATTTCAAAAATTTTGGGATTGTAATTCTCAAACGGTATCAATTAAGACAACTAATTTCAAACAATCATGACATTCAAAATATATGAGATATACATACCTTTTATAATATGAGTTGCTTGCTAAAATCAGACATTTCAAATATATGCTTGATCAAATAAGTCATCAGATGTAATGAGACTTTGTACTGCACAGCTCAATAAAGTGGGTTAATGATGTTTAGTTTTTTTTTTGGTAAGGTAAGAAAATGTTTAGTTTTTTTTTTGGTAAAGGTAAGTGATAAGAAAATGTTTAGTTTATCTCTAATAAGCTCAAAAATTTTCTTTTCTAAAGGTTTTGTAAAAATGTCAGCTAATAACTGTTTAGTGTCATTAAATTGAACATAAATGTCTCCTTTTAAAACATGGTCACTAATGAAATGATGTTTAATATTGATATGCTTAGCTCTTGAATGCAGAATTGGATTTTTGGTTAGATTGATGGCGCTGGTATTGTCACACTTGATCTCCACAGTTGAGTCTTTGATGTTGAAGTCTTTCAATTGTTGTTTTATCCAAAGAATTTGAGCACAACAACTTCCAAGTGAGACGTATTTAGCTTCTGCCGTTGAAAGAGCTACAGTTTGTCGCTTCTTTGAGTACCATGAAACAAGCATGTGTCCTAACAATTGACACGTTCCTTAAGTGCTCTTCTTGTCTATCTTGCAACCAGCATAATCATCATCAGAATATCTAATAAGAGTAAAATTTGATCCCTCAAGATATCACAATCCAAGTGTAGGATTGGTGCCAACATATTTGATAATCCTTTTGACTGTAGTAAGATGAGATTCTTTAGATTTTGATTGAAATCTTGCGCACAAATAAACACTGAATAGAATATCTGGTCTTGAAGCAGTTAAATATAAAAACGAGGCAATCATGCTTCTATATAATTTTTTATCTACTGGTTTTCCTTTTTCATCCTTGTCTAGTTTACTAGAATATGACATTGGAGTTTCTGTCTTTTTGCAATTTACCAAACTAAACTTTTTTGTAATTTCCCTTACATACTTTTCTTGACAAAGAAATGTGCCATTTTTGGTTTGTTTAATCAGTAATCCAAGGAAGAAAGCCAACTCACCCATCATGCTCATTTCAAATTCACTTTGCATCATTTTGGAAAAATTCTTACATAATTTTTCATTTGTAGAACCAAAAATGATATCGTGTTCATAAATTTGAACAATTAAATTATCTTTACCTATTTTTTTGATGAATAAGGTAGTGTCTACGTTACCTTTTGTGAATCCATTTTGTTCCAGAAAGCTGCTCCATGTTTTGTACCAAGCACATGGTGCTTGTTTGAGACTGTATAATGCTTGCTTGAGAGTACATACCTAATCAGGCTTGTGAGGATCTTCAAAACCTGGAGGTTGTTTTACATATACTTCCTCTTTGATGTAGCCATTTAAGAATGTGCTTTTGATGTCTATCTGAAACAGTTTAAAATCACAGGAACAAGCATAAATCAATAAAATTCTTATTGCTTCTAACCTGGCCACTAGAGTATAGGTTTCATCGTAATCTATTCCTTTTTCTTGTGAAAATCCTTCTGGCCATAAGTCTCGCTTTGTTTTTGAAGATCTTTTCTTGATCATCCAGTTTATTTCGAAAAACCCATTTTATTCCAATAACTGAATGATTTTTGGGTCTAGGAACAAGTTCCCATATTTGATTAATCTGGAATTGTAAAAATTCCTCTTGCATAGCTTCAATTTAACTTTCATCTTTCAAGACATCTTCAACATTCTTTGGCTTAATTTCAGATATGAGAGCTAGCGTATTTATGACTTCTTTTTCCTTTGCTCTGGTTTTGATTCCTTCATCTAATTTTCCAATGATGAGGTCTTTAGAATGACTGGATTTTTGCTTCCAGTTTCTATTGAATCTATCATCGTTTTCATCATTGAGATTTGATGATTCTTCATTTTCTTGTAGGTTTGATGATTCCTGAGCTTCATCAGATCTTTGATTCTGATCATTTTCACTTGCCATCAATTCATCAGATGTTATGTCAAATTCTTCAGATGCTGGGTTTTCAGTATCAGAATCATCTTATTGAGTCTGAATTAAGTCTTCAAACTTGACATTTAATGATTCTTCCACCATTTGGGTATTTTTATTATATATTTTGTAAGCCTTGTTTGTTGTTGAGTATCCAAGAAATATTCCTTCATCTGTCTTTTCATCAAACTTACCAACACGATTATTAGGATTTTTAAGAATGAAACATTTACATCCAAAAATCTGAAAGTATGAGACATTAGGAATTTTATCTTTAAACAATTCATAAGGGGTCTTGTCACACCCCGAACCCTATGGCGTGTGAGCATCCCTGCCATGGTCAATTCGAGTGCGACGTCCCAGGATGCGTCGCTGACCCAACACCCAACACAGAAACTTAAAGCACATGCAGAAGCAAATCAAACACCCGTACAATGATATAACACCAAACCAAGGATAGCCACAACGAGAACAAGATTACAAAATAAACACTTGCATTACTATGGGGAAACCATATATAATATCCATGTACAACCCGATCACCAAAAATAAAAAAAACGGGTCAGAGGCCACTACTAACAAAAAGGAGATAAGTGGCTCGGGGGTCAGTCTACTACTAAAGGTAGGGCATTGGTAAAAAAGGTACTGGCCCTACTAAACCGAGACAAATGCTAACTCTTACGATGCCCAGTTTGGGTCGGAATCAGAAGACTCCGAGGATGAAGAGCTCTCAGGCATCTCCTCCTCGGACCCTGATGAGTCCGTCTCAGGCTCGGCCTCCGCGGCCTCCTCCTCCAGGACCATATCCTTGGGCTCGGCCTCCGGTATGGGGTCCTCCTCGATCGGTTTCGGCTCATCGTCGTCCAGCTCTATGTCCACCGGGTCGATCTTATCCATCTCGTACTCTACCGGTATACCGTCAGAGCTCGCACTCTCCTCAGCTGAGGATCTAGGTCAGCCACCTCTATATTGAGGCATCGAGGATACTGGGTGCCCAACCCAGTAAACGGGACATCAAAAGTCCGGAGAGGACCATACTCTTCGAGGTCGTCCTTGAAACACCAGGCCACGTACTCGTGGGTCTGGTAATGTGACTCCTCTATGTCTACCTAAACCAAAGTATAATACCTAATATATACCTCCCCGTTTCCTACGGGGTGTATCGTCCTCATCCACTCTATGTGATGCGGGATCCCAAAATGTATTGGAGCTGCAGGCATCTCAAGGCTGGGGGTTTGAAAAATTAATTTTATACAACGATGAGAATAATCTCAGTGAGTAGTTCCCTAAACCTAAACTAGGTTAACGTGCACCTCCTGACGAGTACTAAATAATGCACAAATCAAAACGGAAACTGACTTAGGCCCTCGGGCCTAAATCTAAATTAGCTTGACCCTGCAGGTTAGGCATTTAATAAATAATCGCATTCACGCCACAGAACTCAATCACGGCACATAAACACGTATCACAACGTCATGACGCATGTCATGCATATGCTCATGCCCGCACTCATGCTCATGCCTCATTAATGCATTATCGTACACTTGCGTGCTAGCACTCTTGCCATTTATCCACTTCTCCTCCGACCCGCGTTAAACGCATCAGGTCTAACCCGCGTAAAACGCATCAGGTCCATCATTTCAAGATCGATCTTTGGCCCGCGTAAAACGCATAAGGTTAGTCATCTTTCGATAAACCGGGCATCGTCCCGAGTAACACGCCTCAGGACGGGTTCACTACCCCTCGTAAAACGCATCAGGGTTTATTGTGATCACACGTTCACAAGTACCAATTTTTATCTGAATCCTGCGTAAGACGCATCAGGGCATTTTAGGTGATACACAATGCACATATCATTCGGGCACATTCGTATATGCCCATGCCGTGCCAATACTTGAGATGTATACTCATAACTATCACGTTCACACTTGGGCTTCTACATGCGCAAATCATGATGTAACAAGCTCAACTTGCACCGCGTCATGAATTAACATGCCCAACTAGACAATCAATCCAAATTAGCCATGGCATCAACTTGTCACACAATTCATGCACAAATTCGCACAACCGGGTCAATAAGAACTCGCGCATTCGAGGCCCGCCAAGCTATTCCATTCCTAGTCCCGCTAGACATGCAACATGGCATCATAAAATCAATCACAAACAAGGCTCATTTAGTTAGTCAATTGATCAATGCGATCATTCCTTATAATTGCACAATTAAACCCCAATTTGATCACGCCTCGCATAAATCAAATCCCGTAATGGGCAGCCACTATACCACAAATTCTAGGCCAATAATTATCTTCAAAATGCTCCATTATGCTCTCCAAAACATCATTCTAATCAGCCACCACAAGACCAAATAAGGCACGTACTATAATCCACATTTGGAGCCCAAACTTACCCAAACTTGGGGCATTCCGATCCAATCTGTTCAGCCATTAAACAGTGCCTCTCAGGCTGCTAAATCTCCATTAATTTATTGTACCAAGCCCATAGAATAGCCACAAAAATAGCCAACACCTGGTCTATCAATTTCACCCACTAAGTCCACCATTTTCTCCAAATCTCAGCACCTATACTTTGCCACATTATAGCACTATACAGGCCACTAAACCTTGACTAAATAATCATCCTTGGTCACCAAAAATGCCACAAAACCAGCCCTTAACAGCCTCCACCATTTAACCCATAAAATACCCTAATTAACCGTTAAAACCCATCTAGAAATGCAAATAAACCTAATTAGGGCTTAGGGTCGAACTCACTTGGTGTCCTACGATTGAAATGAGGCTGAGCAAGTGGTGAGGATGACTGGGCAACGGTGGCAACGGGCGGCCTTCCTGGCAATAGCACCGGCGGTGGCACGGCGTGAAGATCGAGAGGGAGAGAGAGAGGGTCATGGTTGAGAGGGGAAAGGAAGAGAGGGAGAGACGGCTGAGTGGTGGTGGTGAGGTGAGGAGGAACGGCGGCATCGGCGAGCGGCGGCGGCGGCACCGGCGACGATGCATAGTCGAGAGGAGGAGAAATCGGGAGAGAGGGAGGGGGGAAGGGGGCTGCCGACTGGTAAGGGTGAAAATAAGAGGAGAGAGAGAATAGAGAGTTTATAGGGTGAGTGAGTGAGTGGAGTGGTTGGCCTAACTTTCCTAATATCCAAACTGCCCCTAATCAAAGGTTTGAGATTCAATCAAGCTTACTAATGGAGGGGCATTTTGGTCGTCAACAATTTGAATTATTGGGGCTGATAAGACCATTATTTAAATCCCAAAATATTGTCTAATTAAGCCCAAAATTCGGAATTCCATCTTAGAGGTACAAGGGCAAAACGGTAATTTTCCGGTCCCGGGTCAAATTTCCAATTTTTGACTCTATAGATCCCAAATATACGTGGCCACACAAAAATGACATCGTTCTCACAAAATAGTCGTGTTCGTCCACAAAAATCAACACCGAAGTCCGGACTTAATTCCACGATCGTTTTCACTCAATTTGCAGTTTTAGCGTCTCTCGATAACGGACGGCTGTTTAGGGGTTACGTGTATTGACATAGGACTACTCGAGTCATGACGGTCTCGATTTTCCAGAGAACACGAGGATCATCGCTAGTCCCGGGGATCGTGATCATCCGGAATAAGTTCGGGATTGTTCGTCGCACGTACTCTCGATCGTGCGGAATCACTCGCTATCCGATTGTACGTCGTCGATCGAACCAAATCCGTCACTCTCTTCAGAACGGCCCATGTCGGCACAAAATGTTCACTCGTCGTACCTCGGGATTGGACTTAATTCACCATTGAGTTCTTGGGTCCGCATACCGTTTTTTCTAGCTAGCCTTTCCCTACTGGTCAGTATCCCGAGAATGATTAGTTCCGGGCGATACTTACTAAAATAAAATGAGAAATACATCAATTTCATTGATCTCGGAAGTGAATCAAATTTCGGGACGTTACAACTCTTCCTCCCTTACAAAAATTTCGTCCTTGAAATTTACAATCCAAATCCAACTACTCAAATAAATGGGGGTGTTGACGTTGCATTACTTCCTTGCTTTCCCATGTGACGCCTTCCGTCTTGTGATGTTCCTAGATAACTTTAACCAACAGAATCGTCTTATTTTTCAACACTTGTTCCTTTATGTCCTTGATTCGCACTGGCTTTTCCACGTACGACACCCTGTCGTCCATGTCTATTACCTTATGATTTAGCACGTGGATCGAATTCAGTTCGTATTTCCTCATCATCGACACGTGGAATACGTTATGAACTTGAGACAAACTCGGCGGCAAAGCTAAGCAATAGGCTAACGTTCCAATCCTTTTCAAAATCTCAAATGGGCCTATATATCTTGAACTCAGCTTTCTTTTCTTGTCAAACCGAGATAGTCCTCGCATTGGCTAGATCTTAAGAAATACGTGGTCACCAATCTGAAACTCTAACGGCCTACGCCTACGGTCTGCGTAACTCTTTTAATAAGTTTGAGTTGTTTTCAACATGTCCCAGATAATCTTTACTGTTTTCACTGACTGCTGAACTATGTCTGGACCCGTTATACTTCTTTCCCCCACTTCCTCCCAACACAACGGTGTTCTGCACGCCTTGCCATATAGTGCCTCAAACGGTGCCATCCCGATATTCTGCTAAAAACTATTATTGTAAGTAAATTCCATCAAATGCAACTGTTCTTCCTACTTACCTTGAAAATCTAACACACACGCTCTCAACATATCTTCTAATGTCTGAATAGCCCTCTCAGACTGGCCATCCGTCTACGGATGATAGGCCGTACTGAATTGTATCTTAGTCCCCATGGCCGATTGCAGACTTTTCCAAAAGTTCACAATAAACCGGGGATCACAGTCCGAAGTGATCAATATCGGTACTCCATGAAGATGAACAATCTGCCACATATATAACTCTGCTAACCTTTCTAGCTCGAAGTCCTTTCGCACCGCTAGGAAATGCACTGACTTGGTCAATCTATCTACTATTACCCAAATAGAGTCGTGTACCCTCTGGCTTCTCGGCAGTCCCGTTACAAAATTCATTGTAACGTGCTCCCATTTTCATTCTGAGATTTTCAACGGCTGTAACATTCCGCCAGGTTTATAATGCTGCGCCTTCACCTATTGGCATGTCAAATACTTGGCCATATGCTTTCCACTTTTATTCCGTTCCACCAATAGTGCTGGCGAAGGTTTTAGTACATCTTAGTGCTGCCCGGGTGAATACTATAATTGCTCCTATGAGCCTCCGACAAAATTTCTTCCTTAAGTCCCAAATCATCGGGCACGCACAACCATCCTCGAAACTTAAGAATTCCATCCTCGGACACTTGGAAGTCCGGTTTCCTCTTAGTGCCATCCATCTCTAGGATCTTCTGAATCTCAAGGTCCGTAGACTACAACGCTTTGATCTTGGCTTGGACCTCCGGCTCAATCCTTAATTTTGCCATCAGACTGGAGAGGTGCCCTACCTCGAACTTAAACTCCGAGTTCTGCGCTCATTCAAATAAAATCCACTCTTTAACCAACAAATGCGCGATGCTCGATTTCCGACTTAAGGCATCCGCCATCCGATTGGCCTTTCCGGGCTGATACAATATGTCACAATTATAGTCCTTTAGCAATTTCATCCAACGCCTCTACCTCATATTCAATTCTTTCTGCGAAAACAAATACTTGAGGCTCTGATGGTCCGTATAAATCTGGTTTATTTCTCCACATAAGTAATGCCTTCAAATTTTAAGCGCGAAAATAATTGCTGTTAGTTCCAAGTCATGGGTCGGATAGTTCATCTCATGAGGCCTTAATTACCGCGATGCATAAGCAACCACCATTCCATGTTGCATTAGCACGCATCCCAATCCTTTAAGCGAAACGTTACTATAAATCTCATACCCGCTTGGTCCTAAAGGAATCGTCAACACTGGCGCCGTTGTCAACCTCTGCTTTAGCTCCTGAAAACTTTCTTCGCACTTTTCGGTCCATTCAAATTTAGTCTCCTTATTAAGCAACCTCGTCAATGGAGTGGCTATTGTTGAGAATTTTTCCACAAACCTCCGATAATAGCCTGCCAGTCCTAGGAAACTTCAAACCTTAGTAACTGTCGTCGGTCTCGGCCAGTCCATTACTGCTTCAACCTTTGCTGGATCCACAAAAATTCCTTCTCCAGATATTATATGCCCAAGAAACGGTACTCGGTTCTGCCAAAACTCGCACTTGCTAAACTTAGCATACAGTACATGCTCTTTTAACGTCTATAAAACCTTTTCCAAATGTACCTTGTGTTCCTCGAAACTCTTGAATATACTAAAATATCATCGATGAAGACAATGACGAACTGATCTGAAAATTCCTTGAATACCCGATTCATTAAATCCATAAAAGCAGCAGGGCCATTAGTCAGTCCAAACGGTATCACTATGAACTCATATTGCCCATATCTAGTCCTAAACACTGTCTTTGGAATATCCTCCTTTTGGATCCTTAATTGGTGATACCCTGTCCTTAAGCTAATCTTAGAAAACACTGAGGCTCACTGCAACTGATCAAATAGGTCGTCAATCCTTGGGAAGGGATATTTATTCTTGACCGTCATTTAGTTCAGCTGACGGTAGTCGATACACAACCTTAGCGACCCATCCTTCTTTCTGACGAATAACGCTGGCGCTCCCCATGGAGACGCACTCGGTCGGATAAAACCTTTGTCCAATAGTTCCTGCATCTGAACCTTTAATTCCTTCAACTATGACAATAACATCTTATAAGGCAGCTTCGAGATTAGCTTAGTCTCAGGGGCCAACTCGATAACGAACTCTACTTCTCTTTTTGGTGGCAATCCCGACAATTCCTGAGAAAAGACATCGGGAAATTTGCACACCACTGCTATATCCTCAAGCCACATCTCACTTGCCGTCGGATCAATCACACTGGCTAAATAACCCTGACAGCCCTCGCTCAATAACTTAGTTGCTTCCATAGACGAAACTCAAGGGATCGAGGTTCCTCCCCGACTCCCTACAAACTCAAATCTAGAGTGTCCAGCTAGGCTAAACCAGATCACCCTGCTACTACAGTCCTTTACAACATTCTACTTAACTAACCAATCCATATCCACAATCAAATCAAAGTCATACATCGGCAACATAGCTAGATCTATTATGCTTTCTACGTCGCCAATTACTATCTCACAATCCGGGCATCCTAACGATATGCACATTTTATCCTTCAATGGCGTGGTCACACACAATTGTACTTTTAACATAACATGCCTTAATCTAGTCAATTCAACAAACTAAGCATATATAAACGAATGTAATGCTCCCGGGTCAAATAACGCATACGCAACATACTTGCACAGAGAAACCATACCTGTGACCACCATTGGCGCATTCTCCACTTCTTTTCTCGCTATGGCGTACACACGTCCTTGTGCCGGCGGCCTATTTCCATTAGTCGGCGGTGGATTTCCAATCTGATTTCCAATTCGAGGTTGTTGCATCAGGGGTCCCGGGGGGCGTTACTAGGGGCAATTCCTAATTTAATGGTCCATACTCCCACATTTGAAGCAGGCCCCAAATCTGCTCTGCTGATAACTTGGCTTCCCGATGTTCTTCCTTATCGGTGGAACAAATCGCCTGTCTCTCGCCATCGGTTTCTTCCCAAGACGGCAGTTATCCTTAGTCGGGGCGAACCGCGATCCAAAGGTGGCTGCCCTATCAGTCTAATCCTGTTTTATAGCCTGTGCTCGCTCATACATCTCACTGTAGTCCTTGATGTTCAACGATATCATTTGACTTCTCAAATCCGGTTTCAGTCCATCCTGAAATCTCTGCGCCTTGTCCTCAGGGTGTTCTATCATCCTTGGCACGAACCTTGACAATCTTGTGGATTCTGCTTCGTACTAATCCACTATCATCGATCCTTGGCGGAGCCTCGTGAACTCCGCTAACTTCCTTTCTTTAGCACTCTCAGAGAAGAACTTTCCTAAGAAGCTCTCAGAAAATGTGGCCCACGTCTGAGCGGTCCCCTCAGAAAATACCCTTCCTTTGGTGGCCTTCCACCAATCATTGGTGTTGTCCTGCAGTTGATACACGACCAATGTTACCTTTTCGACCTCAATACACCCTAGCACTTCGAAGGCCTTCTTCAATTCTTCAACCCAACGGGGTACGGTCTCGAGGTCACCCTTGCCATTGAACTTTGGCGGCTTCAATTTTAAAAACTGCTCTACCAATTTAGACATTGGTCTGATCACATTCACTAGTCTCGGGATTGGATTCTCAAAATTCCCCTAATTCTCATTATTTCCATTGTTCCCATTGGCCCCATTAGCAGTAGCGATGGCATCCTCGTCAGCAGAGGCGATAGTGGCATTTCTTTCCTGCAATAGTCTACCTCCCAAAATCCTAGCTTCCTCGAGAGCTCTTAGAATTTCATCCACTCTGGGGTCCTCGGCAACTCTCACTTGTTGTTCTACACGACCTAGTTCACGACCTCGGCCTCTACCTCTACTGCTTCCTTAGCTATTCATCTTTTTCAAATCGCACGCTCACCTACCTGCTACAATTCCAATCAAGAATTAGAGACCTAAGCCAAGCTAAACCGGTCTAAGGTCTTAGGCAAAGAACTCAATATAATAGTAGTCAATCACTCAGCATGCGATTAAGCATAGACAGCACGGGACTTCAATCAAGAGAATACATGTATTGACCTCTAATCCTGCCGCACCTGCACTTTACGGGTCAACTAAAACAAGTACTTAATCAAACACAAGCAGTCAGGAGGTACACATAGCACGTGAGGTCACCTTACTGGCTACCCGATGTCATCACTCCTTATAACTCTAGGCTTCAACCTAATTGGATCGAGCTGACTTTGCTCTGATACCAAATCAAACGGGGATGTCACACCCCGAACACTACGGTGTGCGAGCATCCTTGCCATGGTCAATTCGAGTGCGACGTCTTAGGACGCGTCACCGACCCAACGCCCAACACAGAGACTTAAAGCACATGCGAAAGCAAATCAAACACCCGTACAATGATATAACACCAAACCAAGGATAGCCACAACGAGAACAAGATTACAAAATAAACACTTGCATTACTATGGGAAAACCATATACAATATTCATGTACAACTTGATCACCAAAAATAAAAAAAAAAAAAAACGGGTCAGAGGCCAATACTAACAAAAATGGGATAAGTGGCTCAGGGGTCAGTTTACTACTAAAGGTGGGGCACCGGTCAAAAAGGTACTGGCACTACCAAACTGAGGCAAATGCTAACTCCTACAGTGCCCAGTCTGGGTTGAAATTAGAAGACTCCGAGGATGAAGAGCTGTTAGGCATCTCCTCCTCGGACCTTGATGAGTCCGTCTCAGGCTCGGCCTCCGCGGCCTCCTCCTCCGGGACCATATCCTCGAGCTCGACCTCCGATACGAGGTCCTCCTCGATCGGTTCCGGCTCATCGTCGTCCAGCTCCATGTCCATCGGGTCGATCTCATCCATCTCGTACTCTACCGGTACACCGTCAGAGCTCGCATTCTCCTCGGCTGAGGATCCAGGGTCAGCCACCTCTCCATCAGGGCATCGAGGATATCGGGTACCCAACCCAGTAAACGGGACATCAAAAGTTTGGAGAGGACCATACTCTCCGAGGTTGTCCCTGAAGCACTAGGCCACGTACTCATGGGTCTGGTAATATGACTCCCCTACATCTATCCAAACCAAAGTATAATACATAATATATACCTCCCCGTTCCCTATGGGGTGTATTGTCCTCGTCCGCTCTATGTGATGCGGAATCCCAAAATGTACTGGAGCTGTAGCCATCTCAAGGTGGGGGGTTTGAAAAATTGGTTTTATACAACAATGAGAATAATCTCAGTGATTAGTTCCCTAAATCTAAACTAGGTTAACGTGCACCTCCTAACGAGTACTAAATAATGCGTAATTAAAAATGAAAACTGACTCAGGCCCTCGAGCCTAAATCTAAATTAGCTTAACCCATGCAGATTAGACATTTAATAAATAATTGCATTCATGCCACAGAACTCAATCACGGCACATAAACACGTATCACAACGTCACGACGCATGTCATGCATATGCTCATGCCTGCACTCATACTCATACCTCATCAATGCATTATCGCACACTTGCATGCTAGTACTCTTGCCATTTATCCACTTCTCCTCCGACCCGCATAAAACGCATCATGTCCATCACTTCGAGATCGATCTCTGGCCCACGTAAAATGCATCAGGCTCATGAGACATTACCCGCGTAAAACGCATCAGGTTGGTCATCTTCCGGTAAACCCGGCATCGTCCTGCGTAACACGCCTCAAGACGGGTTCACTACCCCGCGTAAAACACATCAGGGTTTATTGTGATTACACATTCACAGGCATCAATTTTTATCTGAACCCCGCATAAGACGCTTCAGGGCATTTTAGGTGATCATAATACACATGTCATTCGGGCACATTCGTATATGCACATGCCATGCCAATGCTTGAGATGCACACTCATGGCTATCACGTTCACACTTGGGCTTCAACATGCACAAATCATGATGTAACAAGCTCAACTTGCACCGCGCGTATTAAATTTCATGAATTAACATGCCCAACCAGACAATCAATCCAAATCAGCCATGGCATCAACTTGTCACACAATTCATGCACAAATTCACACAATCGGGTCAACAATTTGTCTTGAAAAATTTTTATTTTAAATATAATAAGCCGTTGAAATAGCTTCAACCCAAAAATGTGCTGGAGTTTTGTTGTCACATAGAAAAGTTCTAGCAATTTCTTACAAAGTTCTATTATTTCTTTCAACTACTCCATTTTGCTCAGGAGTATAAGGTGAGGAAAAGATATGTGTAATACCATTTTCATCACAGAAATAAGAAAAATTTTGATTTTCAAATTCTCTTCCATGATGAGATCTAATGCTTGAAATAGTGTACCCTTTTCATTTTGTACCTTTTTGGCAAATTTTGAGAAATATTCAAATGTTTCACTTTTATGAGCCAAAAAGAATACCCAAGTATCTTACCAAAAAAAAGAATACCCAAGTAAATCTTGAATCATCATCTACAACAACAAAACAGTATTTCTTAGCTCTAAGACTTAGAGTTCGAGTAGGCCTGAAAATGTCCATATAAAGCAACTGCAAAGCTCGGTTAGTGGTGACAGAATTTATTGATTTAAATGAACTTCTTACCTGTTTACCTTTAGAACAAGATGAACATAACTCTGTGTTCTTGAATGTGGCATCTCAGGCACGCCCTTTCCTATATGTCATTCTAATCTCACGCGATTATTAGAGTTCGCACGCGGAAACATTTCTTTTTTTAAAAAATAGCATTTAAATCCTGAATTAGTAACAAATAAAAAATATAAAGATATCACTGGCACTGAACTTCAACATTTCTTTATTTATATACATGGATAATATAAGGGTGAGTTCATACTAGGGAGGTTATGTACAGTGCTACTCCCATCACTATCCTATCAACATGAAACTCACCATTTCATTTATCAAAAGCGTATCACCTATCACGTGACCCTATCCCAAAAAGTGTCGGTCACATGTCCCAAAAATTATCCTCCCCGTCCTCCAACTACAGCTCACTCCACCCCACTAGAAGCATCGTCATCCCCATCGTCAGACACGTATGGTAGGGGCCCTATCAGTCGCCCACCAATACGAGTATACACCGCCAAAAACCTAACAATATAGATTCAACAGGGGGCCCAATATCTACAGTCAATACTGAGATACATCGCACGAACACTAGCCCGGGACCATTAGGAATCTTGAACTCCGACAGGTGTCCCGAGAATTCTATTGGGCCCCATATGTGACATTCTATATTTCAACCCACTTAATATTTATGAAAAGCGCAATTTCAATAATGTACTTGTAGTGAATCTCGCCCAAAATTGATTACTCTTGAGATACTAACCACCAGGGAAAGGCTAATTAGGGATTTAGATTCGCGCAACCATAGAACCTGACCATGGATTGACTTTCAACCATAAGGATTGTCGACGTGATATTTTGGGCTAATATAGATCGATCTAAGAATGGTCAGGGATCAATTTGCGAATGTCATATAATTGAATCGCGGGTGATTCTGCCTTGCCAGAATATGAATTTGCGAACGATCTCAAACCTATTCCAAACGATCGCGTTCTTTAGGACTAATGATTGATCCTCGCAATTACATGACAATCGAGGTCACCATGGTTCAAGTGAACTTAAACACAGCTCAATTTAGTATCGACCACGGGTCGAATATACGAATTTTCCCGAAAGCCGTTCGTTAGTTTGAGATAAGCTCAAGTCGCGTTTATTGGAGTTTGGTCATTAAATAAAGACTGAGTTTGGGTATTGAAAATTGTGACAGTTATGACAGAGTAATTGGACGACGTCGTTATGATTGTGGTCAGCTTTGGATTTATCGAGATTTGTCATAAAATTAAAGTTTTGACTAGAAGTGGAAAATGACCGTTTTGCCCCTAGGATTTTGTGAAGGCTAAGTATCAAAGTGGAAGGGCATTTTAGTCATTTCACCCCCACTTTAGAAATATAAATTTTTGGACAATTTTGCCCTTGCATTTTTTGTGAAATTCCCGTTTTACCCTTGGCTATTTTTGGGTAAGGATTGATCTTGGTCGTTGATCCTTAGATAATAACAAATCTTGGCCGTCAGATGGAAAGTAGAGAGAGGGGCAAGATGGTAATTTTGGCAAGGGAAAGGACACCAATTATTGATGTCACTGATATTTAATTTCCTTTCTCTCTCTCCCTCTCATTCATGCCAAAACCCCTTCCCCCTCCCCCTTGGCAGAATCAACCCTCTCCCTTCCCCCTTGGCCGTGAGTTGGCTGGAGCCGTGTCGGATCACCGCACACTCGCTGTCTGCCATGTGTTCCACCGCCGAACCGCTGTGACCGCCGCTCTTTTGCTGCCTTGTCGCCCCCTTGAGAGGCTGTTCTTGCTTAGAAATTTCAAGTAAGTGACACCCTAATCCCTATTTAGGATATTGGGTATTAATGGGCTCGTTTAGACACGGTTTAGTGTAGTTTTAGGGACTATTTTGGAGGAGGGGCCTTATGGACGAATTTGTGGTGATTTGGTGAATATTTAGAGGCTAAATGAGGGCTGAGTATGGCTGGTATAGGCGCTGCAAAATTCGATTTTGGGTGTAGGGTGCATAATTTGGTTTGGTTCTTAATTGCGTGAAATTGTAGTGTAGTACCATGCTTGTTGTGCCATGGTTTTTGTGATGAAAAATGGCATGTTATATGATGGTTGTTTGTATGTTCTATGGGCTGAGTTGAAATGGTTGAATTGGGTGTATTTAATTAATGTTCGAGTATGTGACGTGTGAGATTTGAGGCGTGTGATGTGCGTGTGATCACTAAAAAGCCCTGAGGCGTGTTTACGCGGGGGTACAAATAAAATATAGCGTGTTAGCATGTTTGCGTAATCACTTAATCCCTGAGGCGTGTTTGCGTGGGGAATTGAACCGGCCTAAGGCGTGTTTACGTGGGTCATGATATGAATGTGAGGCTTGAGGCGTGTTTACGCGGGCCGTGGAAAGAAATTGAAAATGGAATGTGTGATGTGGCAAGTGGAAAGTGAGATCAGGCCTGAGGCGTGTTTACGCGGATTGCGATAGGAATGTGTGATGTGGCAAGGGGAAATGAAATCCGGCTTGAGGCGTGTTTACGTGGGTCGCGATAGGAATGCGTGACGTGGCAAGTGGAAATGAGATCGGGCCTAAGATGTATTTATGCGGATCGCGATAGGAATGCGTGACGTGGCAAGTGGAAATGAGATCGGGCCTGAGGCGTGTTTCTGCGGATCGCTATAGGAATGCGTGATGTGACAAATGGAAATGAGATCGGGCCTAAAGCGTGTTTATGCGGATCGCGATAGGAATGTGGGGCCTGAGGCGTGTTTACATGGGCCGTAAAAAGAGATTGAAAGTGAAATGTGTGATGTAGCAAGTGAAAGTAAGATCAGACCTGAGGTGTGTTTACGCAAGTCATTGGCTAGTTAATGAAAATGGTGTGGTGGTGCATGAATACATGTGGAATGCGGAGTTTGGAATTGCCACGTGTTCGACATTTGCTTTTGGGCATGAGAATAGTTTGGAAAGTGCATGTGGTTTGAAATTTGTGAATTTGAGACTAACTCGCTAGTTGTGTGCACTAAAAGTCCAAGTAAGTGCATTTGTGTGTATATACGTGTTTATTGAATGATATGTGTTTGGATTTGTCTAGAAGTACATGATAGCCTAAGTGGGGTTTAGGCTGTCAACTTATTGAGATTCGTCTCATAGTTGTATAAATTAATATTTTCAAAACCCCGGCTTGGACCATGAATCTTCCACCACTACCGCCTTAGCGTTTTGGCATACCTATCAACACCGACCATGCAGTAGTAAAATACCCTATAGATAATCCGATCGAGATTGAGGTAGATTCTGAGTCGTTAGAGGAGCAGGTGAATCAGGGGGAGTCAGATTCAAGTTCGGAGGAGACCGACCAGGAGTGGACACCATCTAGAGTTCGTAGGGGGTAGCTGAGGGTAGGGTGATCATTTTTTTAAGTACCCTTTTTGGAGTTAGTTTGCACCCAGACTACCGGTCTCTTTTGATGTTAGCAGTGTGAATTTTAGAAGCCAGTATACTTGTATAATAGTTTTATTGTGAATATGGTGGGTGTATGAAGTGGTTGGTTGTTGTATATGATGGATTGTATTGGATATTGTAAATATATCACAGTGTAATATAGTGCTTGGTAGTTGGTGATTTGTCTCTCCCTATTACCCCATGATTTTATTGTCAGGGTTTATGTTCTCGTTTCCGCCTTGTTTGAACTATGATGTATTAGGTTGGGTTGACAATGTTCCTGGGACATCACATTATTCGATCAAAGAGTGATGTTGCGAGTTCGATGGGGTTCGGGGCGTGACACCATAGCTAACTGAAAAGGAGGCGGGTAGGATAGACATAGCTTACAATTTGATTAAAGTTGTCAATAATAATATTGAGGTAGGCTCAACAAGTTAAATGTTTGTCAACCTATATTAACAAGAATTGAATGGATACCAATAGGAATAAGTACAACAATCTTCTAGCTGGATTTACTAATCACAATAAACACATTTTGTTGTGCCTATGTTAGTAACCATCTCAAGTGAAATACTTTACTCCGCAATCACAATCAATAGCACGATTCAACACACACACACACGCACGCGCGCGCACACACACACACACACACACGCACGCGCGCGCACACACACACACACACACACACATAATTTCACTCTTGCTTGGGTATCATTATCTCACTCCAAGTTACATGCCTGGTGCGCTCGCCGGACATGCAAGGAGGAAAACTCTCGTTTAGCGGGATTCGGTGCGCACTCCGATCCCCCGTGATGCACACCGGAATTTTCAACGGCTTGCACAGGCTTCGTGATCCACTAACCACGACATCCCGATCAAACTCCCGAGGCATCTAGGGCATTCTCATCCTAGGCATTATAGTCCATTGACCACGACATCCTGCATTCCCTACGGCTCCTCAGGGCATCGTCGGTTCACTGACCGATGGCTTTTAATAACCCAGCAAGCCTACACAAACTAATCATTTCATGTAGTACACAGTTCGTCAACAACAATCATCCTTTTTCAATATCACATAATACATAGTTTACCACTTTAATAAGACATATCGTAAGTCGCATTCGTGGTCTCGTTTACTAGAGCATCGCCTTGACTAATCGTCAACAACACATCCCACAACATGTGGCTAACCACATCAAGGTCTAGCATGATTTATTGGAAAGATCAGAGTTTATACATTTCATCTCCATAAGACATCAAATTGAGATTCCATCAATTTCATATGGAAAATAGTAAGTATTTATAAATTGGTAAAACTGGGCAGCCTTGCACCAATTTTAAAATCAGACCTAAATAAATAGTGAATGAACTTTAAAAATTCTAAATTTTGGACATATCACCAAGGACACCTTGATAAACATTTTTCATGAAGAATTCAAAGTCTAATTATTCCTTTAAATGCCTCGTTTGGGAGCTTAAAGTCAAACTAAAAAACTATTCATCGGGCAGAATCCTTGCCTCTCAAAATGAGTTCATTTCAGTATCCAAATCCTCTCCAAAAATTCTAAAATTTAAACATGTTGTAGAGAAAGACATCTCAAAAACTTTTGTGAGGGGTTCAGAATCATTCTATAAAATTTTATAAAAATTCAAGAACGTGGAAAGGTCACTGAAACAGAGCACCTGGGCAGTTAAGCACAAGTTAGAGATTTGGCGTTCGTGCTACCCAAAACAAATCCAAAAATTCTGAAATTAAAAATATGTTATACTTCCAGATGTTTTGAACAACTTTCATGAGGAAGTCTTGCAAAATTCTAACCACAGAAATCTCTACAAAATTGGAAAGCAGTAAAAACCGAATCTGGAAATCACAACTCAAGTTCAAGAATAACTCATGACTTGATCTACATGAATTTGATGTTCAAAAACACCCAAACCAGCAGCTAATTTCCATCACCACTATCCATTTCCATCAATATCCTAAACTCACGCCAACATGCAACCCATTCCGATCTATTATAGGGAGGCAGAATTTCACTTGCCTCAACAGTTGAGCATGGCGCGGTTTGTCCCAGAAAAGAGAAAGGACTCACAACGGCTTCTTGAAGTGTTCTGGCGCACCTTGAGCTCACGGATGAGGAGAAGTTATTGGCGTCGAGAAGGAAAAATGGTCGGTTGAACAAAAGGAAGATGAATGAGAAAGAGGAGTCGGCGAGAGAGGAGAGGAAATCAGAAACTTGGAGAGAAATCTAGATATATATTTTGTTTTTTTTTCTTTTCCCCCTTTTATTTGTTGTAGCATGGTCGGGAGTTTTGAGGCGCCACATGTCCTCCTTGGTGTCTTACTTGGCTTGATCTCCTTCGCCAATTGACAGAAGAAAAGCAGAAGTTGTTGATTGAAGAAAAAAATGGGCAGCTGGCAGTGGTGATGCAAGGGGAAGAGCAGCTAGTGTTAGAGGCATGAGAGGGAGAGACATCTGGCAAAAACATGCGATGGAAAGAAGGAAGAAGGAAGTGGAAATGTTAGTCAACGGTAGAAAGGTGCCGGTGTGGTGATGAAAGACAGAAGGTGTTAGCATTCATGAATCTGGCACAGACGGGAAATGATGTGCATGATTTCGGCGAAAATAAAATAGCGGCAGGAATTCGGTGCGGTGGAATATGTAACTAGAATTTATAATGTGAACAGAAGACATCGTGAGTTCAGAATGGTTAGTTCGTAAGATGATGTTGCGGACGAAAGGATAGGTAGTTGAAGAAGGATCTTGCGGGGGTTGCTATGGTGATGGTATGGTGGTTTCGTAATAACGTCCGTGTCTTCCAAAATTGACACTTCCGTAGCTCGTCGTCAATTATTTAAATTCCCACGCAACGTTCTGTTACGTGCTCTCGTTAAACTAACGGACGAAATTTTTGGGATGTCACATTGAATCTTCATTCTGGCAATCCTTTGACAAGTTTCTTTGAAGCTATTTTGGATATTAACTCGACACTGACGTGTCCGAGCTTCCTGTGCCACTAATCAGATTCTTCTTTTATGGAAACGAGATATTGCAAGTCATTTGTGTCTAGTAGGTAAATGTTTCCATGTCTTCGACTCGTAAATGATTGCTTATTGTCTTTACTTATCCCAGAGCATTTGTCTTCTTGGAAAGTATTCTGTAACTAATATCACATAATTGACTAATGATAATTAAATTGAAGTTCAAACCTTCAACTAGTGAGACTTCATTGATGATGAGATTTTCGATTCTGACAGTTTCCTTGCCAACTATCTTTCCTTTGTTGTTGCCTCAAAAGGGTACATTTCCTCCTTTAATTCTTCCTAAATGGACAAATTTCAAAGGATCTCCGGTTATGTGTCTTGAGCAATCACTGTCAAGGTACCACTTGTTCGTTCTTTTCTTTGGTACCTATAAAAGATAAGTAACTTACTTTTTCTTTGGTACCCATATTTTCTTGGGTCCATTTTGGTTAGGATCAACAATTCTCAGAATGTCTCTCGGAACATGTCTCCAAACCTTAGGACAGTCATTCTTAAAGTGATTTGTATCACCGCAATTTGAGCACTTAAAGGAAGTTTGACCATTAAATTCACAAATTGCTTTTCAAAGTGATTTTGATACACAAATCTGGAGGGTCTTTTCTTTAGTCTTTCTTTGACATTGGGAAAAACATTTTTCAATTCAGTATTTTTCTCAAAACCCAGACCTGATTTATTATAATAAGGAACTTGAATTGATAAAATATGTTGAAGAGTTTTCGAGTCCATTGAGAATTTCTTGGTTATATTAGAAATATCATTTTTCAAAAGTTCTTTTTCATTAGAGATTCGATCAATACTTTCTTTAGAAATATTTTTCAGATCAGAAATTTCCTTTTTCAATGAATCATTTTCCTGTTCAAGAAAATCTTTATTCTTCTTGATAAGATTAAACTCTTTTTGCAAGAAATCAATCTTATCTTTTTACGAAATATCTTGCTGTTTTAAAATATTGTTTTCCTTTTTTAAACATTTAATTGACTGATCAATTTCTTTGTTTTGAGTTGTACTTCTTAGGGACACAATCTCCTTCTTTAATGCAGAAATCTTTTTGAAGGCAGTTTTATTAACAGAGATTAACTCATCAATATAATTTGCAACTGCTTGAGGAATATTTGAATTAGTTACCTCATCTTCTTCATCAAAACTTGATTCCAAGTCTGATTTTGCCATCGAACACATAATGGCAAATTCTTGTTTACTTTCATCATCCTCTGAACCACTCCATGTTTCAGTTTTGAAAGCCTTCTTATATCGTTCATACTTCCCTTTGTTCTTTTTGAGAAGAAGACATTTTGGCTTTATGTGTCCCTTTTTTTCTTTTTTGCAGTGGAAACATATTACATCTTTGTTTTCTTAATCTTTGGCACTTGATTTCTTCTGAAAATTTAGCTTCTTGGCTTTTGATGGCTTAGAATTCTTGAATTGCTTCTTTGACTTATTCATCTTCACCTTCTTTGCCATCTTTCTCAATTTTTTGACCATTAGAGCCAATTCTTCATCTTCATCTTCATTTGAATTGATATCTATGTTATCAGAATCAATGCTAGTTTTAAAGCAATTGACTTTTTACCTTTGGGTTTTTTAACTTCTAAGAACTTTTCAATTTCATAGGATTAGAGAGTTTCGATGAATTCGTCCACTGTGAGTGGTCTAATCCTCTGAGTTTCTCGAATAGAACTTTGATGTTGTTCCATTCTTTTGAAAGAGCTCTCAACAACTTGTTCACCTTTATAGGTTATGAAATGGGATTCTTTTGGAATTCAAGTCCATTTATGATCTTAATGAATCTATTTTGCATCTCAGAAATTGTTTCATTTGGTTTCTAAGTGAAGGACTCGTACTGCCCAAAAAGAATGTTGAGATTTGTCTCCTTGACTCTCTCTGTTCTTCATGAACAAGCTTTAGACGATCCCAAATTTCTTTTGCAGTTTTGAGATTTGTAATTCGTTTTTATTCAACACTTGCAAGACTATTATTTATGGCCGTTCTGATCTTTGCATCCAAATGGATTCTTTCGGAAATTTCTTTGGCCGAGAGTGGTAGAACTTGAGGTTTGATTTTCTCTCCGATTCTTTTGGTAATGTCCCATATATCTTGATCTACTCCCAAGATGAATGTCTTCATTTTGTTTTTCCAGACACTGTATTCATTTCCATTGAAGTAAGGCAGTCTGTTGTTGTGACCTGACTCAGCATTACTAGTCATCAAGAATTGTTAGCTCAGAAGTAAAATAACACTTCAAGGAAAAATAAGCACTAGGCTCTGATACTAATTATTATGGCTAGTTCTATCACTTAGAGGGGGTGAATAAGTGACTTTATAAAATTGTATGATTTAAACGTGCGGAATGAATATAGTCGAGGTCAACAAATCGTATGTTCAATATCAAATAGATGCGAATTACAAACTTGTATGTAAATTGTCGTTAGATGATTGCGTCTAATGACTAAGATGATGTTATAACGAAATTGTTTGAGAGATATGTATGCAGTATAATATCAGCAATAATAAATAAAAGTTTAGGGATAGAGAATACTGCACATAGATCTTTATAGTGATTTGGCTTTATCAAGCCTATGTCCACTCTCCACTTTGGCAACCCGTTGGCTTTTTTTCACTATTCAATTACCAGAAGATTATATGAGCAGTGCTTCTCATATGATAGACTACACTATCACGTATACTCTTCACTCAAGTAATTTTCTTTCTAAAGTCACAATGTGGAATACAGTAATCACAAGTGTGTAAGATCGAAGCTCTATTTAGACTTTGAAATTCTCGATTCTAGTTCTTATTTCTTGTATGACGTTTGCACTCCTTTTATACTCCTCTACTTCCAATCTATCCGTTGGATAGTCTTTAAAGGATTGATCTCCAAATAATCCCGTTAGAGATTCTTTTCAAAATAGGATGCATAGCCGTTAGAAAAAGAACCATTATCTCCGAGTGATTTGATTGCCAATATAATCAAATCAAGGTTTTCATAAGTGTAGTTCTTCGTCTTTAATGAACGATCTTGTGATTGTCAATTAGGATATATTGGGATATCAATTTTATTGTCCTGCATAAACTTGCCAAAAGTAACGCTCATTAAATCTGACGAGTAATTTTAAGTCTAATGACTCAGTATTTACATACATCAAATAACTTAAGTGTAATTCTGATCAGTAACAAATAGTTTTGTCATTCCTCAAACTCATTAAGGATTTTTCTCAACAATACTTGAGCAATTGACTATGTTGCGAATGACCTTTTAGACCAAGTAGATGAATTCCCAAAAATTGAGGAGCCTAGGAGCTTGATTATGCTGTTGTGCTAGCTCTCGGTGATGGTGGAGTGGCCACGGTAGAGGTGGGGCAAGTCAAGGGGTTACATTAGGCGACACCAGAAGACGACGTCCTCCTAGTTGAGAAGGGCGCAACACCAGGTGGAGGAGAGGTGGCCAAAGAGGAAGTTGTTGGTAGTGAGGTGGAGATCGGAGAGGTTGTATTTGAGGGGGTCTCAGGCAAGAATTGCTTGAGCTTGAACTGGGAGTGTAGTCAGGTCAAGAAGGAGGATGAATAGGAGGAGAAATTGAAGCTATTTAACTTGAGAGAGGTTGAAGACGACAAGATGGGTTAGAGGAGTTGAAGGACTTAGAGGTTCTTGAGGATTTGGATGATTGAGCGTTGTTTTGTGGCTGGGTCGATTGCATTTGCAGAAGCTCTTCATCTTCCCTTCTATTTGCTTATTTTAGGCTTGTGGCTAGATTTGTCGGAATGGGTCACATACCCACATCTTAACTCATATATGGTGGGTTAAGTCATTATATGGGTTAATTATATTCAGTAAATAGGTTAAAATGATAAAACCCAACATAATATGGGTGTTAAATGGCTTTACAACTTACTTAGACCCAAGTCATCTATGACTCTCTCTTCATTTTCTCTCGCCCTCACTCGATTTCACGCTTGCTTACTTACACTCTCATCTTAGTTTGAATATGAGTTTTCAAAAATTGTGTTAAATATGATATGAGTTAGGTATGAGTTAATTATAAATCGGGTCGAGTCAAGTATGAATTACTAGATTTGTATTGCATGGAAATAATTCTAATTGGATTAGACTATTTTTTACCTGACCCACTTGTTTGATGGGTCTACTTGTAGCTTTAAGGAAAGCCTGTAACATTGCACATTTTTTCTTCATTTTAGTGTTTTTCTATTTATTAAGCTTTTAAGATTTTCTTTAAGCAAAAAATACTTCGAATTTTTCTTCATTTTCCTTTTTTAAGATTTATTTAAATATACTAAATTTTTACCAACATTTAGGGGTGAGCAACAAGCCTAATTCAACCAAATAGTCATACCGGCTCCTGATTTGTTCAATGAGCGGTAGCTATTGTAGTTGGATGATTCTCTTTTTTTAGGGGCATTAGATTTTTCAGACTATTGTTCGTGTGACATCCGAAAATTTCGTAACAATAAGTAATTGACGTTTGGAATTTTCTATGCTTGAAAATGATATTTGGATTATAAAGCTGAGTATTATTTAAGTTAATATTCGTGCGGACGCGTAAAAATTGTTGTTGGATTGTAAATCGCGAAGCGCAGATTCGGAAATGTAATCGCCCCAAGCTCATCGTAATTAAAATCTTAAACGTTGTTGTGTGTGATAATCGTAGTGCGATGTTAATTAATTTATTGTTGTTTTGGAAATTTAGTGGGTATTTTTATTATTGGTTAATTTTGGTTAAGTAGTGATCTATTCTAATTTACCGTAAGGAAAAGGGGGAAGACATCTTCTCAAAACATCCTCTAGACTCTTCTTCTCTCACGTGGCTATTAAGGGAAAAGTTGACCGAATGCCATTTGTCCTCTTGAACTAGACACCTAAAGCTTGGGTAATCATTTTTCTTGGCCACCACTCCTTTCGTGATTTCTTATACTTGGCCATGATGGAAAGAGAATATGCCACCTGTGAATGCATTGAATTTACCCACCCCTTCATATACTTCCCAGTTTTCATCTTCGTTTGGGTAATTAGTGAAGACAATTTCATCCAAACCTACACTCTCTCTCCTTCATTTTCTACTTTCACCATCACTTATCCAGAATTTCCAAGAGAGCTTTAACTTTGGGTGTTTAAATTTTGCACAAGGTAAGTGAAAACTCTCGGTTTAAGCTAAGTAAATCTACTTGGTACTTACAACTTGGTTGCTTCAGAAAGGTTATTTTGATGTGCAATAGTGAGATTGTGATGATGGTTGAATCTGTATTGCTAGTTCTATGCACGTTCAAATGGATGTGATTTGTTTCCTTAAGTATAGTGAAAATCGGTAAGTGAATGATTAAATCTGAATGTGTAAGTGATATCTTTGAGGTGATTGTTGGATTCTTTTTATTGGTTTATGTATGTTTAAAAAGGGTAGAAAATCGTTTTACTGAAAGTGGAGTATATTATGTGAGTATAAATAACGATTTTGTGTACCTTTGAAACTGCTCAGACTTTACTGTCAAAATCTAGTATTGTGTACCTTTGAAATTGCTCAGATTTTGCTGTCAAAATCTAGTTTTGTATACCTTTGAAACTGCTCAGACTTTACTGTCAAAATCTGGTTCTGTATACTTTTTAAACTATTCAGACTTCACTTTCAGACCTTATGTTCAGACTTTACCTTCATACCTTACCACTTAGACCTTACCGCTCAGACTTTAATATTCAGACTTTACCATTCAAACTTTATCTTCAAATTTTACTCTTAAACTTTTCGTTCAAACTTTGTGTTCTGAGTTTGAACTTGCTTTTGAGTCTGAATTCACTTCTGAGTCTAAACTCGGATCTGAACTTACTTTTGAGTTTGAATTCACTTCTGAGTCTTAACTCGGATATGAGTCTGTATTCGCTTCTGAGTTTGAAATCGGTTTTGAGTCTGAATTCGCTTCTGAGTCTGAAATCGGTTTTGAGTCTGAATTTTCTTCTGAGTCTGAATTCGCTTCTGAGTCTGAAATCGATTTTGAGTTTGAATTCGCTTCTGAGTCTAAATCCACCTCTGAGTCTGAACTTACTTTTGATGACTCGAATTTGCTTCTGAACCCGAATTTGCTTATGAACTAAGTTTGCTTCTGAGTTCGAAATGTATTGTTGCATATTTAAATTTCTCGGATGATGTATTCTATGGCTTTAAAATACAAAAAAATCGTGATGGCTCGGTATGGGACGGGTCAAAGTGAATTTATGCATGCACATACTTGGTTGTCATGACTTACATGAGAATAATATTAATTCCGTCGCCCATTTACTGGTGCGTGACGATGCCTCATGTGTCGGGATGCCTCATTGGTCGGGATGCCCCAGGGAGTATTTCGGGATACCTCGGGAGTCGAGATGCCTCGTTGGTCGGAATACCCTAGGTGTGTGCTGGGATGCCTCGAGATGCCTCGTTGATCAGGATGCCCCGGGAGTGTTCGGGAGAATGAAGTAGTGAACTTAATCGCATGAGCATAAATATTTTACCTCATGCTTGTGTCTGAGTGGAAATATCATGATATGTTACATTATTCAGATTTTGCGGGACATCCAGACCGAAAAAGTATAACTTGCATTCAAGTTCTATGCATATCGTTTGCTATGTATGTATATGTGATTATGCCAGGTGAAGTGGTAAGCTGATTTTCCTAACTTAAAACTAGAGATTTTATTTACTGGGCTTTGGCTCATCCCACTGTTTTTCAGACATGTAGGAATAGACAACCTACTACCAATACTTGCTAGTTTTTCCCTAAATACTATGAATGCCAATACGTTGATATGCTTGTCCCGAGGGTGGATATAGTTTGTACAAGATGTATTTCTACTATATGGGATAAAGGTTGATATGAAGGCGACGACATCTACGACATGGTTGTAAAGTCTACTTTTGTGCAGGCCGTCTTTGGAGTAAATTGTAGCATGGAGATAGGTAACCTCGACCTACTCAGATGTTTGCTCTCTTTTATTTTATCGTCTGGACTTGTAATTCTCCCAAGTGTTGTTAATGAGAAGCAAAGTATTTTCACAAAACTTGTTCAGACTTTGACTTCCGCTCGCCATTTTAATTATAATATTAATTGGTACGTGTTGCACAAGACGTTCTGGGGCGTCACAGTTCGAACCTATAGTTGCTGGCCTAGGATTATTGGTGCTAGGTTCCGTAGGCTGATACAGTGGGTTTATTTGGGAACTAGTTCAAATCAATCCTAAATAGGTTCGACTAATCCAGTTCTCGGATTAAACTAACCCTTGAATCCATCCGTGCAGGTATTTTTGTCCGTCAGTGCTGCGCTTACCCATCTCTCCATGTTGATCATGTCCTACATGAGGTCCTAGCCCATGGCCCGACCTGATTACCCGAGCTCCCTCATCAACTTAGTGGGAGAATCAATATGATCACCCCTTCTTCATAGGCAACAATTTAAGAAGAAAAATCACTAAGAATAAAAGCCCGCATTGGGTCACTAAATATTAATTGGGCCAACTTAAGTCAGATTAGTTTCACCTCGACCAATTTGTTTGATGCGCCTATGTAATACTCGATAATAATTAGAATATTGCTAGGCGTACAAAAAATTTTATTTTAAATTGATATCCTAAATAATGTTATGGTTTTTTCATCCGATGTTAAATACACTTAGATGTTTAAAGACTCTTTTGCATTTTCATTAATCAAGTGTACTATTCTTAGAATCTAATATTACTCTAATAATAATTGCCTTTTCAAGACAATCAATAAAACCTCCCCAGGAGTCTCTTCTATAAATGTAATAATCTAGATCAAGTCAAGTATATCGTATTCTCTTCGGACAAAAAAAAAGTATATCAAACTCTTTAAAATTAGGGATAAGTGAATTGGAAGTCCTAAAACTTATCATAAAAGTGCAATTGAGTCCTAAAATTTGTTAAATTGGTGCAATTAAATCCTTCGTAAACTCCATCCAACTTGGGTAAGGGAAATTGCTGATATGACTTTTTTTTATAATCTTCTCTCTCCTACGTTGTGATGATGTAACTATAACATAAAATTTAAGGCTAAAACGATGTTGTTTTGGCTAAAATCAAATTGATTAACAAGTATTTTATTTGAATTAGATGAAAAAATAATTTAGATTTTTTTAATAAAAAAGGGAAGAAAGCAAACTAGCTAGGGCTCCTAGCCCTTGCCGCCACCGCCCTATCATTGTCGACACCATTTCCAACGATAATTAGGGATAGTTGGTCAATAATTTGTGAGGGTTGTCGAGCCTCGGAGAGTGGCCAGCAACCCTTGCCAACTATAGGCAAGGGTTGCGACTCTTCCCCAAATTTGGCTGAGGGTCACTAGTCCCAACCACTAGCAGCCCCTCGCCAGATTTGGGTGAGGGCTAGCCACCCTCGCTCGAGCTGGGGGAGGACTATGACCCTCTCCTGCGATCGAGGAAGGTCATCAACCACTAGTTGGCACCTGCCAATCCTCATTGACTGCTACCCAGCCATCTAGGCCTTCACCGTTTTCCCTTCTTCTTCCTTTTTTAAAAAGAAATTAATAAATTTAGCTTATTTTTCATTTCATTTAAATAAATACTTATTAAAAATCAGATTTTGACAAAAAAAAAAGTTTAGCCACGTCAACGCCATGTAGAAGAGAGAAAATAATAAGAAAAAAGCCACATCAGCATTATCCGTTGGCTAAATTGGATGGAGTTAACAGAGAAAGGACTTGATTGCATTAATTTACAAGTTTTAGTATTTAATTGCACTTTTTGTAAGTTTTAGAACTCAATTACACTTTCATAATAATTTTTAGAACTTCCAATGCACTTATTCTTTAAAATTAAGAGGCTCTACGGCTAAATTTTATGTGAAAACCTCCTTTACTTGCTTAATCTAGAATGAGCTAGTCTTTCTCTTCCCCGTACTATCAGTTTATCAACTCTAGAACCAAACTTTCGTAACAATTTTTAAAACACTTTCATGCAATACAATTTACAAAAAAAAAAAAAGATCGTAAGAAATAAGTTTTCCTAAATTTGGTTAAATGGGTCAAGTCGAGTATGGATTGAAAATTTTATCTTGCGATAAATGAGTCATAAACGGATTAAATGAGTCAATATGGGTCGAACAATTGATGACCTGACCTAAACCCAACCTGATCCACCTGTTTGATATCTTTTTATGACAGGATAGAGCATTAGAGCATGAGATTCAAAACCAACTGTCGTATATAATATCATGCTCTTATATGAAGATTTTTCAACTGCACACACGATATCATATTTGGACGTTATATGTGTACTATTGTTTTTTCACAATTTAGACAACAATTACTATGATATTTTACCCTTTATTAATGAGATTTGGCCAAAGCTTAATTTACATCATCAATTAATTTTTTTCTTTTTACCAAGTGGAAAGGAAACCAATCACTCTATTTCTAAGGGAAAAATGTCCAAAAAGTCATAAACCTATTATACGGCGGTCAATTTAGTCATAAACATTTCAATTGTGCTAATTTAGTTTTAAACATTTTGACGATTTGCCAATTTTTGTTCTTCAAGCCAACTTTGGCCTAAAATTGATCATGTCATCAATTTGAAAAATTCAAAAATTGATGACATGGACATGGGACGATTGGTACCAACGTAGCCGATTTTTGCAATTTTTAATTTTCTAAATTTTTTCATTTTATTTTTCCTTTTTCTCTTCCTTTTTGCTTGTGGGCGGTTGCCAGTGAGTGGCCACTGGCAAGGGTTGCCCTCGTAGGCCACCCTTCACCCAAATCTAGAAAGGGCAAGGGTGAGGCTCACCCAGTTGCTAAACGGCGACAAGGAAACTAAAAAAGAAAATAAAAATGAGAGGAAAAAAAAGATAAAAAAATTGGAAAAATTGCCTGTGTCAATGCTGGCAATGTCACGTAGAATGGCAAGTGTCCATGTCATCAATTTGCAGCAAAAATTGACCGGAATGACTCAATTGACAAATCGCCAAAAGATTTAGAACTAAACAACTATATACGAATCCAAAGATTAACTTCCAAGCATTTCAAAATACAATGAGGAAAGCATGGAGGTTAGAAAGTGTTGAAATCACCCAGCTAAGACTTGGTATATTCTGTTTCACTTTTGATATTGAGATTATCAAGAACAAGGTAGTGGACTCTAGTCCTTGGTCCTTTGCAAACCATCTGCTTGTCTTAAAACCATGGGAGCCGAATATTGCTCCCCCAATACTATGATTTTAGTTCGTGTGATTTCTGGGTTCATATCCATGGGCTGCTATGTGAATGGATTACATAAGATACGATTCGTCCGATAGCAAATGATATTGGAGTGGTCTCGGCAATTAAAATTGAAACAATAGGAAATGCCTCTATCAAAATAGGAAATGCTAGAGTGAAACTGAACCTATCATTTCCTCTACAATCGGCCTTTATTATCTGCAACTAAGGGAAGAAAGTCAGGCTTGACTTTAAGTATGAGAGGCTCCCACATTATTGTTAGTCTTGCGGCAAGATATGCCACTATGCTACCTACTGTGAGGTGTCATATAACAAAAAAAATTTCACTTCATATAATGGATGTATTTTTGGCTCGTGGTTAAAGACTGAGGATCAAGAAAATAACCCTTTTTGGATGATTTATTATGGCAGAAAAGAAAAGGCTAACAGTGAAGAAGAAGTGTTCTTAGGTATTTCGCCAAACCTGGGATAGATGGTGCTATATGAACCAAGGACCTGCAGCCAACCGAAGCAACCAAACATCAACAAGGTGGGGAAGGGAAAGGAGGTACTTACTGGAGATTACAATTTTAAAGTGTAGGACAGTCAAATGATTGAAGCAATCCCACCCTATGTCACGAATCCTGCACAAACAGAGGTAATTAAGAGCCTAGTCCCAGTTTATCAAAAGAAAAATATTTGCGAAAAGGAAATTCCAGTTGGCAAGAAAGCAAAGAGGTACAACCCCTACAATACTCAACAATCTAACATGTCAGTACTTGATGAAATCTAGTTACTTGATACCCCTGTCCAATTGACAACAGAGAATGAACAATGGGCTCTGGTGGCTAGCCCGAACAAGCCACTAGGTTATACATGAATTTCCTGTGTTGAAATTATCAAGGATTGGGCACACCCCCGTCAATTCAAGCCATCCAAGCCCTAGTGGCTAAGGAGAGGCCCAGTTTGATGTTCTTAATGGAAACAACAAACCAAGAAGAAGTGGTTTTTCATTTAAAGCAACATTTGTAGTATTAGAACTTTTTTGTGATGAATCCAGTAGGGATTGTAGGGGAATTGGCACTCATTTGGGATGATAGAATCTTGGTTAAAGTGGAGGCACTCATTTTATATGTCACTGATTAAAGATGTCTAACGCTTGTCATAATATTAGATACGTCAAAATGGGTCCAAATCATTATTTAACTCATTTTTAATAACCGACCAGACCTACCCATTAAACGGGCCTACGTAATACTCAATAATAATTAGAATAATGCTAGGCGTACGAAAATTTTTATGTTAACTTGATATCCTAAAGGGATAATTATACAAATGGTCCATTAACTTTGGCCAAATATACAATGTAATCTCTGAACTTTAGTCTAATATGCAATTTGTTCTCTGAACTTTTAATTTGTTCAATATGATTCATGAACTTTTGGTAAATGTTTAATCTAGTTTCTAGACTATACAAAAATATATAATGTTATCCTTCTATTAATTCAAGTTCAAGGATAGCATTGAGTATTTCCATATAATTTATGAACTAGATTGAATATTTATCAAAAGTTCTAGGATCGCATTGAATAAATTAAAAGTTCAGAGATGATATTGCACATTAAGTTATAGTTCATGGACCACATTACATAAATTAAAAGTTCAAGAACGAAATTGCACATTATGCCAAAGTTCAAGGATTATTATGCAATTTCCTATCCTAAATAATGATGTTAACTGTGAATTAGACTTTTAAAGTCACTTTTGCATTTGCATTAACCAAGTTTCCTAGTCTACAGATTTAATGGCGATGAGTACACTATAAGTGCCATAATATTTTTTTTTCGCTCACTTAAGTGTTATATCGATGTAAAATCGATCACTTGAATGCCATTTTGGCAAATCGTCCTATGTGATTTTTTCTTAATTTTCCATTCCGACCTAGAATTTTTAAAAATAAACTGAAGTTCGATATGGAATTTTTTTGTCTAGCATGGCAAGAGTATAGCAAATGTCATCGTTTCCTACTATTTCTTTAAAATATCCCCCAATTAGACGCTACTATTTTCAAACTCTCTCTCGACCTGTTGCTTAAGTGGTCACTTTAAAGAATTGATGAAACTAAGGCTACGCATGATAATCATTCTATGCCCGGAAACAGATTCTGCTTAGAAATTATTTTTTTTATTCTGTATCCGGAAATAATTTATAAGCATTTAAAAGTATTTGGTAACTGTCAAAAATTTCTATTCTTCGAATAGAAAAAGAACATAAATGCATTTGGTAACAACACAAAATTTCATTTTATTAATAATATTTTGAATTTTTTAATATTTCTTCCTTTTTTTCTTTTTTTTCCATTCTCTTCCTTGGCCAAGGTTGGTTGCTGACGCCGGCAATCGGCCACAGGCCAGGGCCCGCGAGGGTGTCGTGGCCTCGCCGTCACTCTTGCGCAGTCGCGACGGCAAGGTCGGCCTCACCTTAGTTGGGCAAAGCTCGACCTCGCCCAAATTTGACGAGGTCGGCCTCACCTTGGCTGGGCAAGGCCTAGCCGTCGCGACCGAGATGCCTTCGCCCTTCTTGGCCTGCGGCCGATCAATGGCAGCAGGTGGTTGGCGGCAGGCTGAAGAACAACAATAGACCCAAAAAAAGAAAAAAATAAAGAAGAATCAGAAATGGAAAAATTATTCCAAAATCAAGAAACTACTTTTTTTTTCTTCTTGATTCTGTTCCAAGATTGATTCTGGGAACAATTTTTTGCAAAATTATGCTCGGGCACAAAAAATTTAACAAAAAGATTTGTGCTCCCAAACTGATTTTCTGAACCAAAGAATAGAAATTTTTATTATTTGGCAAGTTACCAAACAGGCCCTAAGTGTTCACTTCTAAAAATTTACAGCACTAAAACGATCATTTGTGGAGTTATTGGAATTTCTATTGTTCTTTAATTAGACACTCAAACGATGTTCTTTGCCTTCTCAAGTCCCAACTTTAGCTTTTCAACACGCCACATCGGATGATGTATTATAAATTAATGCCACGTCAACTTTTCTAACGAGGCAAATCATCGATAGCACTTAAGTAATCGATTTTTCAAATTTATGACACTCAAGTGAGCAAAAAAAAAGTTATAACACTCAAGTGAGTACCACACAAAAGTTATGACATTCCTAGTATACTTATCCCGAATCTAATGTTACTCTAATAATTGCCTTTTCATTCTTTTTCATTTTTTAGTTAAAGTTGCCTTTTCATTCAACAATCAGAATACCTTTTGTTTGTTGTTCCCTCTCACCTACCGCAGAGTACGTATGCATCAACTAGTTTTACACTCAGCTTTTTGACATGCTATGTTAGATGATGCATTATAAATTAATGCAATGTCAGCTTTTCTAGTGAGGTAAATCGTTGATGGCACTTAAGTGATCGATTTTTCAAATTTGTGGCACTCAAGTAAGCAAAAATAAAGTTATGACATTTAAGTGAGTGTAGTGTGAAAGTAATGGCACTCCTAGGCTGCGTTTAGTCGTCCGTATAAAACTCGGGATATGATATGTTTTATCCTATCCCGTATTTGGTAGGTATCCTAGATAGTATAATGTCGGATACAGAGGAGATATAACCCGGATAAAAAAAAATCCGAGGGGAAGGGGTAGGATAAGGTCGAATAGGATTTCTCCGGCAAAAGAACACTACAAGTGCCATAACTTGTGTACGGCGCTCACTTTAGTGCCATAACTTTTTTTTGATTACTTTAGTGCTAAAATTTTTTTAAAAACAATCACTTAAGTGCTAAAATTTTTTAAAAATGATCACTTAAGTGCCAACTTCGGTGCCGTACACAATTTTTCGCTGGAAATCTGACGTGGCATTTTTTTTTATTAATTTTTGAAGCTGACGTGGCTCGCCGGAGTCTCGCCGGAGATTGGCATTTAAGTAATCGTTTTTCAAAAATTTTAGCACTTAAATGATCGTTTTTCAAAAATTTTAGCATTTAAGTGATCGTTTTTCAAAAATTTTAGCACTTAAGTGATCTAAAAATAATTATGACACTTAAGTGATCGTTTTTCCTCCGACTTGGCACCAAAGTGATCCGAAAAAAAGTTATGACATCAAAGTGAGCACCGTACACAAGTTATAGCACTTATAGTGTCCTTTTGCCGGATTTCTCCTATCCGTCACATAAAAGCAAATTTTTAGAAACCCTACCCTTCATTCATGCACTCTTCACCCACACGGCTCGTTGAGATGCTAAATTGGAAGGACCCACAAAAGGAGGAGATTAGGTGGTCATCCGCAGAAATACTGTTGAAGCTTGCTGGGAAGAAGCGCTTTTCCGCACCTCGATGGCGACATCAGAAAAGCTCCGAACCTCTTCGTCGCTTCTTCTTCTTCTTTTTCTTCTTCTTCTTCTTCTTCTTCTTCTTCTTCTTCTTCTTCTTCTTCTTCTTCTTCTTCTAGGCGCCGACTGCTCTGCTCTGCTCAGCTCAAGTATTGTTACTGTCCTCTCCAGTTTCACACCGTCGTCAATGGTGCTCGTCGTGTTAGTCGAATGGTATCTAGTTCGCAATAGAGCAAGGAATCGGTGGCCCTTCGTCCTTGCAATTGCTGATTCAGTTCTGTTCGATTTGTCTGTTTCGAAAAATAACGCGATTGCGGACGATGAAGGAGCTCACCATCTCACTATTTCGATTGTTTGTTTTGTGCTTGCAATGCTCTGTGGTTCGGTGGAGTTGAGGTTTGGTAACTTGGAGCTTGTCTCTCCGCTCTTTGCGGCTTCAGTTGATGTTGAAAGATGGCTTTTTTTATTTCACATTCGAGTTCCATCTTTGTTATCCCATTTAAGATGTTCTTCCGATGTTGTTATGTGTAAACCTTGATATTTGATGCTTTTGCAGATCAATGGGTGACCTGGTTGTTAATAAGAAGAAGAAGAAGGGTGCGGGTGCGGTGAAGCCTCCGCCTAAGAAGAAGCTGAAGAATGATTTGTTTGTGGAAAAGCGCTCGAAGAAAGATGATGATGATAATTTTCTTGTCTCATTTGTTTCTATTTTCATTTTTTTTGCAAAAAAATTTGAAAATCTAATAAAATGTCATATTTTCAAGTTTATTTGTGTATGAGAATGTTATTTTTATAGTAATAAGATCGAAATATTTCATGAGCATCACGTAGGGGTTTATATGTCCTTTATATTGATATACAGTTTCTACCAAACGCAGAATAGGATAGGATATGAGAATATCCGACTTTAAATCCGTACTTCACCAAACAGTTGATAGGAATGGCCAAATCCCTAGATTTCCTATCCTATCCTATCCAATCCTATCCTGACCAGAAATACGGACAACCAAACGCAGCCCTAGCTTACTTATCCCAACTCTAATGTTACTATAATAATTGCCTTTTCATTCTCTTTTTTTTGTCGTAGTTGCCTTTTCATTCAACAATCAATAATAACTACCTAAGAATCTCTTGTACAATTATGAAAATCTAGATTAGGTCAAGTATATTATACTCTTCAAAATTAAGAGGCTCTGCAGGTAAACTATATGTGAAAAAGAATATTATTAGGAGTTTTCCTAAGGCAGTAATAGCTACTTGACTATAGAAACTATACACCATAGTATTGTAAATTCTTATTTTGTCCACCGTCAGCAGAAAAAGAATATTTATCAATAAGAAGAGTGGTGTTATTCCCGAACTATATATGAATGTGTTACAAGATATTTTATTATTAGGCGACCGTTTGTCTTGAATATATAATAAATAAAATCATGAAGTGCGCCTACATTACTAATATATCAATCATATTTTCTCAGTAGTACCTCTAGGGTGGAAAGTATATACAAATTCAGGATCTATCGATAGATATATATATATATATATATATGAAAGTCTTAAATTTGGGGTAATAATCTACACACATGTATATGCATATATAACTGTATATATAAGTCGAGCCTTAGCCAGTTCTGCTCAGTTCTGCTCTAAAAGCCGAATCTATATGGGAATCAACAATTTCTTTGCGAAATTCTTAAACTAAAAAAATAAATAATTGATTAAACAATGGAGTAGAGCTAATAAAAAAATAAATAGTAAAATCGAGAATCTCATTAAATTTATGATATTTAGAAAATCGAAATAAAAATATAGCTTTATTTTCACCTTAAGCCCCTCGGATTCGTCGAAGAACGGAACCAGTCGGTCCTAACCAGTTTCAAGTTCTCTAAATTGGAAAACGAATCAAAATCATTATATAGATAACAATCAAAATAATTCACAATTAAAAAATTAATTTTCTCAATAACTGAACCAATTATTGACAAAATAGAGAGGGGATAATTACACAAATAGTCACTGAATGTTGGCCAAATGTACAATATGGTTCCTGAACTTTTAATCTGTTCAATATAGTCCCTGAACTTTATCCCAATATGCAGCGTGATCCCTAAATGTTTAATTTGTTCAATTTGGTCCTTGAAGTTTTAGTAAATATTTAATCTAGTCCCTAGACTATATGAAAATATTCATTGTTATCCTTGAACTTGAATTAATGGAAAGATAGCATTAGATATTTTCATATAGTCTAGGGACTAAATTAAACATTTACCAAAAGTTCAAAGACCACATTAAACAAATTAAAAATTTAGGGATCACGTTACACATTCGATCAAAGTTTAGAGATCATTTGTATCATTTTCCCAATAAAGAGACATGCATTCTTTTCAATCTTTGTTTAGAGAGGCCTTAGATACTTCATCCTCTTTTTCTGAACACATTATTTCCTTGATGTACAACTACACAACAATTGAAATCTTATGTAGTAGGCCACGAGCTTATGAATGATGTTGCATTGAAAGGTTTATGAAAGTGAGTGTCCCTTTTTATGTGTATCGGTGATAAGTTGGATTTCTACGATCACAATCTCAAATCGGTATACTTTGTTTGATATTTACTCAAAATTAATTTTATGCGATAAAAATTCTAAACTAGTATACTTGTGACAAATTTACCATGTAAATGTCACACAGGTGTACCATATGCAAACGCAACAAACTTCATCTTGGGCATGCAGATTAAAAGGGAGCATGAGAATAGGAAGTTGTGGCTAAGTTGGAAGAAATATGTTAAAAGTGTGTTGAAAAAGTTTAACATGGCTGACTGTAAACCCGCGAAGACCCCCATGTCCACTAGTTCTAAGCTATCAGCGCTCCAGTGTTCTAAGACTGAAGAGAAAGTTGAAGAGATGGCAACAGTCCCATATGCAAACCCAATTGGGAGCATGATGTATGCAATGATATGTACTCATCTAGATATTGGTCAAGTAGTGGGAGTATTGAGCAAATATATGTCCAATCCGAGGAAAGACCATTGAATAAAGCAGGTGCTTCGTTATCTTCATGGTACATCTAACATTGAGCTATGTTATGAAGGCATGAAAAGCTCAAAGGGACAGCAAGCGCTAGAATTGAAGTGTTTTGTATATGGGAGGTGACATTGATAGCAAAAGGTCAACTAACGGATGTGTTGTTTCCTTATTCGGCGAAGCCGTAAGTTGGATGAGCAAGAGGCAAAGCACCGTTGCTTTATCAACTATTGAGGCAGAGTACATGGCCCTTGCATATGCTACTAAGGACGTAATTTGGATGCACAGACTGTGTAAAAATCTGGTTTTACATAAGGAAGTGAATATTGGGTGTGATAACCAGAGTGCTATATTCTTAGCTTAGAATCCTAGATTTCATGCAAGAACAAAAGCACATCAGTATACAATATCACTTCATTCGAAAAAAAAGTAAAACAGAAGGTTGTAGTGCTAGAGAAATTGACACACAGGTGAATAGTGCAAATTTTTTTACCAAGGTCGTGAGTGCAAAACAATTTGAATAATGTTTGGCTGGGTTGGGTCTAAAGAAGCATGTGGAGTATTCACCAAGTGAGAGAATGTTGGGGTGTAATTCATATTCCCTAGCAACGGGATAGCATGGGAGTCCCACTCCCTAGTGAGCGAGCAAGGGTATGAAAGGGCCGCCTTGGCAGGGATCGTGGGGACAACGTTCATGAGCAAGTAGAGGGCTTTCTGTAGTTTGAGTTCGAAAAAGAAAAGTTTCATGATTCAATTAGGAAAGGTTTACTATTTTGAATAGATTTTCTAATTGAATAGTTTTCCTAATTGGAGTAGGTTTCCTAGAAAAATGTTTCATATTTTGAATCAAATTATTGCCTATAGATATTCTCTTTCTCTTATAATTAGAGACGTAACAAAAAAGTGCAAGGTGCTAATTATAAAATGAATTATCAGCTAAACGTAAACCTAGTTTAAGAGTGAACCAAAATGAAAACTTGTGTCCCAAATTTTCTTTCTCGTTTTTACTCTTTATTTTCTTTGTGATTGTGCAGCAAATTTTAACATTACAATGATTAGACTCACACGATTTCATGCAAAATAATCACTCAATCTCGTAGAGAAGTACACAAAATCCTCTGCGCAAGAATCCCTCAGCGACTGAAAACATTCCGAAATTCCTCCCGGATGCAATCCTTGAAGTTATTCTCCACTTGGGAATTCACGGCTTCTGCGCACACAAGGCACGAAGATCCACTCAGCAACATTCACCATCTGATGAACAAGAACTATTCATACATGAAACATGCAAAACCCTTGGTCAAAGTCAAACCCAAATTTCCTAGTTTAAGTCATCTCTTCACGCACATAGTCCAACACCAGTTTAGACTCCAACATGCAAAGGATTCGGAACTCCAAGGAGTTCACAAAGTCCATCTCGGACTTTCTTTATACAGCCAACATTTTCACATTTTGATTCCAAAGGAATTTCATGCACGGATTCAGACTCGAGACATGTTTTAACATATACTTCCAATCATGTGTTTGATATTCAACCAACTATAATGATGATCACAAGTCAAACTCAAGCAAATGGATAACTCACCTAATTAAGCCTGATGAGCGTACATTAGGGGGAGTTAATCGAGCAAAAGGTTGGATATCTTATGCTTTGATTATGTTGGGTTGATTAGACTCGATTGTGTAATTGCAGGCTGTGATTTGAGGCGATCTTACATTATAAACTCGGCCTCGGGCCTCAACAAACTCAACATGTAGCAAGTACGAAGTCCACTCATGAGTTGGGCTTTTGCCAGCAAAGCCCACACAATTGTTTCTCTAGTGTCACAAAATGAAACAATGGAAAGCTTGATGGAGGAGGATTGAAGTAGATAACTGGGCAAAATGACACTATAAGTGTCATAACTTGTGTACGACGCTCACTTTGGTGCCATAACATTTTTTCGGATCACTTTGGTGCCAAGTCAGAGGAAAAACGATCACTTAAGTATCATAACTTTTTTTGGATCACTTCAGTGCTAAAATTTTTGAAAAACGATTATTTAAGTGCTAAAATTTTTGAAAAACGATCACTTAAGTGCCAATCTCTGGCGAGACTCCAGCGAGCCACGTCAGCTTCAGAAATTAATAAAAAAAAATGCCACGTCAGATTTCCAGCAAAAAATTGTGTACGGCACCGGAGTTGGCACTTAAATGATCGTTTTTAAAAAAATTTAGCACTTAAGTGATTGTTTTTTCAAAAATTTTAGCACTAAAGTGATCCAAAAAAAAGTTATGGCACTAAAGTGAGCGCCGTACACAAGTTATGGCACTTGTAGTGTTCTGTTGCCTAGATAATTGTATTGCTTTCTCATAGAAAAAAATGTATGATGTACAATCCTATTCATAGTACATAGAGCCTGAATAATCTGGGCAAGAATATACAAAAAAGAGGAAAAATAATTCCCAAATATACAGTATCAATTAAAGGGAATCACATCAAATATATGATATCAATTAGAGCCAAAAGTATCTCCATCAAATCAATTATGGGAAACAGTATCTCCAACACTCCCTCTCCAACATCAAGAATGCCTAGCTTGCTTAGTAGAAACGCATGTTGCCTTTGACACAAGAGTTTGGTGAAGATATCTACAGGTTGTTCTGTTGTCCTTATTCCCTCTATCTTGATCACGCCATCCTGGATTTAGTCTCTAATGAAATGACAATCAACTTCTATGTGTTTAGTTCTTTCATGAAAGATTAGATTTATTGCGAGTTTAAGTGCAGCATCGTTGTCACAAAACATAATCATTGGTTGCTTGATCCATATACCGAGATCCTGAAGCAATCCTCTTATCCATACAATTTCACAGCTGGTCTTTGCCATTGCACGATATTCAGCTTCTGCAAATGATAAGGAAATAGTAGATTGTTTCATTGTTTTCCATTATAGCAGGGAATTTCCCAGTTTGATGCAAAATCCTATAATGGATTTTCTACTCATCGGACAAGTGGCATGATCTGTGTCACAATATGCCATCATCTCCACATTGTTATCTTGAGATAGTAGCATTCCCAATCTCGGACATCGTTTCAAGTATTTTACTACTTTCAATGCCGCATTCATGTGAGATTGCTTTGGGCCATGCATGAATTGATTGAGAATTTTTACAGCGTAGCACATGTCGAGTCTAGTCATGGTGAGGTAGATGAGTTTCCCAACGAGTCGCTGATATGTGGAGGGGTCCTTGAGTAAATGATCCTCATTAATCGATGACAATCCTTTATCATATTCAGAAGTCGTCAACTGGGCATTCTACTTAATTGGGATGACTGCTGGTTTGAAACCTGATAGTCCTACCTCTAATATGATTTCCAGCACAAATTTGCGCTGACTAAGACAAATTCCTTTCTCTAATCGCGCAATTTCTATCTCGAGAAAATATTTGGGGGATCTTAAATCCTTAATGTGAAAAGTGGAGTGCAGATATTTTTTGAATTCCATGATAGAAAATTCATCATTCTCCATAATAAGTATATCATCAACATATATCAGTAAATAAATGGACGATGTACCTTGGTTCCATGTGAATAGGGCACAGTCATGTCTTGACTGCTTGAAATGTACCGTTGTGAGTACAGCGATAAATTTAGCATACCACTGACGAGAAGCCTATTTGAGTCCATATAAGGATTCTCCCCCTAGCTGTGTAATCTCGGTCGAAGATTCCTATAAATTTCTTCTTCCAAATCCCCGTGAAGAAATGCATTGTGAACATTCATATGATGTAAGGACCAATCATGAAGAGCAGCAATAGAGAGAAATGAATGAACTGTAACTTTTTTCTCTACCAAAGAAAAGGTCTCCCGATAGTCAAAACCTTCCCGTTGCGTGAAACCCTTGGCTATGAATCTTGCCTTATAAAGTTCAATGGAACCATCTGCTTTATATTTGATTTTATACAGCCACTTACATCCAATGGGTTGCCAATATAGTGGTAAAGGAACGCGATCCCAAGTCTTATTCTCCATTAGTGCTCGTAATTCATCCGCCATGACCTCTTGCTAGTGGGGATCTTTTACTGCATCATTGATGAGGATAGTCCATGTTACTCAAATATTTTACTAATGCAGGACAAATGTTCCGATGATAGACGAGCAAAGCTAACATAAGAAGAGATGATATTGTGTGTACCATATGAGTTTGAGGCAAAACAAATGTAGTCCTTCGTCCATATGGGTGGTCGTATTGCGCACCCTGAGCGTCGAGGAGGAGCCAAATTAGTCTGATCGTTATCAACTAGCTCATGAGAAGTATGATTCAGTGAACTTGGAGAAGAAACCATAAAGTCCTCCAAAAATAATGTCGGTGTCTCTTTATTTATCTCCAGTCATGAAGGGAGATGATTAATAAACGCAGGAGGGGCGACATGAGGAACAATCACCAGTTGTGAAGGCAATAAATATTCCTCACTTAAGAATGGACGACGATGGATGACTTCTTCCACCTATTCCTCTGAAGATGAATTATGTTGGAAAGGGAAAAGATATTCATGGAAAACAACATCCCTACAAACAAAGAAATGCCCTATTGACGGATCTAGAACTAAATATCCCTTTTGAAGAGTGGGGTATCCCATAAATATGCATTTGAGGGCACGAGGACCCAATTTGTCCTTAGGGCCTACAGTAGATACATAACATAGACATCCGAAAAAGCAAAGGTGCCAAATATTGGGTAGTTTGCCAAAAAGTAGCTTGAAAGGGGTTCGTCCATTCAAGATCCCAGTCGGCATTCAATTGATTAAGTAGGCTATAGTGACCACACAGTCTCCCTAGAACGTCTCAAGAATAGAGGCTTGATATTTTAGAGCACAAGCAACCTTTAAGAGATGACAATGTTTCCTTTCAACAATCCCATTTATTGAGGAGTGTAGACACAAGAACTTTCACAAAGGATGCCATTCGAGGTGAATAATGAGGAAAATTCTTGGTTCAAGAATTCATGAGCATTATTAGTGCAAATTCGTTGAACAAATTTATTGAACTAATTTTTAATCAGGGTAAGAAAATTCCTAAGATGGAAAAGAACTTGGGGTTTAGATTGCATCAAGAAAACCCAAGTTGCACGTGTATAATCATCCATGATTATGAGAAAAAATCGAGACCCATCATGATGTGGTGTGTGATATGGTCCCCAAATATCCATATGTGAGAGCACAAAAGAATCATTCCCACGTGACATACTTTGAGGGAAAGGCAGTTGTGATTGTTTGGCCAAAGGACAAATAGAATACTTAGGATGAGGAAAATAGGCACAGTGACCTAATCGTTGATGAGATAAAACATTATTATTTAGATCGGCATTACATGAGGTGCCCTTATTCAAGGGAAAATCAATATATTTGGGTAGTGTGACCCAAAAATAAAGCCCATCATGATTTTTACCTAAGCCCATTTGTTCCCAGTCGAAAGGTCCTAAAAGAAACATAGATTGGAATAAAAAAGAATTCGACAAAAATTGTCCTCACAGAGTTTGGAAACGGAGATGAGATTGAATTGGAACTCAGGGATGAGAAGGACATTTTTTCGGTGAGATTGATGGACTGAGTAGGACGTTGCCAATCTTAGTGACTAAGGTGTCACTTCCATTGGGAAGTTGAACCGAAGTATTGTGAGTGGATTTACGAATATGAGAAAGGAAATGTTCATCGCAGACAATGTGATCACTGGCACCTGAATCAATAATCCATGCCTTAGTTAAAATGGAGCTCATTAGGCAATAGGATATACCTGTATAGTGAGCCGATTTGTCTTGTGTCCCCAGCTGATTTAAAGCTCGCATTATTTGTTGGAATTGATCCTGGTTGATGGGCCAATTGACTTTAGCATTTACCATGACTAAAAGATATTCCTCATTCCTTTCCTTATCTGCTAGCCTCCCATGTAATTTACAACAATTTTTCCTAGTGTGATAAGGGCGCTTACAATAATTGCAAAATTCACCTTTGCCTTTGTTGGAATTTTGCCCATTAAATTTGGACAATATGTATGACATCCCCGAATTTAGACCTATATAACCAAAGGTAAAATGGTAATAGAATGGGCAAGCAGTCCGAGCCGAGGGTCAGTAATGGAACGGATAACATAGTCAGAATGAGTGTATTAATGGTTAGTCATGGTTTAATCGAAAGATTGCCCATGGATTGGCTTAAGGATCGGTAATGGAATGACTCCCCGATCACGTAATTCGATTAGAGTAATATGACTATGGATTGACTCTTCGACCATAAGAGTGTTAGTGGGAAGGTCCGGGACGATCATGGATTAGTACCATGTCGGCATGTGTCAGTCGCGGGTAATTCCGCAAGGCCATATATCGATCCCGGATGACCATGGATTAATCCGGTGATACTAAATTCCAAAAAGGTCACATGACAACCGAGGGTTAATCATGCATTGTTGATACTCGAACGTGGATCGGTCGTGAATTGATCACGAATCGTTGCATTGAGTCGGGTAAGCTATGGACAAGCCATATGCCAGGCCAAGAGCCTAGTGGCTTGCTCACGGGCCAGACATTATATCAGCCGCACCGGCTAGGCCTTGTGCCTAGTCATAACCGGTCATTATGCCCGTAAGCTTGGCCAGAGATCAGCTACATGCCCAGCCATGCGCCAATTACTATGCCTGACCCTTGTGCCAGGCAATGTACCCGTTAGATCCGGCTCCGACTTAGTTCCATGCCAAAGAGACTTGACCATGAGCCATGCATGGTGCCAAACATGAGCCAATGCATGTATTTAGTCCATGAACCGACTCCTTGCTCGTGGGCTTGGCATTGTGCTCGGCGTATCGCTCGTACAGCCCAGTACAGCACCCGTGCACTCGGCCACTCGCCCGACCATGTGCCCGTGTGGCCTAATAATGTGCCCGGCCCTACATCTGGTCAGGCCCAAATGTACAGGCCACACGCTTAGGCAACCCGACCGACCAAAGCTTACATCATTGGACTTGGACTTTAGCTTGATTATGTTAGGTCTTATTTGGAGGAATATGTCACGCCCCGTACCCCACGAAATGACAACATCCCGCGTATAGGTCAAGTTTGTGGTGCGCCACTCCCAGATTATGTCACCGACGCAAAAATTTAAATCAGAGAAACACGACACATGCAGAAATGATGTATATATATATAATCTATATACACCCGTACAATAAACAAATGACCATGCATAGCACAGAACAAGAATTACATAATGATTAAAAACTTATATATATGCTCATTACTATTAAACTTTATACAATATCCATTTACAAAGGTAGATACAGTGAGAGGGGCCACTAAGACACAAAAAGGGATCGGTGGCCGAGGGTCAACTGCCAAAAAGAGGGCTACAGTAAAAAAGTATCAGCCCTCACTTCTAAATTGAGATCTAGCCTAAGGTACCTAGTCGGGGTTGGAACTCGACGACTCGGAAGAACTCTCGGACTACTCCAGCTTCTTCTCTGAACTTACGACCTCAGACTCGGTCTCTGGCTCAAGATCCTGCTCTTCGTCCTCATCTATATCCATCGACTCAGAGACCTCAGCATCCGCCTGCTCTGGAACATGATCTACTATCTTGGGCTCAAAATCTACTCCTCCTGACTCCTCATGCTCCTCCTTATCTGCAACAATCTCATACTCGACCTCAGAGTCTGGATTACCCTCCATATCAATATCCACAATATCACCGTCTAGGCACTGCCGGTCTAGCTGACCCTCCCCTGTAAACGGCACATCGGCAGATTTGATGGCACCGAACTCGTCTCCAAAACGGTCTCGAAAACACCAAGCTAGGTACTCGTGGGTCTCATAGTGTGCTAAGCCCACATCTACCCAAACTAGAGTATAATGCCTAATATACACCTCATCATTCCCCACAGGATGAACTGACATCATATGCTCGATGTGGGTAGGGATCCCGAAGCGTACTGGCGCATCTCCAAAGTTCATGGTCGGGGGTCTGAAACATCGATTTTTCCAACAACCGTGAGATAAACTCAGCAAGTAACAATCCTAATCCTAAACTAAGCTAATGTGCACCGCCAGACAGGTAAATTAAGCTCACCAAGCAGTGAACCAGTAAATCACAATAAATTTCCCGGGCCCGCAGCCCAAATCACTATCTCGTAGCCCTGCAGGTTATGCGTTTAACAACAATATTCACGTGCAACTACTGATTATGCACAATTATTCCGACCCATGGGCCCATAAATATAACGACCCGAAAGCCCGACCCGAAGGCCAACAGTTTAAAACGTCAGACATGTATATCGATGCACCCAAATCCAGTCATATCACAACATGATACGTGAATCACATGCCAAGAGACCCAAGTCAATTATCAAGCCATTATGAACCAGTCACAATTATTCGCAATTCGACCAATTCAACTCATTATCGGCACTCCCAATTAATTCCATTCTAGTCCAATTAATCTGACACTTATTCCACGTATTTATTTCAAAGCAATTCAATGCGCCTAAGGGCCGCCATGGGCAAACCAATCTCAGTCGTCATTCTCACAATCATGAGGTCACCCAATAGGATTTAAACAAGTCCTAATTAGCCACCAAATTGCCTAATTCAAGTCATTAATCAATGAACCAATTAATTCCCAACTTAGGCAAATTTAGGCATTCTCGGTTCTGTGTGAACAGTACCAGGCAGCACACATTTTTAAGCCCTTCATCTCATTGAGCACCAATTAAGTCTCCTAATCGGCCCACACACAAATACACCTAATTAGACCATAATTAAGCTTAATTAACCCTTAATTTACCCCTAACTTGCACAATTAAACTAGTTCGGGGTTTAGGGATTTTTACTCGCCTAAACTTGACTCGGGTCGATGAGAATGAGTGGCCAATTACCGATACGCAGTAAAATCGGCGGCGGCGTTCCGGGGGAACAAGCCGGCAGTTCACAGCAGCGACTGCGGACGGCGGCTCACAACTTGGTCCTCTCAACTTCTGTTGGACGGCGACTAAGGACGGCAAAGGAGAGGGTGAGGATGGTCGGTTGGGCGACAGTGGCCGGCGACCAGCAGCTCCGGCGACTAGCTTCCCAGTGTGAGCAACAACCGGCATCCAAGGGAGGAAATGACGAAGGGGAGGAGGAAAATGGTGGAGTTCGGCCAGACCAAGGCTGGAGGAGAGAGAAGGCAGGTCAAATATGGGTCAAAATTAGCTTAGTGGAAGTCAAGTGTCAACAATCTAAGGGGTTGGACAGCTTTGCCCTTCATCCAATGGCTAATATTTATTCTTATCCAATAATACAAGGGGCAAAGGGGTCATTTGTCCTCAATTATTGGCTGACCAGACCTTAGTTAACTCAATTAACCTTGGTTAAGTCCCCAAAAATCATTAAAATTCGGAATTACCAAAAATGGGTCCAAGGGCATTTTGGTAATTTTTCGATCCCTGGTCAAAATTTCAATTTTTGTCCATACTGGTCCTATATATGCGTGGCCAACATAATATGGTATCAAATCCATAAAAATTATCCTTTAAGCCCTCAAAAATCAGTCTGAAAATTTTGAGGTGTAAAATCGTAAATTTTTGCCCTGAGATCAAAATTTCAATTTTCAACCATACACACTCCAAATATGCGTGGCCACCCCAAAATAGCATTGGTTTCAAAAAATAATCTCATTTGGCCTCGAAAACGGATATTGAGTTCTCCAAGGGCAAAATTGTAATTTTTTTCCAATTTCCGTCGAAATTCTAATTTTAAGCCGTACTAGTCCCAAACATGTGTGGCCACACTAAAATGATGTCGATCTTGCAGAATAGTCGTAAATGCCCTCGAAATTTCGACGTCGAAGTTCTAGTCCAATTTCGCGATCAAATTTGCTCATTTTAAAATTTTAGGACCTCTCACTAATGGGCGGCTGTTTAAGGGTTGCGCATATCAACCTAGGATTGTCCGAGTCGTAATAGACTCAAATTTCGGGAGAACGTGAGAAATTATCACTAGTACCGGAGGTCGCGATCGTTCGATTAGTTTCGGGATTCATTTGTCAAATGTACTTTCGGTCGTGTGGAATTACCCGCGATTCGATCGTACATCATTGGCTAAATCGAATCCGTCGCTTTCCTAAGATTGGCCTATATAGGCCTAAAATATTCCCTTGACGTTTCTCGAAATCGATACTCATCGTGATCGAGTCCCCGGTCCACATACCGTTCCCTATTTAGCCTTTTCCATTTGGTTAGTATCCCGTGATTGATCAAGTCCGAGTGAGACTTAGTAAAATCAAACAAGAACTAACATACACTTTATTGATCCCGGTAACGGGTTAAAATTCAGGATGTTACGGAATATTTACACCGAACCTTGACCCGAATAGGATTGTCGATCGTTTTAAACTCGGAATTTCCCCGATCACTTAAGTACTTTGTTAAATATACTTATTGATTTTGGAGAAATACAAACCGATTGTCCTTAGTGTGTAATTAGGCATTCTAGAAGGGCAAGAATCAGCATATTTTGTAACATCCCCGAATTTGAGCCTAGGAGCTGAGGGCAAGTGATTAATGAATGAGCGGGTAATTCGAGCCGAGGGTCAGTAATGGAACGAACAATATGGTCGGAACAAATGCACTGAGGATTGGTCATGGTTCGATTGAAAGATTACCCATGAATTAACTTAAGGATCGATAATGGAATGACTCCCTAATTAGGCAAGATAATTAGAGTAATGACCAATGACCGTGGAGTGACCCTTCGACCATAAGGGCTGTTAGTGAAACGGTTTGGGATAGCTGTGGATCAGTTCAGTGTTAGCATGTGTCGATCACAGATGATACCGTACGGCCATGCATCGATCACGGATGAACATGAGTTAATTCCGAGGTACTAGATTCTACAAGGTCACATGACAACCGAGAGTCAACTATGGGTCGTTCACACTTGAGCGTGGACTGATCGCAAATTGGCCACAAATCATTACGTCAAGTCAGGTAGGCCATAAGTGAGCCATGTGCCAGGCCACGGGCCCAATGGCTTGGCTGGAAACTAGGCTATGTACAAGCCGCGCCGGCCAGGCCGTGTGCCCAGACATGACCAGCCAGCTGGCGTGGTGCTCGGCACGTTACTCATGCAGTCAGCATGGTACTCGGCACGTCGCCTGTGCAGCCTGGCCCAGCGCCCTTGCGGCCCGGCCATGTGCTCAGTCCTATGCCCGTATGGCTCAGTTGCATGCCTATATGGCCTAGCAGTGCACCAAGCCCTTCGCCCAGTTAAACCCGGCCACGTGCCCAGCTAGGCAGTTAGCTTGGGCTTATTCCATTTAACTTGGACCTTGGTTTGGTTATGTTAGGTAATATTTGAGGACATTCTCGCACCGAACCTCGGGTTGAACGGGTATACTGAGCATAGAAAACCCTCAAAAAAATAAGTTGAACAAGTATGATGTAGGGTTGTGAATGTAGTATCGATTAGTCGATTTTGTATAAACCAATTGGCCCAAGTAGTTGTGAAGGAAACCAGCATGCTTAGGAGACTCTCATGGTTCAGATATTGAAATGGACAAGAAAACAAAATTTGTTGACCAAGTCAAATGCTCATTAAGCCATTTAAGGTAATTATTATTGAACCCCCCTTAGGTGTCCCCTTCCTTTATTGGTTAATGGCTGAGTTGTTCAGCTCATTTAAGGTTGCAAGATAACTTATGGTCATCAATAATCGACACAAAACAAGAGAGGGGAGTCGACCAAGAGAGGGACCCGAGAGAGAGCATTGGCCAAGAGGGGAAGCCGAGAGAGAGAGAGAGAGAGAGAGAGAGAGAGAGAGAGAGGTAAAACCACATTTAAGTCTTTTAATTGCCTTTCATCATTTCTTTCGACCTTAGTGCATTAATGCATTTTAAGACTCACTTGACTTTAGAGGCATGCAATAATGGCTTGGCTTCTTCTCAAAGTTTGGTTTGTCTATAAAATGGAGAAGCCTTCATGTGAAGTAGACTTTCTCACACCCACTTCATATACACACCAGCCAACCTTCTTCTTCCTCCTTGCTTGTTTGGCCAACTAGGAAGCCACATTAGAAAATCGCTCGGGGCCCCTTTTTTCCCGAACTCAAGCTTTTTCCCGTGCTCAAGCCACTTGCTTTCTTTAGTATCTCGTGTTCTTGTGTTATATTGAGTAAGTGAACTCCTTAATATCGGAAAAGGAAGTTGCGATACATTGTAACATGATTTGCTTGAGCCGTTTCTTGATTTCTTGATCGATTATAGCTTGTTCTTTCTTTAACAAGTGATGCTCATGTGTGACAATTATGTTTGATGTTCTTTTGTTGTTCATAGCACGAACTTTGTTGTTAATTTGTCATCGATGTCAGTACGATAAGAGCCAACATATATGAACAGCAATTGTCTCATCCTCGCTTGATATTAGTGTTTTCACTTATTGAGTCTCTCCAGTTCACTCCTTGTTGTTTTTCCTCTTTTCAAGTCTGTAGTATGGCATCTCCTCTAACCCGGTTGGCAACCCCATCGAGACGAGAGCAAAATTGCTCACTGTAATAGATGCCCGGGAAGGCCGTGCTTATTGTCGGATCACGATGTATGTTATGGTTGATGAAGGCCGTGAGGACTTAGTTCCTCACTCATACGAGGCATGATATCACCCCGCAAATGAAGAATGGGTTGGACTCCTACGTAGGTTCAACGGGCTATTCAGCGGATTAGGCAGGCTGGCTCTGGGGCAAGCCATGGGCGGGACATGAGACGGCCAGCCGGACGGGGAGCAGGAGAAGAAGCAAGAAGCCATAGTGGAGTGAAGGTTACCAAGCCAAAGTTTTGTTTATGAATAGTTAGCTTGTTTTTCGGAATCGCCCTTGAAATGGGCATGTAAAATATATGTGTGCGGATTACATGACTGAGAGTCAGGCTTGTGAAATTAAGCACGTATAATGTAAATATAACGTGCGAAGTTTGCTAATATGGCTTGCCTTGTCTCGTTATTTCTAATTGCTTCTGCTTGCATATTGATTAAAATGAATGGGACGCACTAATTTACTTCCGCAAGTCACGGTTCAGCTCACGTCATGTTCGGTCATTAAGCATCAATCATGATTCTGGGTCAGGACATAACACATTTCGGTCAAACCTTGGGAAGCAAGAAGCCAATTTTGACCAATTCCACATTTGAACCAATAATTAGAGGGTCATCATTATAAGGATCTTATAAGATAAGATCTTCATTAATTGAAGATCTTCTTGAGTGCCCTAGATGTATCTTACACATAGCAACTTAGAGGGCCATAATGAAGATCAAGACAAAGCCATTAATGAAGAAATTAATAATAAAGGCTTAGGTGTCCCCTTGAAATTAATGCATGAGCTTTGGTGTCCTCTAGGACATTAATGCCTTATATGACTCATGTGCCCTTAGTTAGGGCATAATGACCCTAAAAGGACACTTGGTAGTCAATAAAACTATCTAATAATTTAGTCTAAGTTGAGATAACATTTCCCAAGAATACCTCTAGTTAATAGGTGTCACTTAAACAAATACCATTGGACCATTTGGCATTGTCATCATTAGAGTTTTGGCTATGAATAGAGAGACACCAAGCCACTTTCATCTTTTCCCCAAACCGATCAAGCTCTCTCTCTCTCTCTTTCTCTCTCGACCTCTCTTCTTCTCGGTCTCTCTCTCATTCTCGACCATCCTCTTGGCCATTGTCCCAACACCATTCTCGGTCACTCCCTCTCACCCGAATCACCATCACCGAAACACTCTAGGACCTCGAGTTGTAAGTGAATTCCCTATTCTTTGGTTAGGGAGTAGTGTTGCATGTTTGGGCTTGAGAAGCAATCTTGTTTGTGATGCTTGAAGGTCACGCGTGACTTGTTGTTTTGCATTGCGGCCATGAGTTATGGTAAAATAGAGACACGAAACGGAGTGTTGTATGGTCTCATATTCATGTTGTGATGTTCCGAGATGAGTTCGGCCTGGTGCGGGTTTTACATTGAGGCATGTAAAATCGAGCCAAGTCCGGCTTCGAGCCGGCACTCAACATGGTGGATCAAACCACGTGCCCTCGACCACGCCCCACATGTTAGACGATTTGCCCTAGAAAGCATGAACTTCACGAGCATCGCATGTCTTTGTGCTTGGTTGCATGAGCTAATGAAATCAAGACAAGAACCGGAAACGTTTATTGCACGTTGCATGATCACACGAGGGACTATGGTTGTCACCGATGGATTTCGGGATGTTACCGCTACTGATAGATTTCAGGGCGATGCCGTTCTCGATGGATTTCGAGACAATGCCACCATCGATAGATTTGGAGGTGATGCCTGAGGGAGGCTCGAATGCCTAGTACAAGTCAGAAGAACTGATAGATTTCGATTAAGAAATGATGAATCCCGTATGTTAATCTTTGCATGCAACTTTGAAACCATGCTTGATGTTTTCTTGTTTGTTGACCATGCCATGTGTATTACAAAGGCCAAGTAAGATGCATTTGCTATCGATCTACCATCGACAAACTAACGGTAACGTGTATTTCTCTTGTTTAATGCGAGGCTATTTCTTAGCCGAAGCATAGTGAATTTAACTTACTAAGTATCGACTTTCTTTAAATTATTTTCAACTTTGTAAGTATGACCACGCCACCTCCCATCCATTTTGGTCATCCCATAGAAATGTATGTGCGGGTTGTAGATATCGTCGATGTAGAGACCAGTGTTACATATCGAAAGTACAGCACGACCATTTGGGTTCAAGTGGATGTGAATGAGATGGTTCCCCACCATTACATAGCATGGTTCGCTTTGATAGATGGAGATGTGATTGGACCCATTGAGGAATATAATAGACCACCTGGGGCTGGCGGAGAAGAACCATAATGAGATGACCCATCTTTCTATGGACCTTTTTGTTTTGAGATGGGACGGTAGTGAAGTTAAGATTAACTAAGCCATGTGAAAGTATGTGAGCATATATTGAACGAGATCCGGATGTAAGCAAATAGTAAGGAAGGCCCATAGAAAGATGGGCTTGTAAGATAAATAACTATCATGTAAATTATGCGTGCTTATATAATATGTTGCTTGGCTAACTTTATGCTCTCGTTATTATTTGTTAGTTGCTTCCGCTTGTGCTTAATCAAGAAAACAATAACGGGACATTGAAACAAATTCCCTGAACTCACGTGAATCACGGCCAATTCAAGATCAAGTGCCATGGCCTTGTCTTGGGGCATGACAACGAGGTTGAATCTTGGCCATTGGACAACTTCCATGCGGGGGCTGACATGGTGTGATATACGCCGTCCAATCTGGGCGCAGCTAGGATGAAGGGTGAGCTGTTTGATCTCACCGCATACCTTGGACCGTTTGATCCTATGATTGGATCTTCGTCGTTCATCTGGGTTGAAGATCACGTGCACCCAAGACCATCAAATCAAGCCGCCACGATTAAATCATGGCCGTTGATTCGAATAGAACCGCCATCATCTTCCTCGCTCAGGAACCCTAGCGCTGAGCTTGAGTGAGTGGAGCTCCCAAGGGCGGACTTCCCCGCAGCGCTTCGCTGTTCCGGTGTCGCTTTCGCTGCAAGTATGACGCAGTCACTGGCCTTCAGATACTCCACCAAAGCGAGCCGCTGCGATACTTCTTGTACGGTGATCTGGTAAATACGCCCAAGTGGAGGAACTAGATCCATGGTGAGAATCTGGCTTCGAAAGGGTAAGTAGGTTTCGTTTAAGATTAACAAGAACCTTGTTACCTTTCATTGTTCTTTAATCACTCGAAATTGTGCTAGAGTAGCTTCGGGGCCTTCAAGCTTTTCTTCGGCCATCTCTAATTCGTTCCAAAGGGCCGATAGCCAGTTGAAAACGGCAGTGACCGAAAGGTTGTCCTGTTTTAGCTCCGATAGGGCCTGAGTTAGGCAAAAAAATTTGGCCCTATCGAGCTTACTGTACATTTCCCGAATATTCTCCCATATTTTTCTTGTGTCTTCGGTTGTAGGGAGTCCGGTAGCTACTTCTGAACTGAGACAATTTCCGATCCATGTCTGGACAAGCTGGTTGCACTTCCTCCAGTGTTGTGCAAGCCGCTTGTCAGATGGCGACGGTATAGTTCCGTCGATGTAGCCATCCTTGTACTTCATGACAAGTGCTCGGCGGAGTTCTCGGACCAAACAGAGTAGTTCTCCAGTCCCAAGAGTTGTAAAGTAATGAGTTGGAGTTCTGGTCCATCAGCGGCGGAGGTGTGTACAGGGTCGCCTGGTTCCGGCCAGCCACCGGCAATGCCTACCAGAGTAAAAAAACCGGGGCTGTAAACTGAAGCCAGGTTTGCCCCAAAACCCAGCAGACCCGAACCGATTTGGTTCAGAAATTGCCAACCCAGTGCAGGTGTCGGGTTGGGTTCAGTAACGAGGTGTAGGCCTTCCCCTGGTCCACTATTCTCCACAGAGCCCGCTTGAATTGGGCTTGATGGATTCGTCTGGCCCTGCATGGGTTGAATCTGGACGGGAACCCATTGAACGAATGGGTTTGGGAAAAATTGCCCTGAATGAGCCTGGGTCGGATACTGTCCCAATTGTGCTTGAGTTGGATCTGGTCTTTGCTGAACCTGATCAGGCTCTCTGTTGCTCTTCGTCTGTTTGATTTTCTTCGGTTACGCTGGATGCATCAATGCGTGGTTGTGATGTGCCAGAATTCGTGTTCTAATTTCTGACCATTTTTCTTGCAGGGTAAAGAATGGTTGAGCGGAAGCTGGTTTAGAGCCTATGTTATGATACCATGTCACAAAATGAAACAATGGAAAGCTTGATGGAGGAGGATTGAAGAAGATAACCCAAATATACAGTATCAATTAAAGGGAATCACATCAACTATATGATATCAATTAGAGCCAGAAGTGTCTCCATCAAATCAATTATGGGCAACGTTATCTCCAACATCTAGTCTTCTAGATAAGGTGTTTTGGGACCAGCACATGACTTCCGAGATAGATAGGTAAGTGAGCGTCCAACATCTACTCTCCGTGATCACCCCGTAACGGCAAAGTCTTGAAGAAGTATAGAATTACTCACATTCAGCTAGCGCGAGAGGTGCAAGCAGAGTGTTCGTGATGAGTGCGTCTATGGGGGAGACAACAAGGGTATGTGTCACGGGAGGTTCTGGTTACATAGGTTCTTGGATTGTCAAGAGGCTGTTGGAGAGAGGCTACACAGTCCATGCCACTGTTCGAAACTCAGGTAAAATACTGATTTCCTTTCATTTTGATTCTTTCTCTGCGCATTACTTGTGTGTGTTGAACAAGGGTGGTTTTGTTGGGAATGCGGGTGAGTGCAGGTGATGAGAGAAAAGTGGGGTTCCTCAAGAGTTTTCCTAATGCAGAGACGGGGTTGGTGTTATTTGAAGCAGATCTGTACAATCCCCATGATTTTGAGAAAGCAATTCGAGGGTGTCAATATGTTTTTCATGTGGCCACCCCATTGCACCATGACCCCAGCAGCTCTAAGGTCTGAAGTCTCTCTATTTAACTTATTAATTCCAATTTTGTTTCTTGCTAGGCGTATAGAGTTCTTTAGTGTAAGGGCAGCTTCTTCACAGGATATTCACTTTGTCGAGTTTAACGAGGGTAAAAACAAAACAAGAAAATATGAACCTTATAGAAGAAAGCATCAGGATAAGTAATTCATGCTTTTAAGAGATTTCTCAAGACAGAAGTTGCTAGTTGAGCTAGGAATGATTAGATCTTTCTATAGTTTCCACTGTGCAACATTGTGGAAATTCGGCGCTATTGAATCAAAGACCTGTTCAAATAGACACTTGTAATTGTCTAAGTGAGGACTTCAGGGTCAATGTGACATGCCTTCTGATTTTACCGAGCCATCAACCCACTTCAATTCAGTTCAAAGACACATCCGAGGCGGCCGTTGCTGGAGTAAAGATCATTGCGGAGTCCTGCATCAGATCGGGGACCGTGAGGCGGCTCATTTACACTGCTACTGTTATGGCCGCTTCACCGATGAAAGATGACGCAAAATGCTTCGCTGAGGCAATGGATGAATCCTGCTGGACACCCCTCAATCTTTCAGGTCCTCACAGCAGTGAACAATTTATGGTATTAGCCACTGGTTTCCGCAGTCCATTGGTAGTACAGAACCATGTTTTTCACTGAGTAATTGGTTACTTTAATTGCTATAGGAGGACTATGTTAAATCAAAGACGCAATCAGAGAGGGAATTGCTGAGGTACGATGGTGTCATTGAGATAGTGAGCATTGCTTTAGGCTTGGTGGGAGGGAGCACAATTCGGTCTGCCTTGCCCGATAGCTTAAGAGTGCTCATTGCACAAGCGACAAATGACGGAACATGGTACAGGGTGCTGAGGATTTTGGAGGAAGTGACAGGCAAAGTCCCCGTGGTGCACATTGAAGATGCGTGCGCGGCGCACATCTTCTGCATATCGAAGCAGCGTTCTATCAGTGGCAGGTTCTTATGCGCCAGTGACTATGTGAAGACCGCAGATATTGCCCACCATATCAAGAAAAGCTTCCCGGAAATCCAGATTCCTGAAGAGTAAGCCAGAAATAACATTTTCTTTAGCTTTCTTGGCTAGAATATTGCAGGACAAGAATCAATCTTACAAGAATCAAATTCCTGACAAATTGATTCCTCAAGAAGCTGACTAAATTCTTCTGATGATGATGTGCTTCAGGTTCATCGAGGACACGGCAAGAGAGATTGTTTGGGGATCCTCGAAGCTCGAGGAAATGGGGTTCAAGTACAAGTATGATCTCAAGACGATATTAGAGGATAGCATTAATTGTGCTCGGATGGCTGGGGAAATAAACTGCAATACTTGAAATTTGGCTTCAAACCGAGCTTTCGCTTGTTTCACGAAAAAATAAACTATTTGAAAAATATTTTCCTAAAAGTAATCATTTGTATCGCTTGAAATAATTGGTCAATTGAAAATACATTTTATCGACAATAATTTATGTATAATTATTATCGTTGACGATGAAAATATTTTTCATTTATTCGTTTTTGTTAGTAGTGCAAGCGATTGATTTTTGGAAAATATTTTTCAAATCGCTCATTTTTCGCAAAATAAATGCATCCTTGGTGTTACTAAAAATTCAATATCTCATGAATAGGTGATGAAAAGGTTACGTGAATCGACCTTCAATAACCTTGGGTCTGAAGTGTTGCTGTATATTTATAGATATTAGAGAAATCCCTGCTAGAAAATAATATTAGAAATATTATTAGATATCAGAGATACCTTTTAATAATTAGTTATTTCTTAAGATAGCTAGTTTCCCGTTTTAGATTAAGATAGCTAATTTCCTTGTTATACTAGATTACTTCCTTGCTTGTATATATTGTTCAAGTATAAATACCATTGATTATAACATATTATAAAGTCATATTATTGAGTAAATATGTAGTTTTGAGTATTTTCTCTCACATTCCTTTAGTTACATGGTATTAGAGCCCACAAAAGAGAGCGACCCAAATCCCAAATCAAAATGATAGCTTTTCTCTTCTTTTTTGCCATCATTTATCTTCTTCTTGCCATCATTGTTTCTACTCTAACACTAGGGTCGCCACCATTCCTCGTCGTTCCAAGTCCTTTGTTTGTCATCCACTAATCTTTATCCTTGAGAGCATCCACAAAACTGTCGTCTTCAAGAGTAGCATCCTCATCCTCTGCTTGTCGCAGTTCAAGTTTACTCCGGTTGTCTCTGAGAGCAGCTCCGTCTCATGAATCCCCGGTCTCTGTGGTTGTCATCATGGGGAGTAGTCGTCTTCTACGGTATCTCAGTCTTGCTGCCGGCATCGTTGTACTGGTGGAGTCTACCACAAGTCGATCTTCTCTATTCTCTAGCCTAATTTCATCGTGCATCCTTCTCAATTATGGTCATTGGTTCTGCTTCTCTATTAAAATCAAGCTACTACCCTCGTCAGATTGTTGGTTTTAACCTTACTTTTTCTATTTTTTGTTTTCCTTCTTTTCAATTTCTAAAGAATGAAAAAAAAAAAAAAAAAGGCTTTCGGGGGTGCTGGCAGTGCTTCAATCTATAGGCTTACACGACTCTTTGGCCGAAGGCTTTAGAAGAAAGTTACACTGTCGTATGCAAGCTGGATCCTCCAACTTGGGAGAGTGTATACTTATGGATATTAGAAATGTCAGACTCCAAATCCATAAGAACAGGAGAATGACATAGCCATATTCTTCCATCCGAAAGATGCAACCTCAAACACAACTTAGAACTCAACCAATCCAACAAATATCAACAACCAAATACAACTCCCTTAAAACATACCCAAAAATCCAACTCCCTAAAAGTCCTCACGATAGAGCTCTTGTACTACTGGCCATTACCCAAGGAACCTAACAAACATGAAAGATGATTGGAATGAGCAATTACATAATAGTGAGTAATACATCTTCTAAGCATATCAAGCAGCCATTATGTATATGTGTTTATGTATAAAGTAATACCGGAAACTCATAATCCAAATTCTCATATATGAGTTATTTCATTTCAACAAAATACCATAAAAAATTAAAAAAAACTCATTTAATCCATCATCACAATCCAAACATCAACGGTCAAGTCCATGATCAATTTTCTATCAAAAACCATGTCAGCAGTCCATTCCATTGACCAATTTCAAATAATATGTCAATTGTCCAATTATCGACAAATCTATTGTTAAATATAATGTCATGGTCGGGCACAACTCTTGGTAAAAAGGTAACCAAGATTCCCTTATTGACAAAATCTTCACCTATTATCAGTCAATAGCTCGGCCTAGAAGGATATCCAAAAACCGATATGAATGCTCAGAAACCCCTATCGAGTTCACAGTCACATTGAGGATCAAACAATCATCCTCCGATACCATAAATCTAATCCAAAACCAATCTCATAAACCATAATACATTTTCTAAACCGAAATGGATAATCCTTTCACAACACATCTTATCCGCTAGCAATACATTTCTCAAAATATTTGTCACACCATTCAGAAATCCTTTCATAAACCAGTTTCCAAAGTAATATATATATATATATATATATATATATATATAGAGAGAGAGAGAGAGAGAGAGAGAGAGAGGATTCTCTGGTTTCAGAAGAGAGAAGGATTCTCATATGTATATATATATATATATATATATATATATATATATATAGGAGAGGGATTGAGAGACTTCTCTATCTTATGTGATTTCTAAAAGAAGAGGGTTCTTATTTCGGAAAAAACCTGCCTATTTGGTTAGAAAATAATTGCTTTTATAGGCTGAGAGAACCTTCAAAAGGTATCGAATTATTTTAGATTCACATGATGTTACTGTATGTTTCAATAAAAGTTACTAGTATGAACAGAAAAAGGTGCACAGTGTTACAATAAAAAGACATATAGCAGAAAGAAAATGACAAATGCTACTAGTCTCTTCTTTCGTTATGGAATTGTGAAAACTTTGACAATGGTTATCCCGCCTTTATTTTTTAGTTTTCTTTCATTATAGAATTGTGAAAACTTTGACAATGGTCATCCCGCATTTATTTTTTAGTCTTCATTCTCATCATTACCAAGGTGTATACCGTAGCAGTTATCCTCATTTGTGTTCCCACTCTTATGTGAGTGAGAGGAACTTGATTCTTCCAATTCAACCATAGCTTGTTTCAAAAATCCCATTAGTTGTTGCTAGGACTATGCAAATGCTAACTTTGATAAAACAAATCATTTGCCATAGAGAAAAAGAGTGACATTATCTGGGCTGATATGGCAAGGGTTTCTCTTGCTCAACCATTATGTTATTGATTGCTCATCAACTCTATCAAAAAATTTAAAACCATCCTATCACTGAACCTTCAATCTTCTAATTAAGATAAGGGCATCCGATTCTATGATTTTTTTGTAATCAAAACTCCAAACCGTTACCCATGATATTCCAAAGTATATGAAAAAGAGCATTAGGTTTGGAATTTTGGCTTCATATGAAAGAGGTGGTTTAAATGTCAGTGATTATCTTAATCTTTGCTTAATCTTTTCTTAACCTTTGGAAGAATCCAATTTTCTATGGATTTATTAAAATCTTTTATACCGATTTCTTCTCTATTCATGGATCTTTGATCTTAGGACGCTTGTGATATAGAACTTATATATATATATTATTCACAATATCTTGCATGTTTTCTAAAACATTCGTAAATAATCAAGGAATAGTAAATACTCAATTCAACTTTTTATGCAACATTATTTCGTAATTCATGCTATATATAATCAATGCTGCTTTCGAAATATGAATTTACAAACTTGAAGAAAAGATAACACTAATTACCTAGGATTGCCCAAAAAACCAAACAACAAAGCTCACTTGAACCAACGATCTCATAATCCTACCAATTAAAAGAAAATCTCGACAAAAAAAAGGAGAATCAACGTTAAAATCAAGTAAAGCACTACCTCGACTAAGAAACGACTATACAAAACTTAATTGAGAGCAAAACAACTCTTACATGACAACAAATTGCTCACTTAAAATGATTATTCAAACCTAAATGCAATACCAAACTCACATGGGAAACTCAAAAATTCTCACTCCAACTAAACCATTGTTTCAAATTGACTCCCGTCAAACTCACGGCTCTACAACACTATAATTCACCATTTTCATGTAATTTCAAAGCTTAATAACTTAAAAATCGGACTGGGCGGCTCAAATTTCACAAAACTTAGCAGGCGTTGCATACGTAATAAATCTAGTTCGCAGATTTGTCCGTATCATGTACACACAAAACCCCTTTCCTTTCTTTCCCTTTCCTCTGTTTTCCTTTCTTTGTTCTTTTTTTCTCTTTCTTTTCCCTTTTCTCACGTGCGTCTCTCGGCCTCTTCTAATAAACGGGCGCCCACTGTCTTCATTGTTGACCAGGTCGACATTTCCTTTTATTCAGGGCCCCACTTTTTGGCTTGATCAAAATATCCAAATATTACTAGAAAATTCCCTATTTAAAAAATGTTGTTGATAATATTATTTCATATTCAGTTTTTTTCTAAGATATCTAGCTTCTTTGTTTGATTAAAAATAGCTAGATCAGATTTTTCAGATAGCCCTATGTGGTAACACATTGACACAAAATTTCTAGCAAAAAAAACTCATTGACACAAAATCATTTTATTGAATGAAAATGTAAACTTTTGAGCATTTTTTCTTTTCTTCTTGGATACCTAATCTCGCACTGCAGTTTCCCCTTTCTCCCATAAAGCTTCCTTTCCTGAATCTTGAAGATCCAACAACTTTAACACGAAGCTAGCTCATTTGCCCAGCTTATCACCTCAAGCGAGTTTTGATTAGGTTGCTACTAACAAAGGTGATGTTTTGATTTTTTTGTTCAGGAAGGGAGCACATTCTTTCGATCGCCAATACTCCTCCGGATCAAAATTTCTTCTCTGAATTTGGGCAAAAGGCATCATTGAACACTTCACAATCTGCAATCTTGCAGTTCGATATCTTCTCGTGAAGATGAAGTTGTACTCCTAACTTTCTAAGAAAAAGCTCAATCAAACTGAAAACAAAAAAAAAAAACCTTACCCAAAAGAAAAAAAGCGAACAAAAAAAGGGGCAACAACAAAACAAAAAACAAAAGGAAACAAAAATTACACATTTGTTTGGTGAAATCTAAGCAGAAACTCTCCTGGCCATTATAGAGGGACCATAGTCAGATGTCCTGGTTTGCTACCAATTTGGTTGGTCTACCTCCTTGAATATTGTCCACGAACCGAAATCCGAATCTTCCCCTACTCCTGCTGACACAGCTCAGCCTCTTGAATCATGAGAAGAAATCTGGATTGTCGAACGGAAAATCCAAGTCGAAATCGACCTTCCCTAGCGAGAAAGCCGGGTCCCCCATTGGGGAATTGGTGACCGAAGTCGGAGCTGAAACTATCTCCGTTAGGCCGGACTCCGATGTCTGCGCGTTGTTGGGAGCGCAGAAGTAGAACTTGTCCAGGAAGATGTCGGCCATCAGCGCATCAGCAAAGTAATCTCCCTCTCCATTCTCAGGCTCAACTGCGGTGGTGGAGAAGGGAAACGATGGGAACACATCATCCTGCCTCGCGTCCAAGTTCTCAGTTTTAACGCTGAGTCCCCATTTGGAGCTTAAAAGGGTCTCTAGAGACGGTTTGGGCTTTTCTTGACGATTTGCGGTTTCTTTTGGAGGCTCTTCCTTAACGATTGGGGTCGGACTAATGGCTGAATTGCGGGCTTGGATACATGTGTGTCGTCCCCGATATGTGACTTCGACGACAGTTGGATCTTGGTCTGATCTCTGGACTTGCTTCGTAGCCAAACAGCCTTGGACATTACGGTGAGTGCATCTGTAATATCCCCTGCAAAAGCACAGATCTTGCTCAGGACAATGTTGCCCAAACGAACATACCCTCTCTAGAACAAGAATCTACTGGATTAGGCGCCAATTGCCCCTCCCCCAACTTTTCAGGCGTTTCCGATGATCTAATAAATAACGAAAGGTACTACAAAACGATTCAACTGCAAGACCCACGTGTCGTGAAAGAAGCTGATACTTGCTGGCAAGTGGCAACGAGAAGACAAGAAACTTAAAAGAAAAACAGAGTAAAATGAATTGGCCACCCGCTGCAGATGAATCTACAGGTTGTCGCTTAAAAGAAAGTGTCAGTGCATGAATCTCATCTCAGCCATCAACATAGGGAGTTCAAAATCATGGGGGCAGTGGAAAAAATGTTTCTTTCAGTCGTTTGTTCACACTTTAATGTCTAATTAACTCATGACAGGTAAAGGTCGAGACTTCATAGTGTCTGCTCTTTCTGAAATGATCATTCGCCAGTTAACGAAGAATTGATTGAAAGCAGAACAAGGCACGGACTGGGAATGGAAAGTTACCGAGGGTAATTGGCTCCAAGAATCTCCTTTTGCCCATATTTTCTCCAGTTATAACCATCTTCAGGATGCCCCTCTAGTCTGGTGTCTGAGTTGACCCGAACCTGCTCTGTCCACCGCGGCATGGTCTTCCTGCGTTTCGGGAAAGGCCCGCATCAATACAATTCGATTCGAATGATTCAGATTTAAAGCTTTAAACCATCAGCAGTTGGCATAAACACATGGAGTCCGGATGAATCTAGCTACCTCTTTTTGTAGACGTCCCCCTCATTGTTGAGGCTGCCACTAGTCCCAATGCTGAAGGTGGGCCTGTGCTCCTCCATGAAAGCATCGTAATTCAGCATTGCGAGCGACTTCTGGTAGCAAGAGAGTATCTTCTCGACCAAGAACTGGCGCGTCTCGCGGGACGACGACGAGCTGACGAGGTGGTCACTCAGCTGTTTCGCCAGCTCCTTTCCCTGGGCCAGCTCGTTGATCAGGTTGTGTTGTTCCCAGTTGATGACCCTCTCCATTTTCACAAGATCAGACCCAACAAAGCTACAGCTACAAAGACCTTATCTCCACGAACTATTCGGACGGCAAGGCGATTGTTGCCGAAACCAAAAGATGGGTGCCTACTGGTTCTTCATCTTTCGATCAAGCACATCAAAAGATAAAGCGAACGAGTGCGGATGACATGAATGGGCTTAGCTGAACCAATAACCTCGGCGATGACACGTGAAGAATTAAAGGGTCTCTGAACGATCACCAGCTAAAAGACGAAGAGAGAAAAAGAAGGACAAGAGAATCTCAAATTATGGGTGTTGCTGCAGCAGTCGGGTGAAAAGAGGGGTGTATATATAAAACCAACAAGAGCGAAAGAGAGGGCGCGTTTCCTCGTAAAGAAGGAAGGTGAGAGGAAGACGAGGGAGGGGCGATATACTTATATAGCACGCGGGGAAAAGAGTAGGAAAAGAGAGAGAGCTCGAGGATTTGACCGAGGAGGATAAGGAAAACCGAGTGATCTCGGGTCCTGCAGATAACCGAGTGGCCCAAAAAAACCTCTCTCAAAAAACTATTCCACGATAGAGAGAGGTGGAGAGAGAGAGAATTGCTGACTACGTCAAAGGGGGCAAAGGGGGGTTCTGCAAAAAAAAAAAAACTAAAAGCAAGCGTGTAATCACCAGACACGTTCGTTCGCTGGCTCTGGTTTCAAGGTCAAACGGGGGGCCGTTGCCTGCCAGCAAGAGGAAGAGAATGAGAATCTTCAAACGCACTTCCGCGTTGCATCCCCCTCGGCTCCGCAAAGGGACGAAGAGAGAGGGATCCGTGACGAGAACCGCTGCCGTCATCGGTTCGAACCCTCGCTTACGTTGAAGTCGACAGATCCATAGAGCCCACTCGCTCGCACGTCCCCATGTGATGCCCCGAAGTCGAGCCACATCAAGAACCCCATAATATATGTCTATTTGGCTGAGTTTTGATATTTTAGGAAAATAACACTCCTGAACTTTAGTTTAATGTGTAATGTGATTCACGAACTTTTAATTTATTCAATGTCATGCTCAATTTAGGCCTTAAACAATATAAAAATCTTCAATGTAGTTAAAATCTTCAATGTAGTCTTACTCTATTAAATATTTTCATATAGTTCGAGGATTATATTAAACATGTACCAAAAGTCCAGAGATCATATGCAATAAATTAAAAGTTTCAGGACCACATTTAACAATAGGCTAAAATTCATGGATTACATTGAACAAATTAAAAATTCAGGAATCACATTACATATTAAGCAAAATTCGGGATTGTTTTTGTCATTATTCTTATTTTTTATTAGCAAAATACATCAAGATAAGAGCTGCACGCTTCTACTTTTTTTTTTTTGGTGAGAAAAATGTCTAATTATGTTTCTCCAGCTCAGTAATGACAGTTCTGCTATCGAGAATCTAGCCAAGAAACATATGCTTTAATAGCGATTATTTAACTTGTGGATTTTGTCCCATTTGTCACCATCCTCCATGCATATCTTATTAAGCATATCACAGACAGCTTGTCTTTACCAAAGGAATTCGTGGGTCGATGAGAGTTTAATACGTTATGCTTTAGTTTTTACATGCCCACTTATCGAGTAATGGAAATGAGGACAGCAAAGCATTGTTCATTCCAATTTGGCACTGAAACATATGTATGACTCCAATCCCACGAACTGGTATAACTAAAGATGAAAGTGTGTTTGTGTTTGTGTTTTTGTGTAAATGTCAAGACACCGTTTTTCTCGGGAGTTTGATGTTGTCGCGGAAAAAGTTAATGTAGGTGGAACATTAATAGATGCATACATCAAGCTGAAAATTCACATAGAATAGCTCAACGAAATCCCACTCTTCTCAAATGAGCAAAAGATCTAATTCATGATGACGTGTGAACCCTGATAAGAAAAGGGAAATAGAAATTCAAACCAATATCTCTTGATGGGTATGCTCATCAAACGAAACGATTTCTATCAATATATATCTCCTGCTTTTTTATGTCCCGTGCAATGCATCTAGCAAAGGGCAGCAATCAATGAGACGAATCTCCTTCCATTCTACATACGTTATTAAAAAGTGAAGTAGGATTTATGCATGTTAGGTCTTTATTACTGCAAGAATCACTATAGACAATAACCTTAGTTTTGTCGTATTAGCAGCATTTCCATCACATGCAACCGCATGGATGAATATCTGCTTAATATTGGAATATGATATGCCCGGTCTCGTGGAGGTTTGGAATGAAAGTAATCGGTGATTTTAGTATATACCAAGTGGCACCACGTTTCGTTCACTTCTCCCTTTTTGAGACAACATAAATGGCCACAGCCACCTCTTCCTGTGTCCTAATTTCCTTTTGCTTTTTGCGAATTCTTTTACCATGTGGCGAAAAAAAGTAATCGAGCTTAACGATGAACAGGATAAGGAAATGAATCGAATACTGAATTTACGTGATTCGATACCTATTTCACGAAGAGAGCAAGTACGGGATACCACCACAGATCCAATGATACGATGAAAATTACGACCAAACTCGATTCGCCAAAACACTCTCGATATTTTTAAACCCTCAGTTCCACCCAATAAACTATACAATGTCTAACCCTTATGAATTCACAAATTCCACTACAAGATACGTAGAGATTCACAAATTCCACTACAGAATTTATTGGCTCCAAAACGCTTTCAATTTCTTCGTGATGTAATAATTGATCATTGCAGCCAAAAGCTCTTCTGCTCTAACATGGACAACAAACCAACACTCATATCTTGTATACATATGACATTTGCATTTAAAATAGAATAGCCTATTTACAAACCCATTCAAACCGCAAAATCACTCAAATTAGGAAATGGATCGTACTTTATTTATTTGCTCAAACTCAAGATATATTTTCTACATAAAGTGCCTAAGCTATTTTCAAGACTTATTTCATTTGTTGTCACCTACACAACAGTGACAAAAACAAAGACAATTGGAGATAGCATACAATTTAATAAAATAATAATAGGGGTAGTATTTTCTCCTTTTCGCACACTTTAAGTTCTCTACGTGTTGCGTGCAACGACAGAATTGATTTGTCCTCGTCTTAATCCGCAGAACAGGACATACCTTGATGTACTTGGAATCAGGGTGTGCAACTAGTCATATTATTTTCTGACCAAAAAAAAAACTAATTATATTCGATTAAAAAATTGTTCCCCCAAGAGTAAAAATGCGTGGACTCAGGCACCCGACTTTCCATCGTCCTTTTTTTTTTTTGCTAAAAGACTTTCCATCGTCCTTATTTTATTAACCGTGTCGACATTTTGAATTGGTGACAGAAAAATATTTAAATATTTAAATATTTGATCACATCTTTATTTGATAACTTAAACTTTCAAAACAATTTATAATGATTTTACAAAATCTTAATTTTTCACTGGATTAACCATAATATTATATTGCACATCTAAACCTATGAAAGCGCACAAATAAGGACGTGTGGTAGGGGACTATCTTCTTATGCCTAACGAGGGGATAAAAATTAATTTGGCTGATGAAATTCAGCCGCTCAAATTATTAGTTACAAAAGTTGGTCGAAGGAAGTTTGATCTTTCAATTTGTTAGGATGAAAGAGGGTTGCACACGCGAAATAAACTAGCACAAAATCTGACTTCGATATCATATTACAATGTCCAATAAACTTAAACTCATATGTAGAAAGAGACCACGCGTGTATAAAAAAGCATATAAAATCTGTAGATAAGCGATTTGGGATGCGTAATACATTAATACGACTATTGTTTAATTAGAAACTAAGAGTTCAGAATGTGGTCCTTGACCATGAATCCCTTTTCGTGGGTAGGGAAAAGCATGGAGTTTCTTGTGGTGGTGTGAGCCCAAGAAGAGAGATCACTTTTGGGGTGGTTAACGTTTTAGCTTATTCTTGGGAAGGTAATGATCTCGAGTAAATTGGACGATTGAAATGCAATTCTTGATGTGGATTGGAACAACGTGTGGGGCTTTCTGTAGCTCTTTGGTTTGGTTCTTCTTTTTCTTAGCTTTGTTTAATATGGGTATTTGTTTACCAGGTCAAAGAGGCATTGTACCATGATGTTAGTTGTGAGGGAGACAGAGAGAGACAGAGAGAGAGAGCATCTTGCAAATTTTTCCAATTCCACTCGGTTCAAGCCATCCGACGAATAAAAGGGTAAAGATAGGGTCCATTTCTTTCTCCATCCTTGACATTTGAAATTGAATTCAGTTCAATTTGCAGTTTGATATAAGGGGACACGGTGTGATTGACCCACCTACGTTCTTTATTCATATACATTATTGTCTTGTCATAATCACAACCATAAAATATATATATATGGAGACCGCACCAAATACATTCTGAAATTACACCTTTTATATTGGAATACATACAGTATTCTTATCTTGGAGTTTGGCCACGCAAAGAAAGTAGCCATCTCCGTTCCCCAATCCGTGCGACAAAGAAATACGTGAGCTGTCTAGGTATTCAGATATACATAGCTACTTCGATGATGAATCCATTTGAGCTCGATACACATTTTGATATATAAGATGGAGTGTGACGAACTAGATCCACATCAAAGTCTCGAAAACTTCAACTAAATTACCATTTAAGAAATTTGCCTATCTAAAATTATTCTGTACCATCAATTGCAAACGATCTCATATCCTGGATCTCTATTCCATATCAAATGGCAATACCTACTAATAGTTGTATTATGATGTATCTTATGCACAATTCTTGGACCATAATTTCTTATCCACCTACCACATGCATCTTTGTGGCTATGCATTCTATTCATAATGATGATTTTAATATCTTCCAGAATACTCACAATGTCCACCTACCGTAAAAAGCTTTATTGAAATTATAATCAACGAGATTGGATTACATTTATGATCTATGTTGATGTCAAAGACGGCTTTGGCCCAGTGTTTTGACTCAGTATGAAATAGATCATCATGACCTTGTGGACTCATTTCCTCAACTTCTATCTATGCACCTCAAGGTTGTCATATTAGTACTCTTGGCACATTTCCAAATTTGTCTCATCAACTGTTTTCTTTTATAGTTTTCACCCCAATTGGAATATATGTGCCTTGCACACACCATGTGTTCTGCATTTGGCAAGGTTCAACTTTTGAAGGGATGAGACCTTGACAAATACAAAAACAACAACAACAACAAAAAAGCAAAATTTTAATACCAATGAGCATTGTATACATTGTGGCAAAAAATTTCAAGATGAGTGATAATGAAGTATTGCATATCTTTTGTTGTCACTTATCAAAGTCGTACCATTACCATTACTTGTATCCAGGTATGACTTCAACAAGTCGATAAACCAATTCCAAATGTCCTTATTCTTAGTTCTTACCACTGCCCATGCCACTTGATACATTTGGTTGTGGCATCCCACCCTATAGCATATAATAGCTCACCAATGATCAAGTCTCTCACGAAACATCCATCTAGTCCAATGATCTTACTACATCCTGCCAATAATAGTTTTTTGCAAGCACCAAAGCAAATGTAAGCCCTATCAAATAATAGTAGGGAATTTGGCAATGGCCTTCAAATTTCATTTTAAAATTGCTTGTAGCGCTTGTAGTATAAAGCTACCTCAAGTAGTTGTACATTTGTGCATACTACTTACAATTGCTTTGTAGTTCCTTCAACACTTTTAACTATGTTCTCCTGCACTGACTCAAAGTGACATTCACCCACAACTGTTTTCTAACTAGTTTCTTCAACTCAGGTGCACTGATTTTAGGTATTACAAAATGAGAATCATGAAGTGTTTAGCTAAAAAGTAAGCAGTAGACACTCTCTTATTCTCAAAAGGGATACCGCGTATATGTTGATCCATGTACTTTCAAATTGAATCCCAGTGTTGCTATCAATATTACCATAAATCATCCGGTCACAATTGGTCTACGCACACCAAGCTCTTACAAATCCAATAGTTTTATTTGTGTATTTAATTACTCTTTGCTCGCTACCATGTACCTCAAAATTGCATCTTTGGACTTAGTTGCATCCTCGAATGCCATGTCAATAACAAATACTGGATTTCTACCATTATGATCCTATCATGGGAATCTACTTCTGCTCATTGAAAGAACATCTTCCTCCTCTTCATTCTCATTATCTAAAATTGAAGACCTTCTTCCTCATATGAATGATGGTACTTTATTTTGTGCCCAAAAGCATCCACAAAGTGACGATCAGCTATCTTATTGGGAAGTACCAGCTGCCTCAATGTTAGCCCCAATTTTGAGCCTATTTCTAGCTGAAAATTCCTTTCTATTTCTCTTTGCATCAACTAGTGCAAAATTATCATTATCACTCGAGTGCTCCACATCCACAAATTCACACGCATCATCATCCTCAACATCATCCAAATCCCTATTACCAACCTCAACTTGATTCTCATCATAATCAACATTCCCATCACATTTTGAACACATTACCGGTCATATTATCAATTCTTCACACATCCACATCATATAGACCTCCACTTTCTACTCAATCTCCTATCTTAGCACTCGTCTCTTCATCATTAACATACTGTGCAATATTTTCAAAATGCAAATGATGATATAATAGATCCATCACACCAGAGTTATCCCATAAATACCTAAGGGTTGTGTGACATCTGTGAGTTTGGCTATACGGAATAGCTATGGAACTGGCGTGCCGATTGTGGGAGAAATCGACCATGGACCAATCCAAGGATAGGTCATGGACCGATCAACCTGATTGGAAGGGTAACTAAGGGATCAGCCACGGTTTGATCGAAAGATCGGCCTTGGAATGATCAAAGGATTATCAGTGAATCAATCAAATGACCATACAAGTGACTTGAGCTCCTCGGCCATAGAATAGCCTCTAGATCATAAGGGTTGGTCATGGGACGGTCATCTACCACGACGAATCGATGGACGATCATGGATCAATTCCGCATAGTCTTATTCCAATAGCAGGTGGTTTCGTACGGTCATCTACTAATCGCGGATGACCATGGATTGATCCATGCAACCTTGTATTGGTCGTAGAATGATTGGTCCCACACAACTACATAACAACTGAGGGTCGTCCACGGATCAAGTATTCTTAGCCATGAACCGGTCATGGACAAACCATGGGACACTTGGACGGGTCACATACGGTCATGGATCGATCGCGAATTGGTTCGATGACCTTGCCAAATAGGTCATGAGCCTAAGCCGTGTGATGGGCCATGAGCCGGCCATGTGTCTAACTTGGACCCTCCTGTAAGGCCAAAGGCCAACCTAAGTGCCGGCCATGTCCCCATCCGACATGTGGATACTGCGGATGGGTCGCACGCCAGGTCGCGCATTGGCCATGTACCAGTCTACAAAGGCCATGTACCCGGTTTGCACAGCCAATGGCCTAGCCCTGCTCCCATCTCTATGTCCATCCAGGCCGAGAACCAGGCGGACAGGCCTTATGCTAGGCCATGCACAGGCTGTGTGCCTGGTCTACCAGGCTACGCGCCTAATCAATGCTTGCCATTATGCTTATGCCATGGGCCACCGACCTAGTCATTCAAAGTAAGTTTAGCTAAGACCTGCCACTTCCGATGGTGACTTGGCTACAAACCTCGGTTTAGTAGGTATGGTAGATCGTAGGTGGACACAAGGAACTCATTCCCGACCAAGTTAGCACTTCCTTTAGCCCAGTCCTCATGTTTGCTTTAATTTTTGGAAAAAGACAAAAAAAAATACTCTAGAAGAAGAAAGCTTATCTTGGTGAGCAAGTGTTGGATAAGATCAAATCCAAAACCAATTATTACCCCAGATCTAAGCATTAATGAAGAAAGATGAGTCACTTGGCTTAAGTGTCTTATACATCATTACACCTCATAAATGTTAGATAATTCACACTCTAAGTGGTCCAATGTGAAGAAGGCAAGTGTGCACCTAATGCTTAGGCTCGCCACCTCTTCTTATTAGACTTGCCACTCCTACTTATTAAACTAGCCAACTCAACCAAATAGGTTTTCCACTTCAAAGTTTCCTATTAGTCCAATTGGTAAAGCAATGATGTGAAGTTTGTCTATAAATAGATGAGCCACCTCTTGCATTTCCACCTTTAACTCACAACTCCACTATCACCTCTCCCTCTCTCCTTCACGCCTTACTCTCTCGGCCACGCCCTCTCTTTCTCTATCGCGCTCATGCTGCGCCATGCCCTTGCCGCGCCCTTTGCCGCTCGGCTCACCCATAGGCCATACACGGCCACAACCTCGAAGGGTTGTAAGTAGATCTACTAAACTTTGGTTAGGGCAATGTGTTATGTTGGTTGAACGAGTCATGTTCTTTTTGTGCTTGTGTGGTATAGTAAGTAGACTTACTAAACCTTGGCTAAGGTGTCGTGTTATGTTGTCGAGCAAATCATGTGTTTGTAGTGCTTGCATGAATTACGTGGCTTGTGAACACTTGATATGGCTTGCCATGCTTCCATTTGCATTTGTAAGGTTTACTCATGTGTTGGGCCTCATTCTTAAGCACACGCCCGGGCCATGAACGAGTCTTCTTTGGTTTGGATCAGTGTCAAGGCGTATCGGAACGAGCCTTGATTGGAGGGTCGGTATTAAGACATACCGATCCAAGCTTTGCTTGGTGTAGGTTGGCGCCATGACTAGTTCGTGCCTAGCATGACGTAAGATTTTAGAGGCAACATGGCATGACACACACCTTGCATGAAGTACTGAAGTTGGTATGATGTTTGTTGGCATGGTCACACGAGGGAGGATATAGCCGTCGCCCTTGAGTGGGGACATTGCTCGATTAAGTTCGGATGAATAGCCATCACCCTTGAATGGGGATGTTGCCCGATTAAGTTCGGATGAATAGCTATTGTCCTTGACTAGGGGACGTTGCCCAATTAAGTTTGAATGAAAGCCGTCACCCTTGATTAGGGGACGTTGCCCATTAAGTTCATATAACAAACGTCACCCTTGGATTAGGGGACATTGCCTAGAGAGTTTCCAGAAGAACCGTACCAACGTTTGAGATAGGTATTCCCTCGTGTGCATGCTTTTGGTTAAGATGTTGTTACCTGAATAAAAGGCAAGTTAAGATCATCTTATGCACAAAAATGAGTCTGTACGGAGCATCTTTGCTATTGATCTGCTATTAATTGATGCAGTTATGACATGTGCTTTGTTTGATGACGAGACGTCCTCCCATCCAAAGTTTAGTGAGTTTTACTTACTGAGTTGTGATTCACTCTTTAATTTTTACAGACTTGTAGATATGGCGACGCCACCTCTTGTCCATCACGGTCTACCCATTGAAATGCATGTCTCTATCATAGACATAGTAAATGTAGAGGAGGATACTACCTATCGTAAGTTTACCACCACCGTTTGGGTACAAGAGAATGTCAATAACATGGTTCCCCACCGTTATAAAGCTTGGTTTATTTGGTTCGATGGGGGCATAATGGGCCCTATCCATGGATTTGAAGGACCGCCGGAATTTTCATCTAGTGGAACCATGGCTAATCCTTAGGGGCTTAGCACCGTCAAGGGCAAATCGTTTTTGTTAGTGTAGCTCGCTAGAGGAGCTAGGGTTACCTCAACTTTTGATGTATCCAAAAGAAGCGGCCCGTAGAAAAGGGCATGTAAAATATGAAGTGGTGACGTATGAAAATAGTAGCTTTGTTTGTGAATTGATTGTTCTTCCTAGCTACTAATTGTTGTTATTATCTGGGTGTTGTTTGAATGTACACTTCCACATGCTATTAAAGAAAGATAAAAGATTCGGAATGGCGACGATCCTGGAACGTCGCGAAAATAATTTCGTCGAAGTGAGGTCGCTACAAGTTGGCCCATCTTCAAGAGTACCACTTCCAGGAACTCTGTAAAAGAGTTTCTCTATTTGACACCCACCCAAAGCCTCAATAGCTTCAGTTATATTAGATAGTGAAACCTTACTTAAGTCCATTTCAACAACATTGACCAAAAAAACTACGTATTCCAAGGGTGGTCTAACTTAAAATTTACCTCCAAAGAAAACAATGACATATACTTTGTTGTCAGCCATTGGACCTACAAGGGACAAAAACAAATAGCACTTTCAATCGTCAAATTATGTAGACTAGTTCAAGCTCTAAATTGGAGATATTTTAAAAGGAAACTAACAATCAACGTAGGAAAAGCACACTAGCTTCAATGCCTAGCATAATCGCAATACAACTACGTGATTAATAATGAGAGGTTTCTACCCCTAATCCATGTTTGCAACCAATTCATTGAAATCTAGTTGTCAAAGTCCTTGAGGTCGTCTCAACAAACATAACGATGTAAGATAAAATAGGAAAAGAGACGAGATAAAGCTCACTTAGAGTTTAGCAAACAACTAAACTAGGAAGCAAACGAGTAGTACAGCAACGGCACTGAACCATATGATCTGTCAAGGTTAAATGAAACCTTATGATCTGTTAAAATTTAACACCACCAACTGAACCACATGACCAGTCACGGCAACCATAATAACCTCCATGGCAATATATACGATCTACGAAGCATACATTCTCGAGTCATGATAAAAAACAAAGAAGGAATTCTCAAAGTCACTTAGTCAGCTGGCTATTGAATTAGTGATGCTGAGAAAAGGTGATAACCGCTATGAATCAACATTGAAACACCACTTCTCTCTGCAAAAGAAATCGATGGATGTATAGAATCAACGAGCTACGGTCACATCAACATTGAAGGCCGAAACACCAGCACAGTCGCAGAGAGCGATACCTACAAGGAGGAGAGAGGCTTGGAGATAGTTGTCGTCGTTGTTGATGCTGCTCGACTTGCCGTCGAGGCTCCCGTAGGACAAGTCTTCGCACAAACTAACAATTGACAAAGAAGAGAACTTCAACTTTCGATGGGTATCAAACTCCAACTCTATCGCGATGCATGTTGAACTCCAACTTGCAAAGGGGACCCAAATCGCGATCTATGTTGGCTTGCTTTGGGGCTTAAGGTTTAGAAGGGAAACAGGTCTTAATTTGGTTCAAAGGGAGATGACCTCCCGTTTGCACAAGTTTTAGAGTAGGAGGGGACATGACGCCGCTTTTGGAAAAGTAATTGATCGAAAACGACAACGTTTTGCACATGTGGACCTTTTAACTTAAGCAATTTGCCACTTTGGAGAGAGACATGATTAAAATAAGTCATGTCGGGGTCTTTCCTTAATCAAATTGGATGAAGCTAACAGAAGGACTTGATTCTACTAACTTGCCAAATTTTGGGATTTGATTGCATTTTTTGTATATTTTAGGACTCAATTGCACTTTCGTAATAAGTTTGAAAACTCCATTGCACTTATTCCTTTTTGTTTTCAACTTAGATTTTTATATTCTAAAAATACTTACCCTTTTTTATTTTTTAATCTAATTTAAATAAGAGTTGGGAAAGAAAATAATTAAAAAGACACCACATAGAAAAGAGAAAATAATTAGAAAAAAATGCCAGGCCAACATTTTCTATTAAAAAAATTGATAAAGTTGTGCAGAAAGACTTAATCACACATATTTAATAAGTTTTAAAATTTGAGTGTATTTTTTGAAAATTTTAAAACTCAATCACACTTTCGCGATAAATTTAGGACTTTTAGTGTAATTATTCTATTATTTGATTACGGATGTTGTGCCATTCGTCATACGTCACCATCATCCATGCATATCTAACTATGCAGAGAGCATGTTTTATAAAAGAAATTTATGGGTCTATAAGAGTTTAATAAATTATGCTTTAGTTTACACATGTCCAATTAGATGAGGTAGAAAACCATTGTCAATTCCAATCTGTCACTGAACATATGTATAACACCCATCCCACAAAATTATAAAACTTAACACAAAATTGTGTTTTTATAGACGTTGAGATACCGTTTTTCTCGAGAGTTTATAGTTGCCCCAAAAGAAATAATGTACGTGCAACTTCACTCTATGCATGTATTGAGCTGAAAGTCTTGGATAGAATATATGAAAATGAAGTGTGTACATGATACATAGCTCAGCGAAATTCCACTCTTCTAGATGAGCTAAAGATCCGTTCCACGATGATGTCTGAAACATCATACGGAAAAGGGAATTAGAAAGTGCAGCCGATATCTTTTGATAGATATGGTTATAAAACAAGACAATTCTTGTTGATATGTCTCCGTGCATTGCATCTGGCAAAGGGTAGCCATCATTGAGACGAATCTCTTTTCTACTGCTAAGATGTTTCTGAAAAGTGAAGTAGGGTTTACGCAGATTAGGGTCTTCATACTACGAGAATCACTATTAAACGACAACCTTAGTTTTGTCGCATTGGCAGCATTTCCATCACATGCAACCGCGTCAGGTCGTACGAAGCACTTGATCGCATGCAACCGCGTGGATGAGAACATCTGCTTAATATGAAATGAAAGCGATTGGCGACTTTTAGTATAGCGAGTGACACCAGCTTCCATTCCCTTTCGCCCTTTTTCGTTTGTCACAAAAGTCATGACCACAACCACCCTCTTCCATTTCCTAATTTCCTTGCTTTTTGCGACATTTTGCCGAACAAGTTGTCTTACAACCGTAGCATAAAGTGCCTAAGCTGTTTCCAAGACCAATCTCGTTGTTGTAACCTAACACAACTGTGAACAAAGAAAAGAATTGTAGATAGCACAAATTTTGATGAAGTTATAGTGCCGGTATTACTCCTAGTTTGGTTCCATACACGCTCTAAGATATGAAAATGACAAAAGTACCCAAGTTCTGGTCCCACGGTCCTATTTCTTTTTTTATATAATTGCTTAGATAGATCTACATCTCTCTCCTCATGGCTTGTGGATGGTTGCTTTCAGGCTGCTTTCCCATCACTGTCCTTGTAGCTTGAAGTTCCAAGCTCGCACCACTATGATTGCTGGGATCCGGGCCGTTTGAGGTGGTCAACCATCCACAAGCATGGAGGGGTGCGAGTAGAGAGGGGAAAAGAGAGAACGGTGGCACCATAACCTCTATGGAACATGGAATTGTAGCACTCGTAATATGGGTATTTTTGTCATTCTAACTTGTCAAGGTGTGTATGGAGCTAAAATTGCATTGGGCTTAGGTTATGTTTATCTTGCAAAAAGTGAATGTTTTGGATAACATTTTCTTAAAATTAATAATTTATATCGCTTACAAAACGAATGAACGAAAACTATTTGTATCGTTCATGAAAATCTTTAAACATAAATTGATGTCGATAATTAAATTATTTTTTATTAGTTAATTATTTAAAGTGATATAAGCGATTATTTTTTTAGAAAAAATATTTTTCAAATCATTCATTTTTTACGAAACAAACAGAGTCTTAATACCGTCCGAGAATTATTTTCTCGTTTTGGCGTCCTCTACCTTATCTATCCGTTGTTGACAAAGGCAATTGATATGTACTCGTCATTATTCACAGATCAGGACGGACGTTAATGTACTTAAGTCATGATTAGCACCAGTTCATGTTCATTTATAAAATTGTTGTCCTTATCGGAGTGCGATATACGCGGACTCATGCGCCCGACTTTCCATTGTCCTTAAATTATTAATTGTTTTGGAATTTTAAAATGGCGAAGGCCCAGATTAGCCATATCAGTGGAATAAGGACGAGTGGGAGGGGCACATCTTCTTATGCCTAGCGAGGAGATGATAGACTAATTTTGCTTGATGAAATTCAGGCACGCGAATTATTACTTCGAAAGTTACTCGAAATAAGCATGGTCTTCCGACTCTGTTATTGTATTACAATTTCCAATATAAATGCATAAATGGAGGAAGACTACGCGTACATAAAGAACATATAAAATTTATAAAAAAAGATACATGACTGGTTTTTATTTTAAAAAATTATAGGCAATTCCTTCTTGATCATGAAAAGCTGCAAAAGTTTCTCTTTGTTAAATTATATTTCAAGTTTGAGCCACGTACGGAATTCAATTCATTGGAAAATTTTGATTTGTACAAAATTTGATGTTGTCTTTTACGGGTAATTATCTTGGATTATATTGGATATATATAAATCAAAGATTTAGCTGGGCATGAGATATGCGATAGTTACTTCCTTTATCAAGATTTGATCGATTTGACCAAGACCAAGTCATATGCACATTCCAACTGGTGGACGTCTTCCTTTCGGCCAAATATTGAACTCTTCTCTATTATCGGTACAAAAGGGGGGCCCACATATCCTTTAATGTGTATTTTTAAGTGTGGGTCAGGAAGGGATAAAGGACGAAAGAAAATAAAGTAAAATCAAAAGGGTTTTCTGGCTTTGCGTTTTCTTTCCTAACGTGGCCGAATATATATACTTAGTCCTTTGGAATCCGCACAGCGAAGGAGCCGCAAAAGAAACAGAACTGACGTTCTTGAACAATCGTATCCGAACTTTGGCTTAGGCTTGAACAAGTTGAATTTTGTGACGAGAGTTCTACGTCCTATTGAGTTATTTATTTGTAAATATTTTGGGCTTAGGTGTAATCTAGATGCAAAAAACAGTCAAACGTGTGAGCGATTGTAATCTTGATTTTCCAATTATAGTGGATTATTTTCTACCGACTCTTTTCGTGGATGTATATATCGACAGTCAGACTGAATCACGTTAATATTTGGTGTCCTTTATCATTCCCCATTTATTTCTCTGGTAATTTCACATTAACTTAAATTGTAAGATCCCATTAGTTTCCGCATTAATTTTACAATAATTTGTATCAGAGCTTGAGGATAAGATTTTCTGTATTTTAATTCAAGGCTTTTGCTTGTCTAATTATTATCTAGAAATTATGTTGTTGCAATTACGTTTAGGGCAAAAGTTGAAATTGCGAAATTCAATGGAATGAACAACTTTGGGTTATGGAGCATCAAGTTGGAGACATTATTAACAACTTAAGGTTTGGCCAAAGCATTAAAGGACAAGGATGAGTTGCACAAAACAATGACAGTTACCAAAAAAGACATGCCAATGAGCAAGGCAAGGAGTATATTCTAGTTAAACCTATCAGATGATGTGTTAATATATGTGGTTGCGGAGAGGATGTCGCAACGTTGTGGGCAAAACCTTAGGCACTCTATGCAACGAAGTGTTTAAATAATCGCTTTTACATCTTGAAGATGATGTTTCAGTTTAGATATATTGAATAGTATGTCTATCGAATCTCACCTAGATGAGTTTAATAATTATGAGAGCACTTTATTGATTCACTGATACAAGGCATACTACAATTATGTCGAAAGAGTTAATGTCCATTTTTTTTTCTTTAAGGAAGGCAAAGAAAGTTGCGAGATGAAAGTCTGGCACATGATGTAGAGCGAGGACTAATAATTTGAGGTAGAAACCAACATCAAGGTTTTAGTAGCAACGAGGCAAAAAAAGGTCAAAGTCACGCCATGGAAAGTCCAAGGGACGTGTGAAGTGCTTTGAGTGTCATGAGAAGAGGCACATCATGAGAGATTTTCCGAAATTGAGAAACAAAGGTGACACGCAGGATGTCACAAGCAGTATAATGAATGTTGTTGAGGAGAGCACTAGTAATGCAGATGCTGTCTTGTGTGTGACTACTAGTACGTCAAGAAACAAGTGAATGCCAGATTCGAGGTGTTCTTATCATATGACGTCTCATATAAACTAGTTAACTACTTACCAGACTACAAATGGTGAAAAGGTTATGATGGGAAATGATGTAATTTGTAAGGTTATGGGAATAGGAACAGTTTGGATTCGGAAGCATGATGGGGCGATTTGCACACTAACAGACATGATAGATGTACCAAAGCTCAAGAAGAACTTTATTTCTCTGAGGATACCCAATGATATCAGGTGTAAGTCCACCGCTGAAAGTGGAGTACTGAAAATCTCTCGAGGTGCCATGACAGTGATAAAAGGGAAGAAGGTAAATACTCTCTATCATCTATAAGGAGAGACCATGACCGGAGTTTCTGCTATTTATTCAATTGAGTCAAACTCTAACTCGACTTAGTTATGACATATGCAATTTGGGAACATTGGTGAGGTGGGTATGAAAATGTTGAGTGAGAGGGGGTTGTTGAAGGGTCAAAAGATAGAAAAGCTAGACTTATGTGAGCATTGCATATTTAGGAAGCAGCTCCAGATTAAATTTACTACAGCTTTTAATTCGACCAAGTAACTAGTTAAGTATATTTATTTAGACATATGGGGCCCATCCCTGGTTCATTCGAAAGGAGGTGCCCGATATATACTGACATTTATTGACAACTACTCGAGGAAGGTATAAGTATACTTTCTAAAGCAAAAATCTAATGTGTTTGATTGCTTAAAGAAATTTATAGTATTGATTGAGAAGTAGTTAAATAAACAAATCAAGTGCCTGAAAAATGATAACAACATGAAATTATGTGGTAAAGATTTTACCGAGTTCCCGAGAGAGAATGGATTATGAGACACCGCATAGTACTTAGGGGACCACAATTGAATAGCATAGCATAATAGAAGAACAGAAATTTACTTGAGTGAGCTCGGTGCATGCTTTCGCATGCGAGACTAGGCAAGGAAGCTTAGGCCGAAGAACTGAACATGGCATGTTATGTGGTTAATCGATCTCTATCATCTGCTATTGAGTGGAAGAAACCTGAGGAAGTAGGGTTGGGAATACCTGTTGATTACTTCGGATTACGAGTATTCGAATGTCCCGTGCATGCTTATGCGAATGATAGTAAGCTTGAGCCAAGGGCGAAGAAATGCATATTTCTAGATTATTCACATGAGGTGAAAAGCTATTGATTATGGTGCACTAATCTCAAATCACCCGGTTATCTAGTCAGTGGAGATATGATCTTCAACGAGATTGCAATACTTCAAAGGATGAGTCTTGTGACAAAACCAATAGAGCAGACAGATCATGGCTCTAGTAGGGAGATTGAGCTTTTGGTGGAGACACCAGAAACCTAGCAGGTAACACAGATAGAGATTGCAGATGAGGCGAATTCCGTAAGCTAGTGGTATTGAACAATCAACAAAGCAACAGCACACTATAGCCTCGGGCAGACAAAGAAGGTAAATTAAAACACCAATACGTTATGGTTATACATATATTGGCTATTGCATTGACTGTAGGTGACAAGGTGGAAACAAATGAGGCTTCGCCTTATTATGAGGCAATGACTAGTACTAAGTCGTCGCAATGGCTAAGGGCTATGAGTGAAGAAATTGAATCACTCCATTGAAATTAGACATGGGAGTTGATCAAAATGCACAAGAGCCAAAAGATTGTCAAAAGAAAATGAGTCTATAAACGGAAGAAAGGCATTCCCAGCTTCAAGGTAGCAATATAGAAGGCAAGACTTGTGGCAAAGGGGTATACACAGCGGGAGGGCATTGACTACAACGATATATTCTCTCCTGTGGTAAGACATACTTGTATTCATATATTACTTGCTTTAGTTGTTACTCGGGATCATGAGTTGAAGCAACTAGATGTGAAAATAACATTTCTTCACTGAGAGTTGGAGGAGCGAATGTACATGAGGCAGACTGAGGGATTTGGTATTCCGAGTAAGGAAGACCATGTTTATTTGTTAAAAAAATATTTATATGAGCTGAAACAGTCTTCTAGGCAGTGGCATAAGCATTTGGATGCTTTCATGGCTAGTCAGGACTATTTGAAAAGTCAAATGGATAGTTGTATTTACTTTAGGAGATTGGAAGATGTGTCTTTGATATATATGTTACTATATGTTGATGACCTATTAATAGCAGTTAAGAATATATTTGATATTGACGTGCTGAAGAGGCAATTGAGTGCATAATTTGAGATGAAAGATTTAGGTGATGTAAAGAAAATAATGAATATAAAATCTTACATGACAAGACTGTAGGAGTTTTATGTTTGGCACAAAAGAAATATACCGGGAAGATAGTGACATGTTTTAATATGCAACCAGCGAAATCTATAAATGCACCTTAAGCGAAGCACTTTAAATTTTCTAATAAATTATCACCACAGACCGAGGAGGAAGAGTAAGAGGAGCCTATATCAATGTTCCTTATTTTAGTACAGTGGGTAGTATTATATGCTATGGTATGCACTAGGCTTGATATTTCACAAACTGTGAGGGTAGTTAGCCATTACATATAGTGTCTTGGTAAAGCTTATTGAAAAACTGTGAAGTGGATATTCAGTTATTTAAAAAGGACATCATACGTTGGTATAGTATACCGAAGGCATAGTAATGATAGTGAGATCACTGGTTATGTGGATTCGAATCACGTCGATAACTTAGATGATTGTACATATTTACTCTAGCAGGTGGTGCAGTGAGTTTAAAAGTGTCCTTACAGGAACAAGTTGCATTGTCTTCAAGAGATAGAGTACATGGTATTGACATATATAGAGAAGGAGGCGATATGGTTAAGGCATTTGCTCTTGGACTTTGCGTTAGATCGGAAAAGTGTTGATATATATACTATGATGACCAAGAATGAGATATATTGGGCATATAATCCTATTTATCACTAGCAAACAAAACATATCAATATCAGATACCACTTCATCTAAGATGTTAAGGTTGTTGTAAAAAAAATCGCTACAGCGGAGAACCCCATAGACAGAATGACTGAGCTTATTCGATTGGCGAAGTTCAAGCTCTGCTTAAGCTCAATTGGCATCTATAGAGAGTAAGCGCCCGTCGGGCCGTTAAGAGAGCACAATGGATGACTTAGCTATAACCGTTGAGTCACAATAGAGAATTGTTAAATTGTTCTCGAATTTGAGCCGTATATAGAATCCGACTCATTAGAGATTTAGATTTGTTCAAAATCTAGTGTTGCTCTTTACGGATAATTATCTTGGATTATATTGGATATATATAAATCCAAGATTCAGCATAATACATGCGGCTTATCAAGGTTTAACCAAGACCAAGTTCTGCATACTCCAACTGATGGACGTCTCCCCTTTGGCCAAGTGTTGAACTCTTCTCTTTTATCGGTACAAAAGAGGAGCCCACATATCGTTAATGTATTTTTACGTGTGGGTCGGGAAGGGATAAAGGAGGAAAGAAAATAAAGTAAAAACAAAAGAGTTTTTTGGCTTTATGTTTTCTTTCCTACCGCGGCGGAACATGTATACTTTATTCCTTTGGAAGCTGATCAGTGAAGGGCTTGAACACGGTGGATTTTGTGATGTGAGTTTTACATCCTATTGTATTATTTATTTGTAAACACTGCAGGCTTAGGTGCAATTTTAGTGTAGAAAACACTCAAGCATGTGAGTAATTATAAATTTGATTTTCCGATTATTGTGAATTATTTGTTGCTTGTTTTTCTTGTATTTGTAGGTACCGATATTTAAATTGAATCGAGCAAATATTTTATATCATTTATCGTTCTTCGTTTATTTCTCTAGTGATTTCGTATGGATGTAAATTGTAAGATGCTGTTAGTTTTTGCGTTAATTTTAGAACAGTCTGTGGTGTGAACACATAAAGAGACGTCGCTTTTGGGGTTGTTACGGAATCAGCTTATTCTTGGGAGTTGCTAGTATCGAGTAAATTGGAGGATAAAAATGTAATTCTTGATGTGGAATGGAACAGCATGTGGGGCTTTCTCTAGCTCTTTGGTTTTCTTATTTTTATAATTTAGGCATTTGTTTACCTGGTCAATAGGGCATTATAAATCAAGGGGTATCTTGCCAAATTTTCCAATTCCACTCGGTTCAAGCCATCTGATGAACAAAAGGGTGAAGAATGGGTCCATTTCTTTCTCCATCCTTGACATTTGAAATTGAATTCAGTTCAATTGACAGTTTGATGTAAGTGGACACCGTGTCGTCGACCCACCTTCAATTCTGCAATTTCTTATATAATATCATCTTGTCATAATCACAACCATAAAACAATAGGAAGACCGCACCACGCGTTGCACCTTTTGCACCAGGAGTTACACCTTTTGCTTTGTAATATATACAATATTCTAATCTTGCAGTCTGGCCGCGCAAAGGAAATAGCCATCTCCGTTCCCCACCCAATCCGTGCGACAAAGAAATACATGGGCTGTCTAGATATTTAGATACACATAGATAATAGGTACTTTGCTAATGAATCCACTTTAGGCTCGATAAACATTTTGATATGTAAGGTGGAGTACTGGATCCGCATCAAAGCCTCGACAAACTTCAACTGAAATACCATTTAAGAAATTCGACACTGTGAAACTACCTCGTGCCGTCAATTGCAAGCAATTTCATGTTTGGTACTGTCCATCAGGATTTTAGCTTGTATCTTACCTAATTTATGATATTCGCGAGGTTGTCAATCCAAAATCTACCAATTTGGATCGGGTTCCTCGATAGTACGAAGAAAATTGGGAAAAAGAAATATATACGATCACACACGCATGCACATATATATTTTTATAGGCGTAGCTTGGTCGTTCATTGAGTTCTTTAGTAACTCCTCATTGCCATTGTCGGTTATATATAGCTACCAACCAATAGGACTAAGCAAATTTTACCTTAGCCGTGTCTCGCTCAATTTTAACTGGTCCAACTCGACTGTCAAGGACGTGGACAATTTTGGGAGTCAAAAATTTGCCTAATCAATTAAATTCAGTCTCTCAAGTTGTTAGTTTTTAAAGTGGGTCAAAAGAAGATCATCATATAATCTTCTGATTTGTTAGAATGTCCAACGCAAAATTTTAAAACAAATATGGAAAACGAACATGAGTCCGAACATGCAAAATAAACTGGGACGGAACCTGAGTTTGATCTCATGTTAACATATCCAATTCAAAACCTTAAACATATAACTAAAGGGTAACCACGCGCATATAAAGAGTATATAAAGTCCGTAGATAAGCGACGTGGGTTCTCTCAATACGGTTGCTATTTAATTAGAAACAAAAGTCCAAGCGAAGTCCTTCTTGACCATGAAATGCCTCACGCGGGAAGGCAAAGGCATAGAGTTTCTCTTTGTGGTGTGAACCCATAGAAAGAGATCACTTTTGGGGTGGTTAACGTTTTAGCATATTCTTGGGGAGGTGATGATATCGAGTAAATTGGGCGATTAAATTGCAATCCTTGATGTGGATATGAACAACGCGTGGGGCTTTGTCCAGCTCTTTGACTTGGTTTTTCTTTTCCTTTTCTTTTTCTTTGTTTAATTTAGGTAATTATTTACCAGGTCAAAGGGGCGTATGATATGATGTTAGTTGAGAAAGAGAGAGACAGTGGGTGTGTGTACCTTGCCAAATTTCCAATTCCACTCGGTCCAAGCCATCTGAAAAATAAAAGGGTAAGGACGGGGTCCATTTCTTGCTCCATCCTTGACATTTGAAATTGAATTCAGTTCGATCTAAAGTTTGATATAAGGCGACCCCGTGTCGTTGACCCGCTTGCAATTTAATTCCTATACATTATAGTCTTGTCACTATCACAACCATAAAAGAATAGGGTGACCGCACCAAATTCATTCTGGAGTTACACCTTGTATATTGCAATATATGGAATATCCTAGTCTTGGGATTTGGCCATGTAAAGAAAGTAGCCATTCCCTTCATACGTAAACGTTTTCATGTATAAGATGGAATGTGTGAGTTGAATGAAGTTGACCAAGAGAAAAACCGTGATCCGCGTCCATGTCTCACCGAGTTCAACTGATATACCATTCAAGAAATTCGAAACCGTCAAATTGGTAGGAATGGCACACCAATTCAAAAAAAGAATAGCGCAAGCAATCAATCCACACAAGTAGAATATAATTATAAAATAACAAAATCAAAAAAACAAATCAACTGTTATCCAAGTTCACCCAAACTTGAACTATGTCTACTTGCAGAATACTCTGCGAATCCACTATATTTCGAAGAAAGTAATAATATAATGATAATCTTCTCTCAAGATCAAGGTACAAGGAGATTGAGAACACTCGTGGAGAAAAAAACCATTTTTTTCTTCTACCTTTGTCGCACATACTCGCATTTTTCTTCCTTTTGGCTGTAACGGCCTCTCATTTCCTTTTCTCTCTATTTTCTTATCAGCCTATTCATAGTTGTTGTCTCTTGATAGTTAATATATGACGTGTAGCTTTTAACCTAAAAGCAAAATGAAAAGAAAAAACAAAAAAGCCTATGAGAAAAAAGTTTGGCTTCGCCCACCAACGGAAACCACCTCATACCGTCGGGCACAAATAATCACATATTCGGATTATCGATCGAGATTTTAGCTTAACTCACCAATTTAAGTCGGGTTCCTCGTCATTGGAAAGAAAAACAGGATAGAGAGATGTATAAAAAGAGAAGCTAATTGAATGCTTTGAGAGTAGGTGAGTGTCTGTGGAATCAAATAAACACGGTGCGTTGGGGAACCACTTCCCCAAAGCCATTTGGGCTCTAAAGGCCATTGGGCAAACTATTTGGAAAGCTTTGGGGAATTTCAATTGCATTTCCGAAGATCTCTAAAAACCTTGAGCTCAAGGCAAGTATGGAGGTGATTTGGGCTTTGAGCATTTCCGAAATACAAGCACATTTTTTCCTTCCACCTTTGCCCTTGCTAAACTTTTCATAATTTCAAAAATGTCCCAACCTCATGCAACGTCACTGGCGAGGGTTAGGTCGCTAGCAAGCCAGTTCGGCGCCAACCAGCGTCGTCTAAGGTCACACAAGCTCAAGTAAGGCTAGTTGGCGGCTAAGTTCTACCGCAAAGGTTTTAGAATTTTCTTTGCAAAAAGAAAAAACCAACAAAAATTCTTTACAAAGTGTAATATTTTCCAAACGATACTTAAGTCAAAGTTGATTGCCAATGTATTTTTAAATTACACTTTACCAAATACTATTTGCATTTTAAAAAACTCTTTCACTTAAAGTCCTTTATATTTTCCCAAAAGGATTTCCCCAAAAGTGTTTCCAAACGCACCCAAGCGCAGCCAGCTTCATATTGTTTCATAAGTTAACCTTTTGGTTAAACTCTAAATTCCAGAGAATGCAGCCAAAAAAAAAGAGTTGGTGGGCTTGGGTCTTGATAAATTGCTAATTCAGAGTTAGAGCCCGACCAAATTATGAAAAACTGAAAAGTAGAAAAATCAAACTTAACCACTCAACTCGAGCTTTACACATTCGGGCCAACCTGATAATGGTCAAGCCTTGTCCAGGCCCTTGATTTCACATTCGGTCCATTAGGCCCTTGACCCGAACCGCCTTTCAATTTTTGTTTTCCTCTTTTTTCCTCATTAATGATACCTATTAATTGCTGAGTTTTTTTTTTTTTTGGGTCTCAATGGTAAGGTTGAAAAACCTATAAAATTCTATAAACTTGATCTTGAATCTAATCTAGAGTTTGGTTCATCTCATTAATTAGCCACGCTAATGACTTCCATTGACACCTATGCTAATCGTTGCTAATGAATTTAATTTTGAAGTATATGAATCTATGGTACTCAAGTTTATTTATCTCATCAGATTAATAAAAAAAATGATGGTAACCACGTGTCGTAGAAGCAATGCTCAGGTAAATGACGCCCATACCAATCAAGCCAAGAACCAATTTCCTGGAAAGTAGTTTCATTTATCATAAAATTTTTCCCAAAACAAATACACCCCTTAATGTAAGTTCTTCTATTGCACAGAGAAGCATTCTCAGACATCTTACTACTTTCCAACTATAGCTTTTGACTTAATCTTTATTGAGTTCTGTAAATTAGTTTTGATTTGACTGATAGGTATTTAGTATAAGATTCTAAACCACAACAAACAGCAGCAATAAGTACATGGCCATCTCCCAGAAGAATGGTTTTTCCTTAGTCTTTTGTCCAAGGAAGGCCAATCATGTTGTGGACTAGGTGGCGAAGGCCCATAGGAATGACTCCCTTAATCCGTTTTGGCCATCTAAACCTCCCAAACATTTTTGTCTTCATTATGTTATGATATCGGACGCTCTTGCTTTTCAAGTTGTAGTAAGTAATGAAAGTAACTTATCTTTCGAAACAATGAAAAAGTACAAGGCCATCTCTAAATAAACTTTTTGCATGCACGATAAAAGTTTTTTTTTTCAATTTGTAATTTTAAATCAGGGTGCTTAAACGGAGTTCAAAATATTGACCTAAATATCAATACTATAGGTATCCACATGTAAATTTGGGGGAAGGGACACTACAGGTGTTATAACTTTTATACGACACTCATTTTAATGTCATAACTCTTTAATTTATCAGTCGAATGTTATAACTTTTAAAAAGACATTCACTTTGGTACCATAACTTTTCAATTGATCACTTAAATGTCATATTTTTTTAAGAAAATGTTTACCATAAGTGCCATAAATTTTAGTGTCACGTCGGATTTTCCGACACTCAGTTAATTGATTAAAAAGTTATAGCAACGCTTTTTAAAAGTTATGACATTTAAGTGGGCAATTGAAAAATTATGACATTAAAGTGAAGACCATACCAAAGCTACGACACTTATAATGTCCTTCCCTATAAATCCGATGTTCACCTACAAAATCTTGCAACTCAAACTTGTTTGCACATGAATCTTGACTTATTTATATGAGGCAACAAAACAATATCATTTTTCCAATTCATCCTTTAACTATTGATGCATGTGTCGGTTGCACTGATTAACCTCAATGGATTAAAGAATGGTAAAAAATTCCTAATCTGATAAAGCCTATTGCGCGCCCGAGAGCTTTCTATGCTTAGCTCTAGGAGTGACGAACTCAATCGTGACTGGAATTGCCTTTGAATCTTAATTACACATCAAGAAATAAGAGTCGAAAATTGAGTTTTTCATCCTCTGTTTCATCTTGCTTTCTTTCCTCCGGCAGGACAAAGAAAATGGCAAATTCAGGAAAGAACATTAATTTTGGAGACAAATTATTCTAGGCCCTAGAACATAAAAAACGTGGGATTCTTGTCTTAGATATGGACTGGATATAAGTACACGAAAAAGTAATTAGGGCACTATTATCTTGTGAACGTACTTCCCAAATATGAGACAATTTAGTACTTTGTTAAATTTGTAGGTGCATGAGATGAGAATTCCTAGGAGGTTTTGGTCTTCATCAGCATTCTTTTCCACTCTCCAAGATAACCATGACAATATCTCCACCATTTTATTTAAAGAAAATGGGCCACCATTAGACCGGTCAAAATAGGTCATAAATCCATTTTTTAATTCATATATCAGTAAACAGGTCATAAATGGAATAGTTATATTCAATAAATGAGTCATAAATTGGTATAAACATAATATGCATGTTAAATGTGTTATAAATAGATCGTAAATGAGTCATAAATAAGTTTACAACTTATTTAAATCCAACTTATCTCTCTAGCTCACAGTCAATCTCGCACTCACTCATTCGGACTCTCATCTTGGGTATGGGTTTTCCTAAGTTTAGTTAAATATGAAAGTGTTTTAGCAATATAGATCAAGTCGAGTATGGGTTGGATATGAGTTGAATCAGGTATGGGTAATTAAATTTGCATTACATGGAAATAAGTCAACACGGGTTAAATGGGTCTATTTGAATTGGACTATTTTTTTATCAGACCCAAACCCAATCCGATCAACCCGTTTGACAGGTCAAGCCACCATCTAAACCAAACTGCTCATAATAATTTCATTTTTATAACCGGAAAATACCGTAAAATATTTCAAAAAATTTCAAAGTTAGTTGGGAGCGGCGGGGGGGGGGGGGGGGGGTGGCGCTTAGCTGCAATGATGATGTTAGGCAGATCATACATAAATTCGAAACAATCAATTTGCATGCGCATGCAATTGAATGTTCGAATGCATGTCAATGTAAGGACGATGGAGACGCATGATCCGTCCAAACCATATATGATTGATGACAAACAAGAGTACATTCGAGATGTCCCTTCCTTCCTAAGCTCCCTTCAATTAAACTCCCTCTCTGGCTCCATTGCTGTTCGTCCTTGTTTTGGACTTTGACCCTCACTTTGCCGAAACAAGACACGGTCGTACATTAATAAGCCAAGTTCCTCACACACACACACGATGTAGATCGTCACGTTCATCAGATGAAGATCACAACTCAATCGAAATCCATTAAAAGTTCCAAACGAAGACTAATGAACAATAGAGGGAGGGAGAGAGGGAGAGAGAGCAGCAGCAGCAGCTAATTTTCGGGAGCAGTCATGTGGTTTCGGAGAGATGCGAAGATGGCGTTCGGCTCTTCCATCTCCTGCCGGGTATTGGCAAAGAGCTTGTGGTGTCTCATCATCCAAAACCTCTCGATCTCCTCGGCTTTCCTACCTGGAATCCGACCGGCTATCAACCCCCACCTAAAATCATCATAAAAAATATGCCAAGTTGGCGGAAACGTTAACCGAGGCTTAGATGGATCTCTGTTAGAACGTGTTTCGCGATTTTCCGGTTTCCCTTGTTCTCAACTGCATGGAGACGGATGGACCTCCATCCCAGACATATGAGAAAAGTTTATCTATCTGCATAATTTGCGGTGAGTGCTAGGTCCTACACAAAAGATAAAGTGGATCCTTGCGTGGCATGCAGTCTCAACCACTCTCGTACGCATCGCGGTGCATATAAGAAAAGTTTTATAGATGAGACCTAACTGAGGTGCATGATGTATTGGTCGATTGCGTGCGGTGCATGAACTCGTTCCATCCAGTGTATTTTGTTATGGTTTTTCCAATGCCCCCGATGACAAGAAAGAAAGGAAAGTCTCTATTTTTTTTCCGTACCTGTCTCCAACGAGCTTGTACATTCTATAAATGAGATCTTCTTCCTGTTCCGACATGTTTATGAACTTCCACTCAACACTGCTCACCTCTGCTAAAAAAACATGACGTTATACAGACAAACAGTTTTGTTAACTGAGAAGAAGTTAGGCTAGAAGGCGACGAGACAAACTTAAAACGAAACAAATCACATAACCGACCAATCATGGCGAGCCAACAGAACTATAACAAAGGATAAGAGACAGGCAAACAAAAGTGATGAAGAAAAGAAGAGGGAGAATGTTTGAGACATCCATGAAAGGTCGAGCAATAATGGACAAAAGCTACACAGTTGAAAAGGTTACCAAAAGAATATAGGAGGAACGAGAAAAGAAGTACTTTCGGTTTCTGCCATTATGGGTAGAGGAAAAAAAGATGCAGCAGGAAAAGAAACGCCCACCTTCATTACTGCAACAGTTAGTCTTGGCTCGCTTCCGCCTGCGCTTATCCATATCTGATCATTCCAGGGTGCAAGAGAACAAGGAATTTTTCTTGGGGGTGATTGAGTTATGCCGCAGTAGTTGGAGGAGCAAAACAATTTCTTGTACCACGTTAGTTTAATTATTTTCTGGAAAAGGGAACAGAAGAACAATGAGAATAAAGAATTTGGTGGTGTGTGGGCAACGTCTCTTTCGATGACATTGGTAGGAGAAACATGGGAACGGCTGGTCCAACCAAACATACAAAAGACCAAGAGTTTGACTTGTGGTTGACCCATGATGACCCCATGTTTCCGTCACTTCAGGTCGCCCCTTTGACCGGCCAAAAAAAAAAGGCACCCTTTTGTCTTGGTACAAGCCGGGATCGGTGAATCGATAGTTCGGTTTTTTCTTCACGTACGAGAGTATACTAAGGAGTCAGAGTGCGACTCACCGGGTCGAAAATGTGATTATGTATCGGCTTAGTAGCTCGTACATGTCGAATGGAACACACAACTCTTCAAAATACGATAGGGTTTGATGGCTCATTCTCGTGGGTTCATACTTCCAATTAACTAATGCGACCTTCTTCTGTACGATCTTACGTATGTATTTTCATCTACCAAGCAAAAACATAAAAAGAAATCATGGAACGCTGAATTTGTAATCACATCGTCCATACATCACGATAAGATAGTGGAAAAGAGGGAGTCTATGCGACGTATAATCTATCTGATATACATGATACCAAAACGAACTCTATATAATCAACTGTATTCTGTGCCAATTACATGTCTGGTCTGCTACAATTACAAATTAGGAGAGAGTTTGGAAATCTTGACTGTTTGTATTAGAGAAGAGAGAGTTTGGAAATCTGAACTGTCATTCCTAGGCTACTTTAGAAAAGTTAGGTTTGAGAGCGATGCGATCTGAGCTTGGAGGAGGGGCGCGCCACTCTAAACAGCCCCCTCACATGAACCCGTGAACCTGTAAAATACGACACCTAATGTGCCTCCGCGAGCCTCGCTTCACATACTTGTTATTTAAAAAACCAAAACGATGAGGCTTTGAGGCATAATTTGTCGACCCATCTTTATTAAATCCTAATTGTCCGCATGGGTTCGAGTGCCACAGCGTCTTGATTCTCCTGGTCAAACATGGCGATGCAGAGAAAAAGCTAGGGGATGTGGATAGCTCAAAAAGTTAAGAACTATCTACTTCCTCTTACCTCTACGCCTGCTGCTACATACGATGGAATCTGGGTTGACGGGCCAAACTTGACCGGACAAAAGTACTCTTTAGAGAGATCTTTTTGCTGGACAGAGTTTAGGAACCTCAACAGGGCATGAAGCCCTTTACTTTAGGGCCGTTGCCGCGAGTAAAAAGATGCTCTGCCGATACATCCACCGAGGAATCTTTTTCTCAATTGTTCTACAGTGCAAATTACTTTTCTGGATCTACAAGATCATCGAGGATTCACAGGACAGTAGATACAGGATCACTTAGTACACAACGTTGCTGGTCGGCTGAGTATATGCAATCGCTCACCAAGGCCGCCTCTTACCTCCAAGTCGTCGAGCCAATTCAAGATTCTTCCTCAATGGGTGTGCCTCTATCAGTCATTACTCGATGCTTTGCTAGTAAGGACCGACTGTGCTTCACGGTAGGATTCTCACTAAGGCTGAGGATGATGCAACCAAGACAATTGTCCTGATATATGAAAGGAAAACTTCTCGGCACTTCCTGAACCTCATTATAAAATGTATTCTCTCTCCCTTAGAGAATTTGATTAAGGATTTTAATCCTACTACAAAGCTAGCTATGAGTATGTCTAAGTTCAGTTACTAATTAATGTATGCTGAGAACAAAAGGACTAGAAACTTAACTCCTTGTCTTCAGTTCACCAGTTTGGCAGTATCTCCTACGCTTTTCAAACTGAAAAAGTCCTCCTTTTTCAACCCCGTAATTAGAGTCTATGTAGTTTAGGACAAGGAATAAGCTACGAGTACGAAACTCTTAGGGTAGTTTACCTTAATTTTCTTAAGGTATCGTGCAGAAACTCTACTAAAACTTCTTATCGTTGTCGTTTAACAAATGCTTCTACGAAAATGCATTTTCCTTTTTAATCTGTCTGTTCTATATGTTTACTACTTGCTTGATTCAAGGTTGCCTTCCATTCCATCTTAAGATGTCCTTTCCTATAAAATTTCTGAGTTTAGGATATAGCCCATGTTCAGCATCTTTTTTTTGTATTTGGGTTTTATTTTAATGGAAACTTGAGCATATGAAGCTGGTATTCCATGCCTTCTTTGTCTTCAATCAAATGGAGTAACAAAAGTCAATATATCACTCTCATTCAAATCAAAGACCTATTTGTCCAAAAGGAAAGTCAGCACAAAACACAGTAACAACATCAACATCAAACCAAAACCGATCTCATCCACAACAAATCACAGGTGAATCAACATAAAACGGAACTCTTCCGACAACTGCAAAATCGAATCGGTGGAAAACGCCACCAAATAATATAATTATCGATCAAGTAAACCAACAAGTGACTTGGCTCAAGCTCAAAGGACCACAGTGATGGAACTCAGAAAATGGCAGATACTAGAGCCTAATCAATTAACAAAAGCTAGAATTACCTTTTCCCCAATAGAAAACAAATGGAGTTAGCATCTTCACATCTTGCTTTTGTCTTGCAAACCAAGCGCCGACTTCACTTTTCTACCAATTCAGAGCAATAAACGAGTAATTTCACCCATCAGAGCGAAATATTCAAAATTGACCTAAAATCACACTCGACTGATTTTGTCAAACTCATTATCTCTAAGCAGGATAATGGATACTA
>CM062245.1:23732213-23935762 GCA_031216285.1 Syzygium syzygioides | reverse complement strand
AAGAATTTGGTGGTGTGTGGGCAACGTCTCTTTCGATGACATTGGTAGGAGAAACATGGGAACGGCTGGTCCAACCAAACATACAAAAGACCAAGAGTTTGACTTGTGGTTGACCCATGATGACCCCATGTTTCCGTCACTTCAGGTCGCCCCTTTGACCGGCCAAAAAAAAAAGGCACCCTTTTGTCTTGGTACAAGCCGGGATCGGTGAATCGATAGTTCGGTTTTTTCTTCACGTACGAGAGTATACTAAGGAGTCAGAGTGCGACTCACCGGGTCAAAAATGTGATTATGTATCGGCTTAGTAGCTTGTACATGTCGAATGGAACACACAGCTCTTCAAAATACGATAGGGTTTGATGGCTCATTCTCGTGGGTTCATACTTCCAATTAACTAATGCGACCTTCTTCTGTACGATCTTACGTATGTATTTTCATCTACCAAGCAAAAACATAAAAAGAAATCATGGAACGCTGAATTTGTAATCACATCGTCCATACGTCACGATAAGATAGTGGAAAAGAGGGAGTCTATACGACGTATAATCTATCTGATATACATGATACCAAAACGAACTCTATATAATCAACTGTATTCTGTGCCAATTACATGTCTGGTCTGCTACAATTACAAATTAGGAGAGAGTTTGGAAATCTTGACTGTTTGTATTAGAGAAGAGAGAGTTTGGAAATCTGAACTGTCATTCCTAGGCTACTTTAGAAAAGTTAGGTTTGAGAGCGATGCGATCTGAGCTTGGAGGAGGGGCGCGCCACTCTAAACAGCCCCCTCACATGAACCCGTGAACCTGTATAATACGACACCTAATGTGCCTCCGCGAGCCTCGCTTCACTTACTTGTTATTTAAAAAACCAAAACGATGAGGCTTTGAGGCATAATTTGTCGACCCATCTTTATTAAATCCTAATTGTCCGCATGGGTTCGAGTGCCACAGCGTCTTTATTCTCCTGGTCAAACATGGCGATGCAGAGAAAAAGCTAGGGGATGTGGATAGCTCAAAAAGTTAAGAACTATCTACTTCCTCTTACCTCTACGCCTGCTGCTACATACGATGGAATCTGGGTTGACGGGCCAAACTTGACCGGACAAAAGTACTCTTTAGAGAGATCTTTTTGCTGGACAGAGTTTAGGAACCTCAACAGGGCATGAAGCCCTTTACTTTAGGGCCGTTACCGCGAGTAAAAAGATGCTCTGCCGATACATCCACCGAGGAATCTTTTTCTCAATTGTTCTACAGTGCAAATTACTTTTCTGGATCTACAAGATCATCGAGGATTCACAGGACAGTAGATACAGGATCACTTAGTACACAACGTTGCTGGTCGGCTGAGTATATGCAATCGCTCACCAAGGCCGCCTCTTACCTCCAAGTCGTCGAGCCAATTCAAGATTCTTCCTCAATGGGTGTGCCTCTATCAGTCATTACTCGATGCTTTGCTAGTAAGGACCGACTGTGCTTCACGGTAGGATTCTCACTAAGGCTGAGGATGATGCAACCAAGACAATTGTCCTGATCTATGAAAGGAAAACTTCTCGGCACTTCCTGAACCTCATTATAAAATGTATTCTCTCTCCCTTAGAGAATTTGATTAAGGATTTTAATCCTACTACAAAGCTAGCTATGAGTATGTCTAAGTTCAGTTACTAATTAATGTATGCTGAGAACAAAAGGACTAGAAACTTAACTCCTTGTCTTCAGTTCACCAGTTTGGCAGTATCTCCTACGCTTTTCAAACTGAAAAAGTCCTCCTTTCTCAACCCCGTAATTAGAGTCTATGTAGTTTAGGACAAGGAATAAGCTACGAGTACGAAACTCTTAGGGTAGTTTACCTTAATTTTCTTAAGGTATCGTGCAGAAACTCTACTAAAACTTCTTATCGTTGTCGTTTAACAAATGCTCTACGAAAATGCATTTTCCTTTTTAATCTGTCTGTTCTATATGTTTACTGCTTGCTTGATTCAAGGTTGCCTTCCATTCCATCTTAAGATGTCCTTTCCTATAAAATTTCTGAGTTTAGGATATAGCCCATGTTCAGCATCTTTTTTTTGTATTTGGGTTTTATTTTAATGGAAACTTGAGCATATGAAGCTGGTATTCCATGCCTTCTTTGTCTTCAATCAAATGGAGTAACAAAAGTCAATATATCACTCTCATTCAAATCAAAGACCTATTTGTCCAAAAGGAAAGTCACCACAAAACACAGTAACAGCATCAACATCAAACCAAAACCGATCTCATCCACAACAAATCACAGGTGAATCAACGTAAAACGGAACTCTTCCGACAACTGCAAAATCGAATCGGTGGAAAACGCCACCAAATAATATAATTATCGATCAAGTAAACCAACAAGTGACTTGGCTCAAGCTCAAAGGACCACAGTGATGGAACTCAGAAAATGGCAAATACTAGAGCCTAATCAATTAACAAAAGCTAGAATTACCTTTTCCCCAATAGAAAACAAATGGAGTTAGCATCTTCACATCTTGCTTTTGTCTTGCAAACCAAGTGCCAACTTCACTTTTCTACCAATTCAGAGCAATAAACAAGTAATTTCACCCATCAGAGCGAAATATTCAAAATTGACCTAAAATCACACTCGACTGATTTTGTCAAACTCATTATCTCTAAGCAGGATAATGGATACTAAATCTTCTAGGGCTCTTCAATAATTGGTGCTTCAACATGGCCGGACATAATCCTAAAATGCATATCGTCCTCTTGACATCTTGAAAGGCATGATGAGAAAGAAGACTTTACAATCATCTCCAAATGGTCACACAAACGCTCCCAAACTGAAGGTATTGTCCAAGCCATTGAGCGGGTTGGCAAGCAAGAGCTTCATCCACAAAAAACTACGGTAGTTTCATGACAATGGAAGGACTATGAAGATGAAGAAGGCAGACATGTGACCTCATCGGCAGCTCGCTTGATTCGATGACAAATGCCAAAATTCTCAATGCTCATCCCTGTAAAGTCGTGCCAAAAATCAATTGAACATCGACGAAGCATGAGAATAAATATCGTCAATGGAATCAAAGAACTCACCAGAATGCCTCGGAATGCTGATTGGAAGATCCTTTTTATCCACTATGTGAGTCTTGTGAACTGTTAAATCATTCTAGTTATCTTTATAGCAATAAGGATTGCTGCTAGCAAAATCGGTTGGCATTTTTTCTTCTCCCTTGAATCTCAAGAGACACCAGGGAAGGGCTCGATACTATAGACAGTGGCTATTCGGGAGATTGGGCATTTCCGACAAAACTTGGAAACTCGTCATGCTGAGTGGCCCTTTCATTAGGCGTCTGATTCTTCAACTTACAAAAAAAAAACTTGATACAGTACGGAGGTCCGACAATATAATGTGTCTAAGTTCTTATGCCCTTAATGCACTTTCTACAGTATCTAAGTTTTCCAGTAAGGCGTCCACCAAGAGACCCAATAGAAGCTGGTAGGATAAGCTCCCAAGTCTTTCAGAATTGCAGAATCTACTGAAGAGCTACAGTCCCTGGTCTGGTGCGTCGAGACTCCTTCCGCCCTGCTGACGCTGGAACTTAAAAGCAGAACGCAAAGGATTCATCACGATTTTGTTAGCGATCCTCCTTATCACGAACAGGATGGATCAAAAGATTTTACTGCTCAAAAGACTCAAACTGTGGAGCTGCACTTCTGCTCGTCACCTTGATGAACATAACAAGATTCGCAGAAGAAACTACGCATAAATTGAACATGCCGATAATCCAAGACGTACATTTGTGAATTTAAACAACAACAACAACAACAAAAAGACAGTATAGGCCTTATTGTTGGACTTCCACGGCTGATCTCCTTCTGGTCTCTGTGCACTGTAATACAGGAGTAATTCGAAACAATGCACCCCACCCAGAACCAAAACAGACGGGCAACATAAGTTGGTTTATCAGTCAGCTGAGAAAATTGTGCACAACATAGAACTGTTCCCAATTACATCCCCACATTCTGAATAGAGACAGCCCACATGATATTCTCAGCTAAAAATTGAAGCTTTCGATGTCCGAGGAGAAAAAAATTTCATTAAAGAGAAAAGAACCGAGAACATATCTGCCCAAACGAACGAAAACCGCTGGCAAAAAAAAAAACCCAGATTGCCACGACGTTAACAACTTAACATGTACCGGACGGGGAAAGCGACAAAGGAATCAGAGAGACGTACGGTGGTGGGTCGAGGGGGTCGAGGGGATGCCGCATATTAGTGTTTTTAAATGGGTACTCTAACTTTTCTTTCGTACAATCTAAGTCCTCGAATTTTGTTGATTTATATATTTTGGTATTCTAAGTTTAATTTCAATCCAGTTAGACTCTCTAACTTTTTCAATTCGTGCAATCAAATCCTTCAGCTAAACCATCGGATCAATTAATGTCGTGGCATTGTCGTTGCGACAAAAAACGTCATAAAATGCTAAGAAAACAAATTGTGCAAAAATCAAAAGGAAACGCTCATGGAAGTGTCACGGTAAAGAGGTTTTATAACATCAAGGATCGTGACACATCGATGAAGACCTGTCCAAAACCCAATGGAGCTTTCGGAATTTTCCCAAGGACGAGCGAGACGATAATTGTGCCGGCGTTCTAGAGAGTTCTCGGCATAAATGCTGGTAGTTGATAGCTCTCGGAATAAATGTCGGTAGGTGGTCGACGAGAGCGATACGATTTCGGTCACTCGTCTAAAAATCGATCAATGGTTGTAATCCGAGACCCTTTACTATATAAAGGGGTGTCCTCCTCATTTGAATCATCCAAAACAACAATAAGCATTTCCTTTCTCTCCCAGAGCTTCTCTCTAGGTTCTCTCTCTACCATCCGAGTGTCCGAGCGAGTGAGCGATCGGGAAAAGGCTTGGCCTAGGCATTCCAATGATCCAAGGAAGCCTAAGTCGCCCCACGGGTCATTCCCAAACTATCGGTCCGTGACAAGTGATATCAGAGCATGATCTCTCCAGTAAATGAATGAGTAACCTATGGACTACCAGTCCTACGAGAGCAGAGAGTGAATTGCCAGAGCTAATGCTCTGACAAAGTGCAGCTCTCGACTTGCTCCTAGGAATGGGAAAAGAATCGATTCCTCACTGAATAGGGAAAACGTTCCTAGATCGATTTGGCGAGTCTGAAGAGGGATCTGCTATCACGTTATCAACAAGGGAAAAACCTCCATTGATCTACCGAGATCATGAGAATTCCAAAGTAAGCGAAGAATGGTGCTGCCAGAAAGATGCAGTTGGTGAAAATGCCACATTTGTCAAGAAAAGCGCAAGTGACCAAGTGCCGAATGGCTCTGATATCACTTGTCACGGGCCGATGGTTCCTTGGCCATGGAATAGCTCGTGCGGCTTGCCAGGCGTCGCACGAGCTATTCCGCGGCCAAGGAACCGTCGGCCTGTGACAGAAGCACATGATTGCACAATTAAAAAAACCTCAAAGGACTTGAACGAACAAAATATGAATGATAGGGGACTTGATTGCAGAAAATAAAAATTAAAAAGACAAATAGCACAAATACCAAAACTTAGAAGGTCCAACTCTGTAAAAACCCAAAATATCTGGGGAAGGGTTTTTACCATTTTTGTCGAGTTTCAGATACACCTCTCTTCCTTCCCCAAGGCCCCAGACGGTCTGAGCCCGCCATTGTCAACGCAAGCGGAGGCGGGATGAGTCATCTTGTTCGCTTCTCTTTGTGTTTCTCAATTGCAATATTCACTTTAGCTCTGTATCTTCTATGCATAGATGCTTTGATTCGCATGTTCATCGGTACCTTCGGCTCGTTGAACTCCCATAACCATGGACCCAAGTTGTTGTTTTGCTAGTATAAATGCTCGGCAACTGCTCCTGCACCCTTTTTGCATCACTTTCTTGATAAGCCAGAATTCCTTTGAGACCCCTTTTGCGGGTCTTCCCAGCGGTCACCCAGAAAACTCCATTCTTGGGAGGCAGTTTGATTTTGCACGAGATCCTGAGCCTGTGGAGAAAAGAACTTTGGTTGATCACCTCACTCATTTTAGAGAGGAATTCAGATTCTCTCAGCAATTGAAAGGAATGTTGATCAGGCATCCTGATTAGTTCTATGTGTCTTTGAAGGGGGAAAGGGATTCGGAGCATATCGCAATTCTCACTTGATAGAGAAAGATTGGCTGTTGCTCATCAAAGAAAAGCTCCGTTCACTTGTTAGGTAATGTTCCTAAGTTCTCGAGGAGGAGATGATGGAGCAAAGAGAACTGACGATAAAGAGGTGAAAGTGGTCTAGAGGATGAGGAAGACTGGTCTGATGTTGATAATGCAATTGATGAGGATGATCGATTTTATGATGACAATGATGAGGATGATGATGGGGATTCTGATGAAGATTGGACTGATGAAGACAATAATGCACCACGAGATTTTACTGATGATGCTGGAAGTGTGAAAATGCGGATAAGCAACCTATTATGAAGCTGATACTTCAAGAAACAAGTGTTTCCTGATGGTCGGCCAAGACAACGTTGGTGAAATTATTGTTGAACCACATATTGCAAACTAGCCAATATATTTAGCAAGATCTTAAGACCAATTGTGAGGGTCTTTGATTGTAAATTGAAGTTCCACCATACTAACTACCTTGCCGAGTTCTCAACTTGTTTTGCTGTTACTTCTTCCTCTAGGTTGCTGTAAGCAAAGTGCTTCATAAAAGAGTTGGGTATGAATGTACACAGTTTTATGGTTTTGGAAGGATATATGAATCAGATCTGGACGTACTTCTGGTCAGTTATATTGAACACAGATCATGGAAGATGCTAATCTTTTTGTTTTCACAATGTGGGGGCCTCCCATGATGCAGTTTGATGAAATACAGATTCAATTTCATTTCGCCTTAGTGTGGAGTGTATGTGTTTGTAGAACGTGTTTCTTTTCTGGTTTATGTTGCTTAATGTCATTCCCCGGTGTTTTCATGAATATAATTCAACCCAAGTTTTTGGGTGGGAAGTCAATGGGGTTCGCTCTTTCCTCTTCCAAAGCAGATTTTCATCCTTAGCTCAAGCACATAAAGAAAACTTTAGTAACATTTCGGAATTCTAGATGAATCATCCTCAAGGAATTACTGAAAGTATTGGAAGAACCTGATGAAAGATCTCCTATGCAAAACAACAGATGCATATTCCCCAGTTCTCAACTACCGAGTGGAACTCATGTTGTGCCCGTAAGCTTCTCTGTGCGCCTGCATGCACATGTGTGTGTGTGTGTGTGTGTGAGAGAGAGAGAGAGAGAGAGTATTTGCGATTATGAACTCCTATATATTGTGGTAAGGTTGCTGCGGGACTGGAAACCTACTACCTTGTGATCGGCCAACAAACAGGTCAATCTCAAATATTGCATGTGGACCAATACACCAATTCTGGTACCAAAAGTTTTAAAAGCAAAAGTTACAACTTTCACATCCAAATAGAAATTGGTGAAGATAAGACAATTTCTTCATATTAGCCAGCCAAGAAACCAAAGACACCCTAGGACAGTGACACGGAAGGTATACAGAGGAAACTATCAGAGAGTCGCAAGGAGACTGCGGAAGCATAAGGATGTATGAGTCCAATGTATGTTGTGGCCGTCGATTCTGCAACATGCTTAGTAACGTACAAAGTTACCACTGATGTTATTTCCCAGACCACCAGAAAACCTTAATGACACAGAGCACACCTTCATCTGCTACAACCATCACACCGAACTTGCATGGAAATTCATTTCATCAACGATGGGAAAGGAGCATTGGCGGTCGGACTTTCCATCTTTCAACTTGACTTTTTATAACTTCGCGGTTTTCCCATCTTGACATTTTTGTGATGCGAAATATTTGAAACCTTTCAAATTATTCAAACATTGACGTGTAGAATCACATGTAATTTTTTTCATAATTTTCTGAAATTTAAAGTAGTATCTTACAATTTTGCAAATTTTGGAGGGTAGATTTTACTTTTTCCGGTACTGTCAAGCAGACTTGGCATAAAAAAAAAAAAGAAATATCTTCTTCTGGGATTGCACCAACCTTATCAGCTTATCCACAAAGGTGAAGAAGAAGAGTTCGGAACCTATTTTGGCTCTTTTTCGCAGTTTCAACTCCAAATGCAGCCCCCTCACTGGCAGTGGCGCTACTCTCTTAACTGCCATCTTCTTCTGAGACCAACTGATAACGACCCACGTAACCCGCCATGGACGGACTCCCTCCATTTCACCAGACCAACACACTCTTCCTTAGAAAACCTCAGACCCAGAACCCCAAGCTCAGAAGCCATTCTCTCTCGTGCCCTGCTCTTGGTGACACTGCCCCTTGCACGGCTACTCCAGCCTACGCTTTGCAGCTGTCCCCTTCGAGTGTCCCCGCGGTGGTGGGTGGCTTTAGTGGGGTCAAGTCTTTGGCGTCTGTGAAGATGATCCATGCCCAGATGATAAAATGCCTGGCAAGTGGAGTTCTGATGGCCACTTGGTGAAGATCCTGATCAGGCATTACGTGAACTTTGGGGATCATAGATCAGCCGCGTTAGCTCTCTTGCTGGGCCTAGCCAGAAGCAACGTTGGATGGAACTCTTTCTCGGAGGAATTGAAGGACTTCAGGGAACTGCCTGTCCAAATTCCTGAGGTATTCGACGACTTGCGTTGTAAAGGAATGGTCTTTGATGCGAGGATCTTCACTGTTGCATTGAGAGTTTGCACTTGTGTATTGGACTTGTGGTTGGGTGTAGTGATTCATGCTTGTGTGATCAAGACGTCCCTTGATTCCGATGCTCATCTCCAGCGTGCCCTGATGAACTTCTATGAGAGATGTTGGGGCATAGAGCGTGCCAATCAAGTGTTTAACGAAATGCCGAAGCGAGAAGATGTTGTATGGAATGAAGCAGTTAAGTTGAACATGAAGCAGGGGCAGTGGATAAGAGCTTTAGAGCTATTTCGAGATATGCAGTATTCTTGCATGAAGGTGAAATGCACAACGACTGTCAGAGTGCTGCAAGCTTGCGGCAAATTGAAAGCCCTCCCACAAGGAAAGCAAATTCATGCCCATGTTTTGAGGTTTGGAGTGGAATCAAGCGTGCCAATTTGCAACGTTCTCATCAGTATGTACGCCAAAAATGGAGAGCTTGAACTTGCTGGAGCAGTTTTTAATTCGATGGAAGATCATAACTTAACTTCATGGAATTCCATTATCTATGCTTATGCCTCATTTGGCTTTCTAAATGATGCATGGAGTCACTTCCATAAGCTGGAATCTTCCACAATTGAGCCGGACATTATAACCTGGAACTGCCTTTTGTCGGGGCATACTCTTAATGGCTCCTAAGAGGACGTCCTGACCATCTTGTGCATGATGCAAACTTCTGGAATTCAACCGAATTCGAGCTCCATAACCTGTGATCTCCAGTCAGTCATCAAACTGGGATTATTACTGCCGCGACCTACCCCGCCAAAGATCGAGTTTAGGGCAAGAGGTATTTGTCGATATATATGAACAACGATTAATTCGTTTGAAGAGTGAACCAAATGGTTTATTAATCCAATGACCGAGGCACTCCCAAGCCTCGTACCTCTCGCGACGAGAATTGTCTAATTTAAGCATTTGATTGGAGTCGCCACTAGCCATGATCAAAAGTTGGCTAAAAACCCTGATCGAGACGCGGGAGTATCGTCTCGATACGTGCGAAAATCAGATATTTCAAAATTCAGGGACTTGATTACATTAGCGATCTAAATAGTGCCCTTTCGGTACCTAAACTTGAATGTTCGCAAACTAACGTACCGGGCGACCTATCGAAAAATTAAGATTCCGCCTAACCATTCTAAAAATAGAATACAATAATCAATATATTAACAATGCGCAATCAGATAATTATAAAGAAAATAAACAATCAGCGACCTAGCATATCTCTAAAAAGAAAATGCAATCAAAAGCCCTAAGGTAAAGCCCTAATGGCTTATTCGATTTTTGAGAATTTTTTAGAGGGTTTTTCTCATTTTTATACTTTTTTTTGAGTTTTAACCAAAAATCAAGTGAAATTAAGCCCAAAACTGATTTTTGAACATTTTCTAATTTTCTGATATTTTTGGAATTTTTCCGAAAATTTCTGAATTTTTTATTTTTTAAATTTTTTGATTTTTTAATTAATTAATTAATTAATTAGGGATTTTAAAAATTTTCGAATTTTTTTTTGAATTTTTGAATTTTCGTATATTTTTATTAATAAAAAAACCGGACCGGGTCTCCCGACCCGATCCGATCCGGGTTACCGACCCGCCCGAGTTTTCAAATTTTGATTTTATATATTATTATTTTTTTCTCTTTTTTTTTGTTTCTTTTTCTTTTTCTATTTTTTTTTTGCTCTTCTTCATCCCCTTCGTGCCCCTCTGCCCAGAACTCCCCTTCTTCATACTGTTTCACCGAGACCCCATCGAGAACGCTTCTCTGCCTCCGACCGACGACGCGTGCCGCCAACTCCGACGACCGGCACTGGGCTCACGCTCTCACCGCCGACCGCCCATACGGGGCTCTCATCCTGCCTCCGGCCACCACAACCGTCGCCGGCTCACCCCTCGACGACCGCCAAACCGCGGCCACCAAATGGCCCATACCATCGGTTAACTCCGGTGAGTCATCTTGTTTGCTTCTCTCTGTGTTTCTCAATTGCAATATTCACACCATACCTGTTTGGTCAAATGCCTGAACCGAACTATTTAAGCTTTATGATGCTGAACCCGGTTGTGCATTTTTTTTGGTGTTTCGGTGCAAGATGAGTTGAATCTGTGTCCGGATAAGGTCATTTAGAGCTGCATATATGACCTTTGAGCCAAAAATCGATCTCGGTTTTGAATCACCGTTTGCACTCGCCTACCACTTGTTCGACGGAATGCCTAAGTGGAAGTCCCGATGTTTTTTTTAGAATCAGCGCCTTTCCGTACTTCTGTATTCTCATATCTGTTAAGCCAATACTGACGTCATGATTTCTTCCTATTTTGAGGCATGAAAATCGCATTCCCAGTCGGCCATGGTTGAATGAGTCGCTCGGCTCGTTAAACTCCCATAACCATGGACCCCAAGTTGTTGTTTTGCTCGCCTAAATGCTCGGCAACTGCTCCTGCACCCTTTTTGCATCACTTTCTTGATAAGCCCAGAATTCCTTTGAGACCCGTTTTGCGGGTCTCCCCACTGGTCACCCAGAAAACTCCATTCTTGGTAGGCAGTTTGATTTTGCCTGGAAAGGGTGGGGCTTTTGGTGATAATTCAAGAAAGGGTTACGTACCCTTTTGGCCCGTGAGAGCTGTGGTTAAGAGGAGGAAGGAGCTCCCCCTCGACAATGTGATACAAAGGGACAAGAAGTTGAAGTTGGTGTTAAAGATTAGGAAGATCCTAGTGAGCCAGCCCGATCGTACCATGTCGCTTAGGGAGTTGGGGAAGTATAGGCGGTACCTCGGGTTGACGAAAAAGAGGCGGTTCATTGCTTTGCTGCATAAGTTTCCGGCTGTGTTTGAGATTGTCGAGGAGGGAGTGTACTCGCTGAAATTCAAGCTGACGGCGGAAGCTGAGAGGCTGTACTTGGAGGAGTTGAGGGTGAGGAATGAGATGGAGGATATGCTTGTTTTGAAGCTTAGGAAGCTGTTGATGATGTCTCTTGAGAAGCGTATACTGATGGAGAAGATTGCTCATCTGAGGACTGATTTTGGCCTTCCTCTGGAATTTCGCGATACAATCTGTCACCGTTATCCACAATATTTCAGAGTTGTGGCAACAGCACGAGGCCCTGCCTTGGAACTAACTCACTGGGACCCTGAGCTTGCAGTATCAGCTGCTGAGCTCTCAGAAGAGGAAACCAGGGCCAAGGAGTTAGAGGAGAAAGATTTGATTATCGATCGGCCTGTCAAGTTCAACAGAGTGAAGCTACCCAAGGGTCTCAACCTGGCCAGGGGTGAGATGAGGAGGATTGGTAAGTTCCGGGACATGCCTTATATATCTCCCTATTCTGATTTCTCAGCAATTAGACCGGGTACTCCAGAGAAAGAGAAGCACGCCTGTGGGATTGTGCACGAGATCCTGAGCCTCACTGTGGAGAAAAGAACTCTGGTTGATCACCTCACTCATTTTAGAGAGGAATTCAGATTCTCTCAGCAATTGAGAGGAATGTTGATTAGGCATCCTGATTTGTTCTATGTGTCTCTGAAGGGGGAAAGGGATTCGGTTTTCCTCCGGGAAGCATATCGCAATTCTCACTTGATAGAGAAAGATCGGCTGTTGCTCATCAAAGAAAAGCTCCGTTCACTTGTTAATGTTCCTAGGTTCCCGAGGAGGAATGCTTCTAGAAGAGGTGATGATGGAGCAGAGAGAACTGACGATCAAGAGGGTGAAAGTGGTCTAGAGGATGAGGAAGACTGGTCTAATGTTGATAATGCAATTGATGAGGATGATGGATTTTATGATGACAATGATGAGGATGATGATGGGGATTCTGATGATGATTGGACTGATGAAGACGATAATGCACCACCAGATTTTACTGATGATGCTGGAAATGTGAAAATGCGGATAAGCAACCCTATTAAGCAGGCTGATACTTCGAGAAACAAGGATCAGAAAGTGCTTTCTCCTGTGTTTCCTGATGGTCGGCCAAGACAACGTTGGTGAAATTATTGTTGAACTACATATTGTGCAAACTAGCCAATACATTTAGCAAGATTTTAAGACCAATTGTAAGGGTCTTGGATACCTTGCAGAGCTCTCAACTTGTTTTGCTGTTACTTCTTCCTCTAGGTTGCTGTAAGCAAAGTGCTTCATAAAAGAGTTGGGTATGAATGTGCACAGTTTTATGGTTTTGGAATGATCTATGAATCAGATCTGGACGTACTTCTGGTCAGGTATATTGAACACAGATCATGGAAGGTGCTAATCTTTTTGTTTTCACAATGTAGGGGCCTCCCATGATGCAGTTTGATGAAATACAGATTCAATTTCATTTCCTGTGCCTAAAGATAGTGTGGAATGTATGTGTTTGTAGAACATGTTTCTTTTCTGGCCTATGTTGCTTAATGTCATTTGCCGGTGTTTTCATGAATACAATTCAACCCAAGTTTTTGGGTGGGAAGTCAATGGGGTTCGCTCTTTCCTCTTCCAAAGCAGATTTTCATCCTTAGCTCAAGCACATAAAGAAAACTTTAGTAACATTTCGGAATTCTAGATGAATCATCCTCAAGGAATTACTGAAAGTATCGGAAGAACCTGATGAAAGATCTCTTATGCAAAACAACAGATGCATATTCCTCAGTTCTCAACTACCCAGTGGAACTCATGTTGTGCCCGTAAGCTTCTCTGTGCGCCTGCGTGCACATGTGAGAGAGAGAGAGAGAGAGAGAGAGAGAGAGAGAGAGTATTTGCGATTATGAACTCTTATATATTGTGGTAAGGGTGCTTGAGGACTGGAAACCTCCTACCTTGTGATCGGCCAACAAATAGGTCAATCTTAAATATTGCATGTGGACCAATACACCAAATCTGGTACCAAAAGTTTTAAAAGCAAAAGTTACAACTTTCACATCCAAATAGAAATTGGTGAAGATCAAACACTCTTCATCTTAGCCAGCCAAGAAACCAAAGACACCCCAGGACAGTGACACGGAAGGTATACAGAGGAAACTATCAGAGAGTCGCAGGGAGACTGCGGAAGCATAAGGATGTACGAATCCAATGTATGTTGTGGCCGTTGATTCTGCAACATGCTTTGATAACGTACAAGTTACCACTGATGTTATTTTCCAGACCACCAGAAAATCTTAATGACACAAAGCACACCTTCATCTGCTACAACCATCACATCGATCTGGCATGGAATTCATTTCATCGACGATGGGAAAGGAGCACTGGCGGTCAGACTTTCCATCTTTCAACTTGACTTTTTCATAACTTCGCGGTTTTTCCTCTTGACATTTCTGTGATGCGAAATATTTGAAACCTATCAAATTATTCAAACATTGACGTGTAGAATCACATGTAATTTCATAATTTTCTGAAATTTAAAGTAGTATCTTACAATTTTGCAAATTTTGGAGGGTAGTTTTTACTTTTTTTCGGTACTGTCAAGCAGACTTGGCATAAAAAGAAAGGAAAGAAATATCGTCTTCTGGGATTGCACCAACCTTATCAGCTTATCCACAAAGGTGAAGAAGAAGAGTTCGGAACCTATTTTGGCTCTTTTTCGCAGTTTCAACTCCAAATGCAGCCCCCTCACTGGCAGTGGCGCTACTCTCTTAACTGCCATCTTCTTCTGAGACCAACTGATAACGACCCACGTAACCCGCCATGGACGGACTCCCTCCATTTCACCAGACCAACACACTCTTCCTTAGAAAACCTCAGACCCAGAACCCCAAGCTCAGAAGCCATTCTCTCTCGTGCTCTGCTCTTGGTGACACTGCCCCTTGTACGGCAACTCCAGCCTACGCTTTGCAGCTTTCATCTTCGAGTGTCCCCGCGGTGGTGGGTGGCTTTAGTGGGGTCAACTCTTTGGCGTCTGTGAAGATGATCCATGCCCAGATGATAAAAATGCCTGGCAAGTGGAGTTCTGATGACCACTTGGTGAAGATCCTGATCAGGCATTACGTCAACTTTGGGGATCATAGATCAGCCGCGTTAGCTCTCTTGCTGGGCCTAGCCAGAAGCAACGTTGGATGGAACTCTTTCTCGGAGGAATTGAAGGACTTCAGGGAACTGCCTGTCCAGATTCTTGAGGTATTCGACGACTTGCGTTGTAAAGGAATGGTCTTTGATGCTAGGATCTTCACTGTTGCATTGAGAGTTTGCACTTGTCTATTGGACTTGTGGTTGGGTGTAGTGATTCATGCTTGTGTGATCAAGACGTCCCTTGATTCCGATGCTCATCTCCAGCGTGCCCTGATGAACTTCTATGAGAGATGTTGGGGCATAGAGCGTGCCAATCAAGTGTTTAACGAAATGCCGAAGCGAGAAGATGTTGTATGGAATGAAGCAGTTAAGTTGAACATGAAGCAGGGGCAGTGGATAAGAGCTTTAGAGCTATTTCGAGATATGCAGTATTCTTACATGAAGGTGAAATGCACAACGACTGTCAGAGTGCTGCAAGCTTGCGGTAAATTGAAGGCCCTCGCACAGGGAAAGCAAATTCATGCCCATGTTTTGAGGTTTGGAATGGAATCAAGCGTGCCAATTTGCAACGTTCTCATCAGTATGTACGCCAAAAATGGAGAGCTTGAACGTGCTGGAGCAGTTTTTAATTCGATGGAAGATCATAACTTAACTTCATGGAATTCCATTATCTATGCTTTTGCCTCATTTGGCTTTCTAAATGATGCATGGAGCCACTTCCATAAGCTGGAATCTTCCACAATTGAGCCGGACATTATAACCTGGAACTGCCTTTTGTCGGGGCATACTCTTAATGGCTCCTACGAGGATGTCCTGACCATCTTGCGCACGATGCAAGCTTCTGGAATTCAACCGAATTCGAGCTCCATAACCTGTGGTCTCCAGTCAGTCATCGAACTGGGATTATTACCTCATGGGAAGGAAATACACGGTTATGTGATGAGGCATGATCTTCATTATGATGTATATGTGGGAACTTCAATAGTGGACATGTACGTGAAAAGTGACTGCCTGGACATTGCTCGAGCAGTTTTCAATAACTTAAAGAGCAAAAACATATTTGCGTGGAATTCATTGATATCTGGGTATTCATTTAAGGGCCATCTTCAAGATGCTGAAAACTTAGTTGGTCAAATGGAAGAGGCAGGAATTAAAGCTGATATAGTGACATGGAATAGTATGGTCTCTGGCTATTCAATGTGGGGCCACACTGAGAAGGCTTTGGACATGATTCATCAGATCAAGCTCTCTGGATTGACTCCTAATGTGATATCCTGGACTGCCCTCATATCAGGGTGTTCACAGAATGGAAAATATAGGGAATCCCTTGAATTTTTCATCCGAATGCAAGAAGAAGGTATTGAGCCTAATGCTGCCACCATATCCACCATACTTCGAATCTGTGGAGGCCTCTCTCTACTGCAAAAGGGAAAAGAGATACACTGCCTCAGTGTAAAAATTGGTGTGACCCAAGATGTTTATGTTGCAACATCAATCATTGACATGTACAATAAATCAGGCAACTGGAGAAGTGCCCACAAAGTTTTCAAGAGGATTCATAAAAATTCATTGGCATCCTACAATTGCATGATCATGGGGTTTGCCATGTACGGCCTTGGAAAAGAGGCTATTTCTCTCTTTCATACGATGTGCAGCAATGGTATAACCCCAGATGCTATAACCTTCACAGCGATCCTCTCTGCTTGTAAGAACTCGGGCTTAGTTGATGAAGGTTGGGAATTTTTTGATAAAATGAGCGGAGATTATAATTTAACCCCAAAAGTGGAGCACTACTCTTGCATGGTAGATCTTCTTGGGAGAGCTGGCTACCTTGACGAGACTTGGGATTTCATTCAATCGATGCCCCTAAAGCCAGATGCTACCATTTGGGGTGCTCTTCTTTGCTCCAGTCAAATTCATGAGAATATTGAGTATGCAGAGATTGCAGCAGAGAATCTTTTTGAACTGGAGCCCGATAAATCTGCTAACTATGTCTTAATGATGAACCTGTATGCCATGTCAAACCGATGGAAGGATGTTGCTCATGTCAAAGAGTTGATGAATAGCGCAGGGGTGAAACATACACAAGCTTGGAGCTGGATACAAATTGATCGCACTGTACATCATTTTTCTGCAGAGCAGAGTACTCATCCTGATTGTGGAGAGATTTATTTCGAGTTGTATCAGTTGATTTCCCAAATTAAGAAACTGGGGTATGTGCCTGATGTCAGTTGTGTATATCAGAATATTGACGATGTTGAGAAAGAAAAGGTGCTGCTAAGTCACACAGAAAAGCTGGCAATCACTTACGGACTGATGAAAAGAAAAGGCAGTGCTCCTATCAGGGTGATTAAGAGCTCTAGGATCTGTTCTGATTGTCACACTGTGGCAAAGTATATCTCCATGTTGCAAAACTGTGAGATCGTTATCAAGGATGGTGTCCGCTTTCATCATTTGAGCAAAGGAAACTGCTCCTGTAAGGATTGCTGGTAACAGAGAGTTTCACTCACTTTGATGAACTCTCTTGAAGCCTTGCTGACATGATCGCGTGTCAAACTTGCATCATTATTGGCTATTAGCTACAGAATTAGATTGAAAAATGGGGAGAGAGGAGTAGCTAAGCTGCAGTTGGTGATCAATATGTGAGAACTCAAGCAATTTCCCCCCTCTTCATTGGCCTAATTCCAACTCCGAGCATACTACAGGGTCGTTACAAACGAAAAGGCTTGCATATCCAACTTCTGAGACTTTGAAGTACGACGAATGGACTTCATATTGCCACGTCATTTGTACAGGGTCATCAGTCAAGCTTTGAATAGATGGTCTAGTTCGTCATCAAGGAAGAAGGTTAAATGGGAAAGATGTGTTGAATGGTATCCAGAATCCTAGAAGTTGATGAGTTTTACTAACTATAGTCTTGAAATGGGGAAAGAGATTTGAAACCCTACAAGATAATGAGCGGATAAACAACAGGGTATGAGAAGGAAACTACGATCCTATTCTGTTTACTCTTCCTTCTGCAAGTCGATTGCTCCCTTCCCGAGATTTTCTCCACTAACGTGGTTAATCTACCAAAAGCAGGCAAAATTTTGTAGAGACAGCTTCACACATCCTCAAGGCCAACAACACTGGAGAAGGCATGTAGAAACCTGGAACATTTCCAACTCAAATTGGCAGATTATTGCAGATTGGGCATAGTCTCCATTCAGGTTTCCGTTTTACATCAACTACGGTACAATCATAGTAGACCCCATTATTTATTGTATGCACAATTATTCGTAGCGTATTAGTATCCACTTTCGGATGCACAACCATACTTGTTATGATGATTATCTTGTAGTCTTGGGAAATCCAAAAATATCTACTGTGAGCCCTTATCGATGAACCGCAAGCTCCACTATGTACGAAAGGTCATCATATTGCAAAAGCTGCAGCAGCATTATCTAACGGAAACAACTATGTACATATAAGGAAGCAGGATTGTCATTCAAGAGTTCACTCTTGCAGCCTACCTACAAATTTAAACCTGCGCATATGCACGCCAGCAATGCGGATAGTGCAACACTTCCATGTCAATATTTACAAACACCAAACCAGCATCAACACCGTTTCCATGGACAAAACCCCTTATCTCCAGCCATTCAAAAGATTGCCTTTGATGTCTCCCTTAGAACGTGACCAAGCGAGGAGACACGTTTTCCAAGGGAGGAAAACAAGCAAGCGGAAGCAAATGCTTTCTAGAAGACCTATTTTGACAGCAGAGTTCCCAAAGCATCCACTAGTCGTGACGACATCAAAGCGCTGCTCGTGACTATCTATAAAGCTTTTAGAAGCTGTTTACAGCTATAGTTCGGTCCTGAATAGCCATTCTCTCTGAAATTTCAGCCAAAGATTTGAGATTGTATCTGATATAGGCCTCGACAAAGTAGCATGTGTCATCCTTCGTGTTCCCATCAGGCACATCTACTACAAATGACTCGATCACCAGTGTCCCTGGCCTGCCTTCAATCATATCAGGATGGACAGTCATAATTGAAGAATAGTTCTGCAGAATTGCGGAAATAACTAGTGTTAAATCACAATAAGGTGGAGACAGCAATGTTACTATGTTTGCATTAACAAAACTCATACTCTGCCTTCATCTTCTAGTACTATTGTGCATTATTAGATGCTAGTAGCCTACCCACGTGCATACTTTACAATGAACCCTTTTCTTTATTTCAATAAACAAGTAAGGACATGCTCTCTTATGCTAAACGGCTGAAAGAAGCCAGAAGTCCCAACAGCTTGGATGGCAAACACCAAACAAACCACAATAGAGCCAAAACCACAGAACGGAGGATCGCTGATTGTCAATTTCAATTGAGAAACAAGGAAAATTTGTTTACTTGCATGGAAATTTTTCTTTTGTAGAAAATCAGCAGGAACTAGATAAATACCAAAAAGCGAATGCAGCTAAAGAGGAGGCGATTAGAGGAGTCACCTTGAGTCTGTGATCACCGCCAACAATTCTAATGCCAAGGATGTGCTCCTCATCATCAAGAAGTTCCAATCTCTCAGTGCTGGTTGTAGCTGGAAGCCCGGACTTGACATTCACTTCTCTTACGCTCCCTATGCCCAAATCACCCTTCATGATACAGCGGCTGACAAAGGGCTTGTACTTTTGAGGTTGATCAAATCTTCTCACCAGGGACCACACCTAGTGAAAGAGTAAAGTATTTTGTTTACAAGCATGAAGAGAAAAAGCACAAAGAAAATTTTCATTTGGAGTGTAAAGAAAACTATCCTTAAACAAAGTTCCAGACAAAATTCATGCGTTCTTTTACTGCATTATCCATCTTTTTTTGCTATAGGATACATATACAACCATCAAATGGCCAAAAGAGAAGGAAGATACTATTGAGAACAAAGAGAAATTCATCTTTCTCATCAAATAAGCTCAAGAACCCAGACAACTAATTCAAAGAAACACAAAAAATTACTCATCTTGTGTGATTTGAACCCAGATAACTAATGCAGAGGAGGAGGTTGTCAAAGTTTGATTAGTTTACACTTGTGACTTACATGATTTGAGCCTGGAGTGGGTCATGACTTTCCACTTGCATTCGAGGTTTTGGGCTAATTAAAAGACTAATGTAATTATCAAGAAGAAAAAAAATGATTGCTCATCTTTGAGTTTAGCGAGATGAAAGCAGAGCCAAATCTCCAATTCGAACGTGGAAATCACTCTTGCTCAAAAGCTTAAGCTAATAGCTAAGGTGAGAATACATGTATATAAATCCGCAAATGATGTGGAGTGCTCGAAAAAGGAAGATCATTACAACCATGATCTGGACATTCCAACCCAATTCATCAGAAAAAGAAAAACTTAGCATTTGGGAAAGACCCCATGCGAAATTTTTCTATGGGACCATCGAAACTCGAAGAAGCCAATTGGGGAAAACGAACTCTTTGGAGAAACCAGCAAAGAGATTGAAGGCGGATAAAAACAGAGCAAAAAGAGAGAGAAAGCAGAAGCTGACGATTCACAGCAAGGACCCTTACTAAAGAAGTCCATACCGCTCCCATCAAGAAGCAAGCAAAGCTGACGATGCACAACAAGGGTGGGTGTCGAGCACATACCAGGTGAACAGGAGCTTTGACGTGCTTGATGACGGTCGAAGTACACTGCCGCTCTCCGGCCTCATGCCTGTGATGCCTCCTGATGTACTGGGCCACCATAACCCCTGACGCGTCGCCACCGTTCATTTCCGAGGCTTATGGATCGAACTCAAAGAAAGAGGTGTCCACCCTCACCACTGTGCAGAGAAGGAGGGGTACGCGAGCTGCAGAAACTGAGAGATGGATGACGCAGAAGCAGAAGAAAAAGAAGAAGTAGAACAGGAAGAAGACGGCACTAAAGTGATCTGGTTGGTTAGCTTAGCTTGGGAGGATATCAAGAATCGTCCAATGGGAAGCCTCCTAACCAAACCGCCCGCTTTGTTTTCTTGTAGTGTTGCCTTTAAAGCCCCACAAAAACGTGGTCTCCCACTCGGACCCGCCACCTCATGCATTATCAAATTTTGTGCTACCATGAAAAATTAAGTGATAATGACATAAATAATTTATATGATTCTTAAATTTTTAATTTATTTAATATAATTCTCGAATTTTTAATTAGTTCAATGTGATCTCTAAACTTTTGGTACATATTCAATGTAGTCCCCGAACTATATGAAAATATTAAATATAGTCATTTCAACAATTTAAGATCAAGAACAATATTAAATATTTTCATATAGTTTAGAGATTAAATTGAACATGTCTCAAAAGTTAATGAACTATATCAAACTAATTAAAAGTTCATGAATCGTATTGCACATTGATCTGAAGTTCAAGTATCACATTAAATAAATTAAAAATTATGGATTATATTACACTTTGAATTAAAGTTCTTAGACCATTTGTATCATTTTCTCAAAAATTAATTTGCTTTTGTCAATTACCATTTGGGTATTACTAAGGTGATAAGGAATGAACAGGAAAGACGAGAGGGGACGGAGAGAAAGAAAGGCGGTGGTTGGGAGGCCGCTACAACTGACCACCGACCCTCGCCTGGCACATGTGCAGGTCGGGCAACCCTTAAATTGCTCGGGCAAGGGTCGTCGAACCCATGCACACGCATAGACGGGATGATAGAATCGGTTTGGCATCCCTCCAGCCCGCCTAATTAACAATAAGAGTAACTGTGCACACGCATAGACGGGATGATAGAATCGGTTTGGCATCCCTCCAGCCCGCCTAATTAACAATAAGAGTAACTGTGACACTACAGAAGCCCGACGAATCGAATCAATCTGCGAAGGACCGTAAAAGTGAGTGAGATCCACGTAAGTCTGTAATCAAGTTTGGTGCGCCGCCCTATAATGCATTACGTGCACGTCTTTTCCATTGATGGGGCGCACTAAAACAATGAGGGTCGCAAGTGAAGCCAAAGAACTAGGTGAAAAGCGAAAGAATGCACTTCTTCTGGAGTGCCACTCCAAAGTGGTGGTATATTCTCGGGCTCCTTTTCGCGGTTCGAGGGGAGGTGGTGGAACGCAATTGGCGGTGGACAAATTCTTGGGGAGGGACAACAGGATCATCATAAGAGAGCTTATTCGCTCACCCCCACTCTCCACCGACAAATCGCCTCACACGGGGACGGTTGAGATGCTCCCAACTTGAATCTTTCCTCCAATGCATGAGCGTCGCGTGTTCATCCTATCCATAATCGCTCGTTTCCACTTTAAGCCTTGTTGCGGAGCTCTCATGATAGACGGGAGAGATAATTTGATCTACGTAATCCGTACACTATGTTCTTCCTATTACCTTTGATGCATGGGGCCAGTGATGCTTCCAATTAGATTTGCCGCCAATAGCAGAGCGCCATGTACATTCATTCTAATCAAACATGGGCACTTTTTTTAGTTCTTTGGTCATGTTCAAGCATTTACGAAAAGGGTGTCTTTTTTACCCTAGAGCTATTCTTTTCACCAGACACAAAATCGAACTAATGTAACTAAAAAGGAGCCTTTGAGGTGTCAAATCGAAGCGAATTGTTGGCTTGTTGAGATAAGATTGCCCCCCACCCGCCAACCGCCACCCCCCCCCCCCCCAAAAAAAAAAAAAACAAAACAAAACAAAACAAAAGGCGCGCATACGCGTGCTATAATGCCTATAATCTAAGTCTAAACATTGCGATACACCACACTGCGTCCTATGCCATTAGGCCGAATGCCTAGGATGGGATGTCACTAATATTATGTGGGTTGTTTTTCTTTAGCAGCATTGCCCTTTTCTAATGTCGAGCAGTGTCATCTATGCACGAGCCAAAGAGAACGTTTTCATCTATGAATTTTCACTTTCGAGTCCGTTGATGTCTTGTCCTGTGAAACTCTACAACTTGAAAAAATAACGTTATTTGAATATCCAAAAACTCCAAAGGCTGCAGATATTGATCGTGGTTTGCATACTAGCGATGATTATCATATGAGTCGTCAGTGAAGAATTTTTCTATCTTATGACCTTGCAGATCTTGCTTGCCTTGCACTGCCTCATCATCTGTGTCTTGTGCCTCATTAGTTGGAGTTAGATAGAACGTGTACGTCCACGCATCTTGCCATCACTCCTGCTCATTTGAGGAAGACAGAGAACCACTCTAGCACTTCTTTAACACTAATCTCTACGCCAATAAAACCCAGAGTCTTGCTAAGATACGGTAATTACTCTCCTTGTTTTTTAGGTAGACGACAGTGGGTGGACAAAGAAAAGGACCGAGCCCCACTAACTCCGGACACGCATGGAATGGAGCCAACGAGGCAGAAAAGAATACGGGTGGACAGGGCGAGTGAAAGCAAGCAGGTTCATGCATGGCATCCATCATTGGACCACCTCTCCTTCGCATCTAGCGGACGACCGACGATACTGCTCGAATCCTCGACAGAGGAAAGAGTGCAAAGCATCAAAGGGAGAGCGTAACGTGTCGTCCTCTCACGCACTCAGGTCGCAAAGATCAAGCAAGTCGGTATCACGAGCGAACCTCAAAAGGATCATTATTGTGCAGTTGGAGAGAGGAATTTTATCAAATGATCTGGAGAAAAGCAGAGTTCTCGGCTTGTGGATGCAATTTTAGAGGACAGAGCGCTTGTTGTTTTTACCCAGATTGAGAGAAAGAGAGAGGCACAATTGATGTGGACATGGATAAGGTTTAGGATCTTTTCCGCGTGGCGATTGTCTTTGGAACTTTTGACTCATTTCTTCTAGTCCTACGAGTAGCTTGCATGGTGAAAGAATAGGAGACATCAGAAGGAATGTTGCCGCCAGTGTTTTACAAGGTTATCTTGTCAGATGGATGGTCAACTCCGAGAATGATGATAATGACGCACAAGTCGTTGCCGGTGAGTTTAGATTGGCAAGAGTCTAAAAGGTAGGCTCACAGTTAAGTCTGCCAAAATGGATGGGTTAGGTTGAATATTGATCGGATCAAAAATATTCCAATCCAAATTTGATCAATTTAACTCATACTAACCCATTTTTATGCAATGCAATTTCAGTGACTCATACTCAATTAAGACTCAATTTGGACTCTAATTCTCAATAATTTTTCTCCTTTTTGTTGCTTCTAAAGAATGGGCAACTCTATGAACTAGCTCACCAAGTTAGTGAGGAAGCTCATGTGCTCGGATTGGGTTGTGGGTTTGGTCTTTGCATGCCACATGAGCAACATGAAGATGTGAGTAAGCGGCACACTAATGGACAAGAACAAAGAGGCTTTGAAACTAGGAATCAATTGGTTCCAATTCAACCTAAGAACCAGCTCATTTTATGTCTTTGGGTGAAAAATCAAATTCTTATAATACAATATACAGCTTACACCATTTCACTACAAACAACATATATTGGTCAAGTGGTCATCATGTTTTTTGTTCGTATTGAAGACCATGCTTCAATTCTTGATACATGCAAAAGTTCATTTTTTAAAGAGGCTTTAGAACTGACCTCAAGGGGCCTGGGTATGGGCACCGAGGTCCCAGCTTGGCCTCAAGGGACCCAACCCAAACCCCCGGGGACATGGGACTTGAGCTTGGCCTCAACGAACTCTGGACCAATGTCTGTGGGCCCAAGCATTGGCACCACAGTCTTGAGCTCAACTTGGAGGAACTTGAGACCAACCTTTTGGAACTTGTCCTAGCTGCCGAGGAGCTGAGGCCGAGTGCCAATGACTTGGGCAAAGGATCTAGGTACCCAAGCACTGATATTGGGACCTAGGCATGCAAACTAGGGATGCGGATTTAGCCTCCATGGGACCTAGGTCTGGCCTCCGTGGACTTAGGTACGAGCACCGAGTCTTAAGCCCAACTTCAACAGACCTATGCCCTCCCACTGTGGACTCAAGCCTGGCAACAAAGGGACCGAGTTGGGTGCTAGTGACATTGGTATAGAGCTAGGTTCCCAAGCATGTTCGTTGGTGACTCGAGCCAAACCTTTGTGGACCTAATGTTGAGGAACCAGGTTTAGCCTCAATCAACCCAACTCCACCTCAATGGACTCAGGCCAAGTGCTAGTGACTTGGGGCAAGAATCAAGTACCCAAGCATGGCCATAAAGGACCCGAGCTCGACCCTTATGGACCTAGGTACGAGCACTGAGGTCTTAGCCCTAACCTCGAGGGACTTGGCCTAGCCATCGTGGACGTGGGCATGGCTACCAACGAACCAAGCCCTCCCATGATGGACTCAGGTTGGACACCAGTACTTGGGTGCCGAAGCCGAGTACCCAAGTATGGCCACTAGGGACCAAGCCCTAGTCACTAGGGTAGGATGTTGCCCAACTCAAGGGACCCAAACCACCCCTCCATGGAGCTAGGCACAAGCACCAAGGCCTTGGCCTTGGCCCTGGCTTGAGGGACTTGGGCACCACCTCTATGGACTCAAGCCCAATTGTTGAGGAACTAGACCCTACCTTGATGTGTCCAAGCCGGTGCTAGTGACTTGGGCACAAGAGCAAGTACCTAGGCATAGCCACTAGGACCTAGACAGGGGCTCCAAGGTCTCAAGCCTAAGGCCTAACCCCTGTGGACCTAGGCACAAGCTCCGAAGTCTCGAACCCTACCTCAAGGGACCTTGACCTAGCCTCTATGACCTAGGCATGGGCACAGGCACTGGGAAGGCATTGCTCTTGGATGAAATAGAAAGTAGTTGGGTTCTTTGCAAACCCATTAGAACCCACCGTTCATTGGACTTTGCTTTATTGGATCAATTTTAACCCATATTTTAAATTTAAACCAACCCATATTTCACCAAACTTAATAAATATGAGTTAAAATACGGGTTCATAATCCATTTTCCCACCTTAATAATGACAGAAACTTTTGAAACCTTGAAGTGCACATGTTTTCATTTGCAAATAATTATGATGATGACATGCTCGAACGGATACTTACTGGAAATTTTATTCGAAAATCTTTCTTCTTCAACTTAGTTTTCCCAACACTTATGCTCTTTTGTGGGACCTCAGCTTATGCTATTTCCTCCTGTGCTGAACCATTCTTTTTATAATTAAGGCACCGTTTATTTCATAAAAAATAAATAATTTGAAAAAATTTATAAAAGAATTGTATGCATCGCTTGAAATACTTAGTAAATGAAAAATGTTCGACAGTAATTTATATCTAAATGTTTTCGTGAACAATGAAGATATTTTTTTCCATTCATTTTTGTAAGCGATACAAGTAATCATATTAAGGAAAATATTTTACAAATTATAAATTTTCCGCGAAACAAACGCACCCTAAGCTCACACTAAAATTTCATAGTTCTAGGACTCTGCATGTAGCTAAATTCTTGGAATTGGAGTAGTTTCTAGTTGGATTGATACCATCAAAAACTCCAAATTGGTACACTTGTGACAAATATACCCTAAACTAATTTTTTGACCATCAAAAATACTAAATTGGTACATATGTGATAAATTTACTCTTCATTAGTTTCCATAAAATTTTACCGTCAAATTGTTGAGTTTGATGACAGATGTACCAATTTAGGGTTTTATGCAGGTGTACCAGTTGTTTTTTTTCATGATATTAATTCAATTTAACGAAAACTAACGGACGGTGAATTTGTCACAAATGTACCAATTTGAGATTTTTAGTGATAAAAAAATTAGTTTTTGGTATATTTATCACAAGTGTACCTGTTTTGGATTTTTGATAGTGAAAAAATTAATTTGAGGTAAATTTATCATGGATATATTAATTTATGATTTTTCGTGGTATTAACCCTTCTTAGTTAGACGATACTGTGGGTTGGTGAACTCTTGGTCTTTTTCTTGTTTGCTTGTTTGTTTTTTGGGAAAAGTACAAAAAAGTCATAAATCTATTGCATTGATACCAATTCAGTCATAAACCTTTCAATTGGACCAATTTAATCATAAACCTTTTTACATTAGTATTAATTCAGTCCATCCAGCCAATTTAGGCCAGAAATTGCTGATGTGGACATTTAAAAATAATTTTCAATTTTTTTTACTTTTTTTATTAATTTTTTCTTCTATTTTTCATTTTCTTTATTTCTTCTCGTTTCTTTTTTTTCTTTCCTCTTTTTTTCTCCCCTTCTTCTTCCCTCTGCCAGCTGCCAGCCTCCACGAGGATTGGTAGAGGTTGTTGACGAGGGCGAGGGCCGAGATGCCCTCCCTAGCCACAGGGGAGGCCCGCCCTTGGTGAGGGCTCGGCGAGGCCGCCCATGCCCTCGCTGGATCTAACGAGGGTCCTCACAATGCAAAGTCGACTCTCGCCAGAGGCCAACGAGGGTTGGGCAAGGGTCTACACGCTAGATCTAGCAAGGGGCCTCACGTCCCTCACTAAAGGCCGATGAGGGTGTCCTGGCCTTCGCCAGTAGTGCCGGGCGAGGGTCCCCTCATCGAATCTAGCGAGGCCGGCGAGGGCATCCCGGCCTTCGCCGGCCACTAGTGAGGGCTGGACGAGGCCACCCATGCCCTCACCACCGGTGAGGGCGTGGGCACCAAGGGCCGGCCTCCCCTGTGGCCGACAAGGGCGTCCTAGCCCTCGCCTTCGCCGGCGACCTCTGCCAATCATTGTGGAGGCTAGCAGCTAGTGAAGGGAAGAGGAAAGGAAGAAAAAAAAAGAAAAGCAAGAAAAGAGAAGAAATAAAGAAAATGGAAACTAAAATAAAAATTCGAAAAATTATTTTTAAATGTCCTCGTCAGTATCGGTTGTGCCACATAGGACGGCCAGCGTCTATGCTAGTGATTTTCTGTTTAAATTGGCCAGATGGACTGAATTAGTACAAATGTAAAAAGGTTTAGAACTAAATTAGTCCAATTGATAGATTTGTACTTGAATTGGTATTAATACAATAGGTTTATAATTTTTTTGGGACTTTTTCTTGGTTTTTTTTTGTGTCACTGGTTCATGACCCGTTGTGTGATTGGTCACATCAAGGGTCCAATTTGGCCCATTCGGTACTAGAAATATGGGCTTTTAAACCTGAAAATTTAAGGCCGGTACACATTCTAGTCAAATGGTAAGCGAAGCTAACTTAGCAATCTGTAATCCCTAATGCGAACTTAAATCAACTCTCCTTCCATAGTTAGCTTCCGCCTTCCACGCATGGCCACGGCGGAGGAAAAGTCGCCGTGGTGGCACAGTGGTGGTCGAGAAATATGGCCGTCCAGTGGGGTTACTGGTCGCCGTGGAAAAGTTATTCATGACAACATATATGAGAGTAAATTATGTTGTCGGGCCGACCAAGAAAAAAAAATTATGTCAGGGTTTTCACTCGTTGGGGAAGTATAGATAAAGCGACACTTATGTACATATAACTTTTCGGCGCGCACAGTTTGTCATATGTGGTGATAAGAAAACACCTAAATATTTGAACATTATGCTTCCGTGACTTTATGTAAAACAGGACGCACGGATGATCATATAATCTAAGCTGTCGAGTTCGAGTCTCGCGATGAAATGGGTGACGGCTCGTGTTGCTAAAGCCACTAACGTTTATCAGTCAGATGTTGACAGCAGGAATCTAGAGCGTACATGACAGGGAGGACGAAGACAGGAGCATTGAAAGCCTAGAATCACACAGAACCAGCCAGTTTCTGCTGCAACCTACGGCTGAGTTCCACCGCTGGATTTATGACAGAGGAAACAGGCGGCTGAGGAAGAAGCGAAATGAAAGAGGCGGCGGAGGCCGAGTGCACCGCCACCCATCCACCACCTGCGTGGCCAGACCTGGCGTCCCTCCACCTCCCATGCAACCGCACATTTGGCTTTTATCTCGCCACCTTCCTCTCTCTGCGGATTACACATGACTTCAGAACTTTTTCGTATTTTTTTCTTGCTCTGAATCTCCCCTCTAACCGAGGAAATGAACGATGGCCCATCTTTCCTCAAACTGCCCGCGTTGACCTCGCTCTTTCTGTCTGAATTTCTTGCGACTGTTCAGCAAACTTAGAAGGGCAGGCAGGTCAAACGAAACTTGCTTCGCCTATTAGACAAATGGTGACAGGAGTTGTTCTTCCAAATAGTTGGCAAGACACGAAAAGTTCCAAGTGAATAGATTCTCCTCTGCGACACTTCCCGCGATGCTTTTGATCGTCTCCCGTCCATGCGTACGTCCCTTCACTAAACTCCATCTCTGGTTACAGAAATACAACCCGAACCGATCTCAGTACATAATATTTATATATAAATACGTGAGAAGAGAGAGAGAGATTCAGATGCATGATAAACAAAACAATGAGCTCTACTCCAGCTCCTACTCGTTAATGTATGTGTCATTCAGGAATCTTGCGTCCCACCATCATTTTGTTTATCATACTTCCCCACCATTCTGATGCACCAGATGTGAAGAAAGAAATGTCTGAGTTGCACGTTCAAAGATGATGACCTGCAATGGAGCTTCAGTACATGTGCTGCTCTTTTCCTTGTTTTTGCCCTTCCCTTCTCTTGTGCTTCAAGCAACACGTACTTACGAGGAGGGTGTCTGCCATTTTTGCCTGTTAAGGTAATACTACAAATATTTTTTCTCGCTTAATGTTCGCGGAAAAACTTTCGTGCCATGTTTTCTCTTCTTGTGATTGCACGGCCACATCCTAAATTGCCCAGAATATTTGATCTTTCGTCATTGCCCTCCTGAAATATCCGATGAGAAATGAACGACTGTTTCAATTTAATAACTCAGAAAAATGTTTTGTTCATCATCACGTTTTGTTTTTCAAATCTTGTTCTCATCGCGCTATCACAAGAATGCTTAACGAGGTTCTGGAGCCGCAACATCATATGCTTTTAATGTGTTGGGTGGTTAAATTTGTTAACTGAAGAGTCGGGTCGCCGCACGATTGCGCCCTGTTTCGATAGTCACTACGATATATGTGGTCTTCATTTCACGTAGACATGATTAGACCGAGTTGATTCAGACACGAGAATTCGATATGATGGAGATGCGGTCCTGTGTTTAGGGACCTCACCTGCAAATAGGACGCGAAGGAGCCTTGCGATTTCAACCCAATTCAACAGCGTTGGCTCCGAGCATCCCATGACAATCATTACACGACACAGAGCCGCTGAAATAACCGTATGCTGTTGATTTCTTGTGGCTCACATGGCTTTGGATAGAACATTAGTGCCCTTCGTAACGATCCGATAATTCCACTGAAGTTCCGTTTTATGTGTGCTATGTTCTTTTTTTTAATACATGATCCCGCAGGTGAGGTCGTTATGAGTTCTTTATTGAGGAGCAATTGTCATGGACGGATTTCACAAGCCGGAAAGAGATGCGTAGATTGAAGCAATAAGCCCCAAGCCTAGAAATTAAGTTGGGAACAACTAAACCCTCCTTTGGATTACAGGTAGACGACATAAGTTTATGTTATCTTCCTGCTTAATCATTCTTTTGTTCGCTTTTACATCTTAAAAAGTTCTGAATCAAATGCGACGGACGGATTTTGTTGGGTGAGTTACCGGGAAAAGTTTATCTGAAGTGACAGTAAAAAACTTGTTTCGGTCGAATAGAGGAACAAACAGGCAGCATAATTTGTGCAAGGTGACACTTGAAGGAGGTTTTAGCATGCAATCCTAATTATCAGCATAACATTGTAGGAAACAAAATGTGATTTGAATGCTTACTAGTTGTTATTCTTGTTGTGTATTTTACTGGTGATCTCTGTTTTGCAACAAAAGAAAGGACCTTCGCCATGAAAAAACCAACACAGAGAACCGCCTAGTCCGTTTCGAGGGTAACGACAATTTTCACTACCCTGATCAATGGCGAGGCCAAACCACAAAACTTCGCCTTGCAAGAGACGGATGGTTAATTCCCATGAAGATAAGATAACCTCATAATGACTCATCTGGTAAATCAGCATAGGGCCATGAAGGAGATAAGACAACTTAAGGTTTCATTGATAACAAGGGAAAAATTCCAGTCCTATGGTCACTACATTCCCTAGGTTACTGCTCTATCCTTCGACACAAGGCCTTCGAGTCATACACAGAAATGACAGAATCAGACATAGGACTTTCACTCATGGAATAAACCCTCGATACGCACAATGTTTTTGTTTAGTGAATAACCCAAAGACTGGTAGCTACAAAATGAAAGAGTTGAACGGTCTTGGCGATTTTGACTCTTCCACAGACATTCGTTGATACCAAAGAGCCCATAGTTCCCTCTGTTGTCTTTATAATGTTCGTTGCCACAAGTTAGTTTAATTTCAGGAACTTGACCAACCACCCTAGTTCAAGGAGGGAGAGGGGAAATAAAGAGAGTTCCACAGACATCTGATTTAGCTTTACCCAAAACATAATACAGGTCATCACATACCCCATGGCAAGCGGCAGCATGACGATGATCTCTGCCCCGGTTGCAGCAGGAAAGAGAGATGTGCACCAAGAGCAAAACGGCCTTCGGAGATCACAATCGGGCAAAGACCTTTCAAAAGGAGCTGCCTTTCGTCGGTCTTATTCCGACAATCACCTATGTTGCTCAATAAATAGCATTCAAGCCTCATCGGCGCGTTCTAAACTCAAGCACAGTCAGTCCACTAGCATCATTCCTTTCCAACTCTCCGGTTCTATCATACCAAACTTGCTCCGATCATTCCTCTTTGACTCGGAGACTAGCAAGGAATTGAATATAATGGAGCCTGAAATGGAATTGGAGGATACTGCGGATGTAGTTGATGGAGGAGTGATGGAGATAACGAGATCGAATTGGGTGGAGAGGCTGTTGGAGATTAGGAGCCACTGGAGAAATAAACAGCAAATCGATGGTCTGGATGGAGATAATTCTTCCAAAATGGTTGAAAACGGCGATACCGGCTGCACAGACAGTTGTGAAGCAGGTTATAGTTCAGACAAAGAAGAAGATGGCGACGATGGGAAATATGATCAAGAATCTTTCTCGAAGTTTCTGGTTCAAGTACCCACATCCGATATTAAGCTATTTTCTCAGCTAGCATTCTTATGCAACATGGCCTATGTGATACCAACTATAACGGTATGGTAATTTCTTCCTTGCTGCCCATGCTTTCTCTTGGAATTCTTTTATGTCCATTCATAAGTCCTAGTCTTTTGTCTCTACATTGAATTCCTAGAGCAGGTGTCAGATTTTGCCATCGTGATACTTAAAACTAGGTAGTCCAATTCACATGTAATATATACCGGAAAATCTGCCACGTTTAACCATCAGCATTGATCAATTAGTTTTCCATCTTCCCTCCAGTTTCTGCCACTTTTCTACACCCATGGACTTGCACTAGGAGTATGGGGTGAAGATACTTTCTCAGGCCGATCCTTTAAGGTCCTCTCCAATTATTATGCTTACATGATATGAGCTTTTAAATAAATTGCAGGCTGATGACTTAAGGAAACAATATAGACTGCAATTTGTAACATCCTCCATCGAGAGGAAAGCTGAGGCGTCTGCAATTAAAGCAAAGCTTGATGAGCGACTCGATCCATGTACCTGTAGTTTCAGTCGCAACTACTGATAGCTGCCACTCGGAAAAAGACTTTAAATGCCCAATCCGTCCATCAGTTGCTTATGACATTGCTGCTTCAGCTGCATCTTATGTCCAATCTCGAGCTAAGGAACTTTCCCCTGTTGGTTCCGAGACACAAGAGGAGGAAAATGATATGAATCCATTTGGAAGCAGAGAGGGAACACAAGAAGAGGCGGATAATTCCCCCCGATTCTATAAATCAGAAGTTGCAGTATATATGGCAGCATCAGCAATGACCTCAGTGGTTGCAGCAGGCGAGAAAGAAAAACAAGAGGCAGCAAGGGACCTGCAATCACTACACTCGTCACCTTGTGAGTGGTTCATTTGTGACGATTTAAGCACGTATACACGCTGTTTTGTCATTCAGGTAATCTTCTTCCTTCCAGTTGATCCAGTTCTAACAAAATAGGCCCTTGCATCAGCATCTATGCTATCTATAGAGAAAAGTGAGTTCAGTTTCTACAGTAAACTCAGGCCTCAAATGACTTATGATCGACGTTACGCTATTATAAAGTGTCTGGTAATTAACTATCTCTATCACGAATTTGGTAATCACTGCCTGAAATTTAAATCAAGGATCAACATAACTTCAACCTCCATCCTCTACCTGACACTGCGTAACTCACCATTACAAAAGCCGTCACCACTTTACTCTCAAACCTAATGCAACGAGTGCATTTCTCAAGTATTGATGGGTCGTGTCTAGTGCAAAAGTTGTAGAGCATATAGAATGTCTGCATGACTGAGCGTTTCATTACTTTGACCTGCAGGGATCGGACTCTCTGGCATCTTGGCAGGCGAACCTTTTCTTTGATCCAACCAAATTCGAAGTAAGCCATTGCTATAGCTTTGGGTGGATTCATAATTAGAGTAGCCAGAGTGTAGCAAGTCACCATGTAGTTGGAGGGACACTATCTTTTTCTGCGTTTCAAAAGGATCAGTCTAGGAGGAAGCACTAACTGTTGAACAACTTATCATCCTTGTCCAGGAAACTGAGGGTATAGTTCACAGAGGTATCTATGAAGCTGCAAAAGGAATGTACCGACAGTTCATGCCTGAGATAATTGACCACCTCAATAAGTTTGGGGATCGTGCAAAGTTTCAATTTACAGGCCATTCTCTTGGAGGAAGTCTCGCCCTTCTAGTACTTTTGATGCTCATTTCAAGGAAGATCCTTAAGCCATCCAATCTTCGCCCTGCCGTCACCTTTGGCTCACCATTTGTCTTCTGTGGAGGCGAAAAGATCCTGAATCAGCTGGGTTTGGATGAAAATATTGTGCAGTGTGTAATGATGCACAGAGATATAGTCCCTAGAGCATTCTCCTGTAGCTACCCCAGCCATGTAGCTGTGCTTCTCAAGCGTTTACCTGGATCATTCCGATCTCATCCTTGTCTAATAAGGAATGTAAGTACTTTTTGCAACTTAATAATTGCAACTTCTTTTTTGTCACAATTCACTCAGATGACCATAAGGGAGCCTATCTGAACTACTTTTTGCTTTGTAATGGTAACAGTTTGCTGAGAAGACAGCTTCAAGAATCTTTGACACACTGATAATTTGACTGGTCCTTCTTTCCTGTAGTCCGATCAAACTTTGAAAGAACCCATATTTGACTAATTCACGCATTGCTTTTGCAGAAACTGTTGTACTCTCCACTAGGCAAAATGTTCATCCTCCAACCAGATGAGAAATCATCACCTCCGCATCCACTACTCCCTCCAGCAAGTGCCCTCTACTCTTTGGACAAGGACAGATGCAGGTACTCTAAAAATGCTGTCAGGGCCTTCCTCAATTGTCCCCATCCTCTAGAGACCTTAAGCGATCCCACCGCCTATGGCTCAGAGGGTACTATTCTCAGGGACCATGACTCAAGCAACTACTTGAAGGCAATTAACGGGGTACTAAGACAGCACACAAAGATGGCAGATAAGAGAGTAAGGATACCCAACCCGAGAAATCAAATGTGGCCACTGCTGACTTCACCATCCCCACACTTGTGGAGCCATCAAAGCTATTTTGAAAGCAACAGGTATCCAAGTAGAGAGGTCCTGACTGGCGTTTAAAAGAAGCCTAAAGCCCAGGACATTCTGAAGAAACTAGGAAGATGTTTGTTAAATTGCAGACCTAGGATTTCAACTTTTTTATGCATAAATTCATGCATGCCAGTTTCTTGTATATTTATCATATACGTGTCTCTGTGCATTATCGATCTACCATAATGCACAATGTGGCCTACCATTGTTGATGAAAATGGCGCGCTTGTGAACATGCCCAAGTTTGAGCTCAAAACCTGCTTTCGTTCTCCTGAGAGCTTTGTTCCTGTACTCTGCTATTCTAGTTCAAGATTTTGTGCACTTTTGGTTCTTAAAAACCAAGAAAACAGAGTCCCTAGAAGCCACAAATTGGAGCATGTACAAAGGATACAACCCTATAAAGCTGATGAGAAGTTCAGTTCCTCAGTACACGTGAATAGATATGTTAGACACACTGCCCAAATGGAGGAATACATACTACAACAACCACAAACATTCAGTTCCTCTCTATTTTTTTTCCTAGCAGATCAGAAGAAGGTAAATGATATCTAGTATTGGCTTGGAATATAGGACCTGACCTGATAAGAACCAAGGACCATTAAAAGTCTAAAATGTTGAGAGCTTGCGCAACGATACGTGATTTAAGAGCACAAAGAACTCTCTGCATGCACAAATCGACGATTTACACGGGGTCAAAGGGAGCAAATCAACATTCATTACTCTCCAAAGCGCCGATACTTGTAAAGACAATTTACACGCAGGCATAAGGGAGCAAAAAGAAATCTATATCCATTACTTCCCAACACGCCGATACTTGTAAAAACACTGGCTCCATTTATTTCGCAGAAAAATGAATGGTGTAAAAAATATTTTCCTAAAACTAATCGCTCATATCGCTTGAAATTATTGGTCAATAAAAAATATTTTCATTATCGTCAATAATTTATGTCCAAATATTTTCATGGACCATAAAAATATATTTCGTTCATTTATTTTTATAGATGATACAAACCATGTTTGTTTTTTGCAAATCATCCATTTCCTGCTAAACAAAGAGAGCATATAACCTCCTCGACTCATAATTAGCCTATTCAATCTGCTGCCTCCTCAGTCGTACTCAAATGAAGGGTCAAGGACACGATCCGCAGAGCCCACCAGACGATTCCCATGGCCACTCCCCATCCCACGTATCTCCTTGTCATCGCACGGGGAATTTCAACGAGCACCTACGCTGCATCCTAACTCTTCAGTTCAAACCCACGCCGAACGAACAATCCCGTCCAAAGACCGCGAACCAAAACCCACACTCCCGACGCGGGCGAGCACGGTTCGATACCACCACCACCACCACCACCACCCGCGCCGCGACACAAAAAAAAAAAAGACCCGAAAAGCGAACGCAGATCACCCCCGCCCCGAAATTTCGCGCGCTTTACCGGGACGTCCGTGACGCAGAATCTTGCAGACGCACAGAGAGAGAGAGAGAGAGAGAGAGAGTCAATCTCCAACGGGCCGAAGTTCGATGGGCTCCGGGGGATCATGGGCTCGACCGAGGCCCACGCAGAGAATGGGCCTCCGTTCCAGCCCAAACCACCGGACGAAGAATTCGCTCTCTCTCTCTCTCTCTGGTTTTCTTCCCCCACGCCATTGCCTTCTCCCTCTCGTTCGTCTCTCCTCTTCTTCCTCTCCCAGATTCTATCGTCTCTCTCTCTCTCTATCTCTCTCCCAAACCAAAAGAGAAAGAGAAAAGTTTCGATTTTTACTTTTTTGTCCAAAGGAGGTGTTGAAAGCAACGAAGAATATAGAGGTTGGAGGGGGAGGAGAAACGAGCACGAAACCTCCCGATTTCTCTCTCTGGATTTTTGTCCTCCTCCCAAGAAAGAACAAACGAATTCTCGCGTTACCACGCAGCGCGCCCCCCCCCCCCCTTCTTCTTCCTCCCCTGATTTTCTATCTCCTTTTTTCCGGGGGGGAGGTGCCAATTTTTTTTTCCCTCCTCCTTTTTCCTCCATTGATTGCCTCCATCTCTTCCTCTCTGCGCATTTGCCGTATTGGCCCATCTCCTCATCTTCATTATCTTCGTCTTCTTCTTCTTCTTCTTCTTCTTCGCGGTCGTCGTCGTCGCCGTCGTCGTCTTCCTCCTGCTGGTCTTCTTCTCTGGTTCGGCGACCTCTCTGACGTCTCCCCATCTTGTGGGTTCCTTCGGTTTCTTTCTTGATCGGAGCAAGATTCGAGTTCTTGTGCGCCCCCCCCCCCCCCAAACCCATTTCGCGGGCCTCGCTTAGGGTTTCGATCGCCCCGGCCTCCAATTCGACACCCCGCGATTTCTCCTTCTCCCCCGCTTGTTTCGTCGTGTTCCGCGCTGGTTTCGCTCCTCTAGGGTTTCCTTGTTGATTATGAAGGAGAAGGGGGTCGCGTAGCCCTTTTGCTTTTGTGCTTTCTTAAATTGCTTTTTGATTTTCCGGGTCCCTTTTTCGACTGATTCATTTGGGCCATTGTCTGTTGGCGATCTCGCTGTCTCTCTCTCTCTGGGCGGAGTGGGTGCCGATAAATTTCGCGGCTTTGGCTGCGGCGGTTTTTTTTGTTGGTTGCCATCTGGATTCGGATGTCGCGGGGATTTTTCTTGTAGGATAGCAGAAATTCCTGCTGCTGATACTTCTGGGGAGAAATTGATTCTCTTCGGTTCTCTATTGAACTCGTTGGGGATAGCGCTCGTTTCTGCTTCTTTTTCCCGTTTTCTGGGTAATTTTTTGGACCTCTGTGACGAAGCACCGCGGCGATTTCCGGGGTGATTGGGGATTTGCGGATTGAGTTTGGCGTAAAAGGGAAGTCTTTGGGCGTGTATGGGCAAGCATGGGGAGAGTGCACAGCTGCCAAATGGGCTATTGCCCAATGGATTGTTGCCTGGTGAAGCAGAATCTGTCATACGGAAGCTCGACCCAGAGCGGTGGTCGAAGGCTGAAGATCGAATTGCAGAGCTCATTGCGTGCATTCAGCCCAACTCACCCTCCGAGGAGCGCAGAAATGCAGTCGCCACATACGTGAGCGGTCTCATCACAAAGTGTTTTCCTTGTGAGGTGGGATCCCATTGCATCAATATTCCTCACGATTACTTATTCTCTTCAGTTTGATGTTTGCTATCGATTTAGTAAGTGATTGTAGCTTTCTTTAGAATGTCATGGCAATATAAATTTATGTTATCAGTTATGATTTATGAGCATTTGAAAGAGATGTTATTGAACAATACGGATAATGATGCTTCTTTGTGATCCTCATTATAGTGGTACTATTGCTTTTGGAGCTATTAGTCAGAAGTGAGAAGGTAACTTCGATAAAGATTATGAAGATTCTGTGCTTCTCAGCTGCTTGATGGTTTTCTAGATAAACGTGACAGGGCACTTCGCCTCTGCATACTACTTTACAAGTATACAGTCAGTTTACTTTTGTTATGGAACTATTGGGTTTTATCAAAATTCACCAAAATTCGGAGATTTTGGCTGGTTAACTTGGTGCTTGGCATTTTCACAGCAGTAACAAACCTTTTATCACTACTTGTGTTCCAATTGGACAGTTAAGCTTTTCAGCCCTCAGTGATACAGAAGTTTTAGCTAATATTCATGTGTTTCTACCTCACCAGTTTTCCGCTTAGAATTTCTTGCAACATGAACATTTTACAGATTTATGTTTGTCAGCTACTTATTGGTGTAACTTGTGTGTGCCAGCCATCTTTATTCCGGGTTTTCACTTTTGGCTCTGTACCACTGAAGACTTATTTGCCAGATGGGGACATTGACTTATCCATATTTAGCAATAGTCAGGACCTAAAGGATACATGGGCTCATCAGGTTCGTGACATGTTGGAGAGTGAGGAAAAAAATGAAGACGCCAAGTTTCATTTTCGTGTTAAGGAGGTCCAGTACATTCAGGCAGAAGTATGTACCCTACTATTTTATCGTATTAATTTTGTGGTGATTGATTTGTCTTTTACTTATTGTCCAGATATGTTTTTTTTTTGTAACAAAGCTATTGGCTATAAGACACTTCTTATTTCTGATTGGAAAAGGTTGTCAACATGCAGATGTACTAAACTGAAGTTATGATACATATTGAAATTTGATTATCTGTATTGTGTGTAACTTAGGCCCCGTTTGGTTCAGCATTTGGAATTCTTATTTGGGCTCTAAAGTCCCTTGGTCAAATGCAAATGGTGTTTGGCAACTTTTTTTACTCTCTTTGGGGAGATGCAATTGCATTTCCAATGCTCTCCAAAGGACTTTTGGTGGATGCAAGGTTGGAGATGCCTTGGGAAGTTGCATTTTCGAAATGCAACTTGCATTGTTCATCGTGCACTGTCCATCCTCCTCCCCAGACAGCAGGTCCGACGACCGCCGCCTAAGGACTAGCCCAACCCTGGCAACCACTACCCAGCGATCGCCCCTGGGGGTCGTCGGACCTCGGGCGTCGCTTGGGTCGCGCGACCTAGGCAACACCGCCTAGGGTTGTCGGACCTCGGGCGTCGCCTGGGTTGCATTGCCTAGGTCGTGCGACCCAGGGCATCACCCGAGGTCCGGTGACCCTAGGCGGAGGTCGCCGGGGTCACACGACCACTATAACCGTCGCCTGTGGTTGCGCAACCCCAGGCGGTTGTCGCTGGACCTCAGGCGTCACCTGGGTTGCACGACCCAGGCGACGCTTGAGGTCGCGCAACCTCAAACTGCCTCACCTGAGGTCAGGCGGTGGTGGCCGGCTACCAAATCTAGCCGGCGGCGGTGGCCGGTGATTGAGCTCCACCGGAAACTTTTTTTTTTTAAAAAATATTAGCAGAAGTCCGTTACAAAATATAGTTTTTACTAAACGGTATTTAGGCCAAAGTTGCTTTCAAATGTGATTTTCAAAAACGCTTATCAAATGCTACTTGCATTTCGGAAAACCCCTTTAGCCCAAAGGTATTTGCATTCTCCCAAAAGTATTCACCCAAAGTCAAACCAAACGGGCCCTTAGCAATCCCTGGAAGTATCTATCTTCACTTCTCTATACATGCAAGATTAATTCCTTACTTTTTATGGATTTGCATCTCTTTCTTCTAAGTAAGATGACACGGTTCTTTTAGATGTTGAAATTGAGATCTAATCGGATGTCTTTTGAGAATTGGGATATATGGTTGGCTCCTGTCATTATATCCTTTGGACTGAAAAGTACATTTTTGTTGTGCCAATGATGAGCATATTTGCTTTAGTTTCTTCGATTATACTATGGAGGAGCTTAAGTTGCATTGAAGTAATGTCAGATCCCATTTTTTGAAGTCAAACCATCCTGGTCTAAGATGTGGAATGTACTTAGTTACTTTATTATAAGGTGAAAATAAAAGTCTAATTTTATTTGTTTTTTAACTCGCCTTTGCCTTCACGCATTAAACTAAGTTGATGCAAAATCATTAGTGATTAGTTTTTTAAATCTTACATATGTGATGACAAATTGAAGTTAGGCGATGAAAATGAGTAGTTAATTTTATCTGCCATGGCACATGGAGAGAAACCAAAAATTAATCTCCATGAGAAAGCATGGAGACTAACAGAGATTGATTCTGGTGAATCATTTTGTTCTGTGCTCATACATAGTCCTCACAGGAGAACTGAGAATAAATCGAGCCATGCGTGAAATTCCGATCTAACTCGGCTTGCTATATTCAATCCTTGGGGTATGCCTTTCTTTTTAACGGAGATCAATTTTTCCCATTTGCTAACTAGAAGGGAAATTTCTGTTATTGGGGTGACTAGTCATTGCTCCTCTAGGGGTCTTCTTGATAAGAAATTTAGCACAGTTTGACCTTTTTGTGACAAAAATTACTCAAGTAGGTTCCTCTTAGCCTGCTGGTATTGTACTGCATATGAGATGTTATATAACTGGTTTGTTATTTTGGTTATTTCTTTTAAATCCCTCTTTGATAAGAAATTGCATTGTCTTCCTTTAATATCTGTGCAGGTGAAGATAATAAAGTGTCTTGTAGGGAATATTGTGGTAGACATATCATTTAACCAGCTTGGTGGGCTGTGTACCCTTTGTTTTCTTGAAGAGGTAATCTCCACGCACTTTGAACAAAAGAGATTGAACATAGACATGACCTTATTTTCTAAATATATTTTGCTTCTGCAGGTTGATAATTTGATAAACCAAAGTCACTTGTTCAAACGTAGCATTATCTTGATAAAGGCCTGGTGCTACTATGAGAGCCGTATACTTGGTGCTCACCACGGACTTATTTCCACTTATGCTCTGGAAACCTTGGTTCTTTACATATTTCATGTTTTCAACAATAACTTTGCTGGACCTCTTGAGGTGATGTTCGTTAATGTTGGCTATGTGCGCCTTACTGTGTCCCCTTGCCCATTGATCTAATAGTTTTTGTCTGGCAGGTGCTTTATCGTTTTCTTGAGTTCTTTAGCAAGTTTGACTGGGACAATTTTTGTGTAAGCTTGTGGGGTCCTGTACATATTAGTTCACTTCCAGGTGTAACAGGTATTCCTTTCCCTTGAAATTGTTGTTATTTTTAAATATGGAAAGATATGTTAAATTGGAAAAGAAAACGAGATGTGTCTTCCCACTTCCATGTCCTGATATTGCTTTCTTTAAACTATCTCTTTTTCAGCTGACCTGCCAAGGAAAGACGGTGGAGATTTATTACTGAGCAAAGGGTTTCTTGACGCTTGTAACTACGTCTATGGTCAAGAAAATCAGGGTCAACCTTTCATTTCTAAACATTTTAATGTTATTGACCCCTTGCGGGTGAACAACAACCTTGGGCGCAGTGTTAGTAGAGGTACTTCATTTTTCAGCAATTGAAATGTGAAATATATGTCATATCTGTATTAGAAATAAGCATTCACAATATTTGCTATATTTTGCTGGTTTTTTGGCTGTGATGTCCATAACTTTCATCTTTTGTTGAAGGGAAGGGACGTTCTCTTCATCTTAAGTAATACTATGAATATGAAAAAGTAATTAATGTCAAAATTAAGTTTGCTTGATTTTAAGCACATTTTGAGAAGATTTAATCTGATTCGAATAAATTTGAAATTGGATGGGATATTGTATGAGTTATTTTACCATGTACCAAACATTCTTACAGCTACTAGCTGATCCATGCTTGAACTAGGCACTTTTCTGCCTATGCATTTTGCATAATAGTGTTCTTGGTCTGCTTGCGGGGCAATGAGCTGTGACATTTAGTTCCCGCTGATTGTAGGGCAGCCAAATTTTGAATGTGTGCTTTACTTATCTTCTCCTCAAACATTGCTATTTTTCTTTTTCTCAGAGAGAGAGATAGAGGGGAGAAATTTTTCGAGTATTCATTTTATATGTATTTTTTGCTGTTTTTGCCAGCAATGGCATAATTATAGGGGTAAAAAGTTTAAGTAAAGTGAAATGAGCATTCAAAACCAGGACAACTGAAGGAATGATGAGCAAGAAATGATGTATGTATGTATGTATGTTTGTTTGTGTATATGTATATGTATATGTATATGTATATGTATATGTATATGTATGTATAATAGGTGAAAGAGCGGGTGGGCTGACCTGTCCATGGCACCAGGATTGAATGGTTTTAGCATGGTCTCGTAGTATGGGCATTAGTTGCAGTAGGTAGGTTCCTAGCATATCCAATCGACCTTTGGTTCATCCCAGTTGTCAGTCGATATTCAAATTTGTTACATAGAAAGGCTAAGTGGATTTAGGAGCAAAATAAGCCAGCTGTCCCTTTCTTAACAGATGCTGGCCCTGGCCCTGGCCCCTGCTCAGGCTAAATCAAAGTAGCAGCAGTTGTGAGACCAGACTCAAGGTTAGATAGAAGATAGGCTATTCGTTTTATTAAGTCCCGGAGTCTGGCATCCTAATGAAAGAATAGCATACTTCTCATAATCTTTACTAGGCCAGCAATAATTCTTTATTCTCGTTAAATTTTGACTGGCAGTAGAGTTTGTTCGCATTGTGTTTCAAGCGAGTTTTGTCCATCACAAGATTTGCGAAGATTCTCCTGTGCAGTTGTACACTGCTTGCTTTTGAGAGTTGATAGGTTTTCCTTATGAGATATTTCTCATGCTTTATTCACGAATCTTATCTTTATAGACCAAGTTTGTCGATCTTATTATGTTTAATTTTTTCAGGTAATTTCTTTAGAATACGCAGTGCATTTGCATTTGGAGCTAAGAAGCTTGCACGACTGCTTGATGATGACTTCCCTAAAGAAGACATACTCTTTGAAATAAACGAGTTTTTCTTGAACACTTGGGAGAGACATGGTAGTGGGCATCGTCCTGATGCACGAAGGGATGACTTGCGGTGGTTAAGATCGTCAAATGCTGAAAGCTTACAACGGTCTGAAAATTTGCGAAGCAATTCAACTGGCAAAAAGAGTGAGAGTATCTCAGTTCATGAAAGTCATTCTGAAAGTACTCATGGTCCTCGTGGTGTGTCTTCTCAACATTTAAATCATATATCGGAGAGGGTGTCTAGAAGAAGTGACACTTTAGCCATATCTCGTACCCCAAGTCAGAAGAATCATGTAAACGTAGACCACTTAAGGGTGGCAGATAATAACAGATGGGAAACAAACTTGAAGCAAGCCACAAGCATTGATAAGGATCAGAGAAGTTCTAGAGCAGATGGCTTGGTGAATGACATTCAAGGAAGATTCCTTTTTGCGCGAACACATTCTAGTCCTGAGCTGACTGACGCATACAGTGAAGGGTCTTCCCAAGGAAGGTTTAATAGAGGGCCTGATGGTGGAAAAAACCAGACCTCGTCTGCGAGATTGGATAATAGCAGGAGGAAGATTTTGGAAACTGATGGTACAAGCCTAGACATTTCATCGTCAGCTGATGTTTCTGCATTGGTTGGGCATTCCTCAATTCAGCAAGACGTGACTACTGACTCAGACAGTTTAAATAGTTACCATGATGATGGTATTCGGTTAGGTGTCAGGGGTGAAAGTTTTGCTTCTGTCTCAGGATCACAAGGATTGCATCACGAAGAGCAAGATTTTGTTAACATGATGTCATCTTCTCAAGCACATGCTTATAATGGACAGGTTCACATGCCTCTAAATTTATCTTCTGGCCACTCGCCGCTGAATTTAATTCCAATGGGGTATGCGCAGAGAAATATCCCTGGAATGATTACTTCAAATATTCCATTTGAGAGTCCCTGGTTAACGAATATTTCATTTCCTCCTGGATTGGTCTCTCCTTCATTAGCTCACTATTTCCCTGATATCAGCTTGGGCATAAATCCGGAAGATTCCATTGAACCTAGCGAACAAAATCTCGGTTCCAAAGATGCAAATCTTGTTGAAGTTAATGGTGAATTCTGGCGCGAGCAAGAGAGGGAGATAACTGGAGGTTTTGATTTAGGTAATGGAGATGTTCAGTCTCTTCAGTTGGATGATCAGCAACAGTCAACTTCGACATCTTACGGCTTTGCTCCTTCATCTAGGGAAGGCAACTCTAGCACTTATCCTAGAGTACATCAGAAGTCTGCTCGGGAAAACCGAGGGTCATCTAGGGAAGATAAACTAAATGCAATTCAACATCAAGGTGGTAGAGAAAATGAGGTTTACATGGATGACAGGTCTGGAAGTTGGAGGTCCTTGCGAGCTACTCTGAGTAGTTCTAGAAGTAAGACTTCTTCAGAGAGCTCTTGGGAGGGAATTTCAACAAAGTCGTCAAAGTCGACAAGAGAGAAAAGAGGTAGGAAAACTGGTCCTGGTGCCTTTCCATCTAGTACATATGGGAAAGGGAAAAGCTTATCAGAGAATTCCTCTGCTCAGGCAGATGATGATTCTATGGACTTGAACCTTTCTTCAAGTATTGGACATGAACCAATGGAAAGAAGTGCAGGACCTCACCCTGTTGGTTCTGGGCATGTTCCAACACATCAATTGCCTGGGTTTGAGCCAGCTCAAACTGCTGGAACAGATTCCATGATACCAATTTTCCTGGGCCCTGGTTCTAACGAAAGGCCCATGGACAATTCTCGGGTTTATGCATTTTACCCTACGGGGCCCCCAGTTCCAATTCTTCTTTTTCCTCGTATGCCAAGCGATGGTGGCAGTTCAGATGCATCAACGAGCCATTTTAGTGTGGAAGAAGTGCTAGATAATAACGACACTGGCCAGAATTTTGATTCATCTGAGGGACTGGACCATCTGGAGGCATTGAATACTTCTGTCTCTGTTGGACCATCAGTCCCTGTTGAGCCATCTGAGCACAAGTCTGACATACTTAACAGTGACTTTGCAAGCCATTGGCAAAATCTGCAGTTTGGACGACTTTGTCAAAACTCTCACTACCCTACTCCTATGCTCTATCCGTCACGCAACGTCTTATCCCCTATATGTTTGCCAGGCCATTTTCCATGGGATGGAGCTGGAAGACCACTCTCAGCAAATACTAATGCCTTTAGTTATGGGCCTCATCTCGTTCCAGTTTCCCCAGTTCAACCTATTTCTAATGGACCTGCCAGTATTTACCATGTTGACGAAATGCCAATATATCGTAGTGGTGGGACGGGGACTTACCTGCCAAGTCCTGTAAGATTACTTTATGCATAAACGTTATTCACTCCTTTCTTAAAGATACATAGATATTTGCAATCCATTCCTTTTTTTTTTCATGTCATTTATCCTTCTTCATTTTCTTTGATGTGCACCTTCCATGCTATGATTTAGTCTTCCAATTTTCACCGAGTCCTTCAGCTTTTAACCATCTGCTTCACTGTTCTTGGTTAGGGGATTTGCCTTCTATCAATGCTTTTCTACTTTTCTTTTCCCTGTCACCTTTTTCAATCAGAGAGAAATATATAATTGGAGGGGAAAGAGGAGTATAAGAGTATAAGTAATCCTGTCCTGGTTCCTGTTAGTGCACTGTAGGGGAAATAGGATACTGTTTTGTTTTACCAAATGAGTTCAATGCTGATCTGGTTCTCTTCGTGCTCTCTTACTCATTAAGTTTAGCCATGAGTTTACACTCTCTTATATTTTAGATGCCTGATATGTTTTCTTAATTCTTTCTTCAGAAGGTTTCAGCGAGGGAGCGGCACTTGTCCAACACAAGAAGGGGGAATTACAGCTATGACAGAGCGGATCACCATGCTGATAGAGAAGGGAACTGGAATGTTGCTTCTAAATCCAAACCTTCACGCAACCATAATCGCAATCAGTCCGAGAAATCTAACTCAAGGCCGGATAGAGTGGCAGCAGGTGATGGCCAGTCTGAAAGACCATGGGGCTCATATAGACATGGATCATTTTCTTCGTACCATTCTCAGAATAGTCCCATCCGCACGACTACAACACAAGGTGGTCCGGCCAATGTAGCATATGGCATGTACCCGCTTCCAGCCATGAATCCAAGCATCGTATCATCAAATGGACCTACACTTCCACGTATCATGATGGTTTACCCTTACGGCCATAATTGTGCATACGCTTCTTCATCAGAGCAGCTTGAGTTTGGCTCTATTGGAACAGTGGGTTTCTCAGGGATGAATGATGTGTCTCAACTGAATGAAGGAAGCCATTCGAGCAGTATGATGGAGGAACAAAGATTTCATGGAACTCCTGCCTCACAATCTCCACCAGATCAGCCGTCTTCACCCCACCTCCGGAGGTGATCAATTTCCTTATTATTGGAGCAGGCACTATGTTTCAAGATACTGAAATTGAGGGACTGCAGCTGGGATTTTACTTGAAGTTCTAGCTCTTGTCGGTATCCCTGCTTGCGTAGAGACCATTCATCTTACTTGTTTGACTATTAAAGCAATGGTGGCGACAAATCTCCCTTTTTGCAGAGGTTGGACCACCACTCTTCAACACCTCTTTTGACTGCTCCATGATGCCATCATCTGTATCATCTTCACAGCGAGCCCTGGTTAATTTGCTCGATCCAAAGTTGAGCGAAAATGGTCTCTTAGTCTCTGCATTTTTTCGTATGAAGGTAGGTTCTGAATGGAGAAAATGCAATGAGAAATTTTACCCAATGAAGTTTCATCCTCCCCCTTTGTCATGACTGGTTGATTATCTTCCTCTTCGGCGATGACCATCTGAGAGAGAACCAAGGAGTTGAGGAAGAAATCGGGTTCCACACTGCATCTGTTTCAAGGACATTGCAGAAGGGTGGAAGGGGAGAGACTGCGGTCAGGGAGTAGATTTCCAGTTTAGGTTTACACATTTTACGGCTAGTTGAGTAGTATCATCAACTTTGTTTTGAAAGGGTATTTTGCTATTACAGGAATGTACAAGTTTGTTGATTAGTAGGCAATGGACTTAGGTTTCTCTCGCAGATGTCTTGTTTGACATGTTTGACATGGTATCATTCAAACCATTCCTGAAGGGGTGAAGTTACGCAAGATTTCTTCCATGGTATGGTTAGTCTTGCTTCTGAGATTAACCACGACGTAATTGTGAATTGAGAATCACTTCAGGGTTTTGCAAGAAGAGAACGTAAGTTCCTATGCTCCCTTATCGGCTAGTCGAAGAAAGGATCTCCTTTTGTCGTTCTAGCCTAGATCTGTCCATCGAGCTATCGCAACACTAGTTATGTTCTTGTGAGGAGTCTTATTAATCAGATGATTTCGAGCACCTATGGAATCATATGAAATTATTAACTGTATAAACGGGCAAAATATTATTAGGTAAAAAGTCACTTGTACTAAAGAATTTGAACCGTTAACCCGATTTTTCACCGTAAAAGGTTACTAGCCATGATCACATTATCCGAGTTACTTGAGACTCGAGGACACTTGAATAGTGATATGGATAGATACAGTCAGAAACACTTGAGTCAACAGAGGAGAGCTCCGTCTTGCCGTGCTCGGCAGCTTTGATGGCAGCTGGTGTCTCCGCAACCCCGACGAGTGTGAAACAGGGTATCCACAGGCTCTGCCGGTGTGCGTGCTTCTTGGGAGTTAGTTCACTTCTATGAGGTAAGCAAGAATAGCTTTTGGATTAGAAGAGTTATGGCAGGTGAATTAAAGTCGAGTCTCGGCTGTCTTGCTGGGCACTAGTCATCGGAATCTGAAGATCCGACCGATAAAGTTAGCGGATCAAAATAAGCCTGTGGCAAGTTGATCAACCTCTGGAAGTTACAGGGAGGTGGGTGGGGTTTGAGATAATATTATGGCCGGAGCTTTGTCTCCATCCTACAAGGACAATGCAAAACTCTGCCATGCAAAGAGGAGCTAAAACTGGAGAACTGAACCACACAACCACGGCCGCAGGAATGGAGCTCCCAGAGCCAGAGATTGAGCACAGCTCGGCCCTTGACTGAGAAACCGTTGCGGAGGATGGCAAGTTGCTCAAGCCTAGAATCGGAACCATCCAAGTTCGAGGGAAGTCTTAATAATGTGAGTGATGGCGGAGTTAGTTTGAGCTATGATGATGTCGCAGCGAATGAGAGGGCGGTTTGTTTACAAGGAATCAAAGTTATTGAAAGGGTAGTTTAGTCTTCTCCATAATTAGTAAGCTCTAATGCTCACTATATATATATATATATAGATGATGTAATTTGATTAAGCTAATGACGATATATAGATGATGTAATTTGATTAAGCTAATGACGATTGTGTTTTTCGTCATGGTATCAGAGCTAATAAACAAAACCTTAGTCCTTCAACCGTTACCCTAGCCACCAGAGGCCACTGTTGTCACCGGAGAAGTCACTACCGCTGGCCTTGGAATCTATGCTGGCGGTGGCTACCACGACTCCCGCAACAACCGCACCGCCGGCGTCCACAACGTTCGCAACGTCCATGACTCCCACGACTCCGGCGACTCTTGTGACACCATTCCAGCGTTGATTCATCCGTCGATTCACCAAATCGACACCTCGTTACTGTCGCTTTGAGTCGTCTTGAGTCGCACCAACATTACCCAATTCTAGTCCAGCATCGCTGGGCCTTGCTGAACTCAGATCTAGCGATGTTCCACCAAGTTCTGAAGCCGCGAGTTTGAGTTTGAGTTTGAAGCCACGACGAAATCCAAAGTCCACGAGTGTTGCTGGTTCTACGAGCGTCGCTGGTTCCATAAAGCCGCCAACAACGACCTCCAGAGTCCACGAGTTTTGCTGATTCTACGAGGGTTGCTGGTTCATGAGTGTTGCTGGTTCCACAAAGCTGCCAACGATGTCCTTTAGAGTCAAAAGGTGAGTGAGAGGAAGGTGAAGTCACGAGGTGGGCCTTGCTCGTACTCAAGTGTAAACGATCATTATAGGTTCAGCAGCCAGAAGAAATATTTGAGAATGGGATTATTAATTTTTGGTGAATCACACTGTTACTTGCCCGATGCATGTCACATGGGCATTCTTTTCTTGCAAAACTAAAGTCCCTGCCTCGTGTTGAAGTTTACTTGCGATGATTGATTATTGGGTTTGTTAATGCCCTATGTTGATTTGTGCTTCTCTTCTGATGAGTTATTATGTTTGGTGGTAATTGGTGGTAATTATTACAATTGGTGCACAAGGTGAAAATTTTGGTTAAGTTTATTTTTATATTATTATTGAGTTATGGCTGGCAATTCTGAAAACACGAATACCAATCTCACTAATTTGAAGTTGACCTCTGTTAAGCTCGATGGGACCAATTACCCTTCTTAGTCTATGGCAGTCGAAAAATATCTTTTAGCCACCAAACAGTTGAGTTATCTGACTTCATCTCCACCTACGAATAAAACGAAGGAGGATGATTGGCACTCTAGCGATTCTGCTATTCGAACGTTGTTGTGGAATACCATGGATTTCAAGATTAGTCCTCAGTTTATGCAGTGTACATCAGCCAAAGCTATTTGGGACAAATGTGCTCTTATGTTTTCGAGTTGTGATAATATGATCCGTGTTTGTGATGTGTGGGACGAGCTATTTGACCTACGTATTGGAGACATGTATGCATCTGATTACTATTCTAGGTTCACCACCCTTTATGAGAAATTGGATACTTATTTGCCTGCCACTGATGATATTAGAGAGTTGGCTAGGCGCCAACAGGATATGAGAGTTGTGTTATTTCTCCGGGGGCTTGGTCCTACTCATTTTTCTCTCCGACAACATATTATCTCCCAGGGTACTCTTCCATCAGTAGATGAGGTCTTTTCTCGGGTCCTTTGATGTGTGCTTGACTCATTATCATCTGCACCTGTAGCAAGTGCTATGGTCTCTCAATCTTCTGGTGGCTGTGGAGGCCAAGGACGTGGTCCTCGGGGTCATGGCAGGTCTGTCTTTTCTCCTTGTCGTGGCCGAGATGGTGGTAGGGGTGTCGGAAGTTCTCGTTATTGCAACCATTGTCAGCGAGCTGGCCATACTGAGTCTTATTGCTATACCCTACATCCTGAGCTTCGTCCATGGGCTGCTTTTGCCGAAGCAGTAGAATCTCCAATACATAAGGTTCCCGATCAGTCACAGGAGTTACCTACTACCATTATGCTGATTCGCACCGAGTATGAGTCCTTAGTACATCACAACTAGGTGGTGGATCCCTTTGCTCTTACTGCTACTTTGGCACAGACTTCTTCAGGTAGTCCGTCCCATTTACTCTCTTCTGCGCCAACTTCCTGGGTCGTAAACTCTGGTGCCACAAATCATATGACCGGTAATTCTAAGCTGTTATCTGATATTACTTCTATGTCACCTAGTTCCGTTACACTTGCTGATGGTTCACAGTCCCGTATCACTGGTCAAGGGAATACAACCTTGGGTCCCTCTCTTACTCTTTCATATGTTTATCATTTGCCAGCTTTCCCATATAACTTACTTTCTGTTAGTTCTCTTACTAGAGATTTGAATTGTTCTATAACGTTTACTTTCACTCGTTGCGTCTTTTAGGATTTGAGAACCGGACGGATGTTTGATGGCAAACATGAGTCCAATGGGCTGTACTACCTGAACAAAGACCTCATTACTGCGGTTGCTCAAAAGAAAACTGCTTTTGACTTATTTCAGATGCACTGTCGTATGGGTCATCCACCACTTGACATTCTTCGTCATTTTTTACCTGTTTCAAAATCTATGAGTCCTATCCAGTGTGATGCATGCCAATTTGGCAAACACCATCGGGTGTCGTTTCCTTCTCGTGTCCAGCGTCGTGTGTCTAGTCCTTTTGAGTTGGTCCATTCTAATGTTTGGGGACCGTGTCGTGTCAGCGATATGTTTGATTATAAATATTTTGTTACATTCGTGGATGATTATTCCCGAATGACATGGTTATATTTAATAAAAGATCGAACTGAAGTTTTTTCATGTTTCCATATGTTTTACTTTGAAATTCTCAATCAATATCATGTTTCCATTAAATATTTGCGTTCTGATAATGCCAAAGAATATATGGCTGTTTCCTCTAGTTTTCAATCATTTCTTATATCTCATGAGATTTTGCATCAGACTTCTTATCCTTATACCCCCCAACAGAATGGGGTGGCTGAACGAAAAAATCATCATCTTCTAGATGTGGCTCATTGCCTCCTTTTTCATATGAACCTCCCCAAAATGTACTGGGGGTATGCTGTTCTTACAACATGCTATCTCATAAATCGCCTTCCATCCTCAGTGCTTCATGGGGCCATACCTTTCTCCACTATCCATCCCACAAGTCCACTTTTTACTTTACCACTTCGTGTGTTTGGGTGTGTCTGTTTTATGCATTGTCTTGCTCCTGGTCATGATAAACTCGATCCATGGGCCGACAAATGTGTGTTTCTTGGGTATTCTCGAACTTAGAAAGGGTATAAGTGTTATAGTCCAGTTAGTCGGTGGTTGTATATCTCAGCAGATGTAACCATTTTCGAGGATCAGTCATATTACTCCTCTACAGCGGGTCCTTCTGAAGATGTTCCATCTTCGACTATGACTCCACTACCGCCTATTCCCTTAGCGAGTATGCCTGAGTCATCAACGTCATCGCCCAGCTTTCAGTTCGCCGACAAGACCTATCAACGGCGCCAGTCTATTCAACGTGAGGTAGTACAGTTGCCGCCTGTATTGGATATGCATGATTCTCCATCAGTCAATGTCCCATCTTCTGATCCACCAATTGCTTCTGAGCCTGATTCTACTACTGACATTCCCATTACATTGCGCAAAGGTACACGTTCTTGTGTTGGTCAACCCAATCCTCGGTTTACTCCCTATAGTGGTTTGTCTTGTCATACACATACTCGTTACCCTCTTTATCGGTTTTTATCATACGATTGTCTTTCTTCTACATATTCCTCGTTTGTTGCTTCTTTATCTGCTGTGTCTGTGCCAAGTACTGTTGCAGAGGCTATTGCTCATCCAGGTTGGCGACAAGCTATGGAGGATGAAATGCATGCACTACAGGATAATGGCAATGTTGTCATTGGGTTTTCACAGTGAAGTTTGAACCAAATGGCAATGTTGAGTGTCTGAAGGCACGTCTAGTTGCCAAAGGTTACACCTAGACATATAGAGTTGATTATGATGATACATTCTCTCCTATAGCAAAGATACCTTCCGTTCGTGTTTTCATCTCTCTTGCTGTCCATTATGGTTGGACTCTTCACCAACTTGATGTCAAGAATGCCTTTTTTCATGGGGACTTGGTAGAAGAGGTATATATGGAGCAACCCCCGGGGTTCATTGCTCAGGGGGAGTCTACCAGTGTTTATCGTCTACTCAAGGCATTATATGGATTGAAACAGTCTCCTCGTGCCTGATTTGGTCGTTTTGGTGATGCAGTTATTCGGTTTGGTTTGCGACGTTGTACTGTAGATCATTCTGTATTTAGCTCTACTTACCCTGCTGGGTGTGTTCTCCTAATTGTGTATATGGATGATATTATCATTACTGGTAGTGATTCTATGGGCATAAAAAAATTGAAACAATTTTTACAGGCAGAATTTAGCACAAAAGATATGGGTTGTTTGCGGTATTTCTTGGGCATTGAGGTGGCCTACTCACGTGATGGTATCTCGTTATCACAACGGAAATATGTATTGGATATTCTTAGTGAGGTTGGTTTTCTTGGAGCGAAGCCCGTTAATACTCCAATGGATCGTAATGTGAAGCTTGATGCAGAACAAGGTGAATTACTTCATGATCCAAGTAAGTATCGGAGACTGGTGGGTAAGCTCAATTATTTAACTGTTACTCGACCAGATATCTCTTTTGCAGTTAGGGCTGTTAGTCAATTTATGAGTACTCCTCATACTACACATTGGGATGCAGTGCTACGTATAGTTAAATACTTGAAGGGAGCACCAAGTAAAGGGATATTGTTCAAGAATCATGGACATCTTGATGTTATTGGCTACTTTGATACTGATTAGGCTGGTTGTCCTTTTGATAGGCGATCAACTTCTAGTTATTGTGTATTCTTGGGAGGCAATCTTGTGAGTTGGAAAAGTAAGAAACAACAGGTGGTGTCTCGATCGAGTGTTGAGGCGAAATATCGGGCCATGGCTCATGTGACTAGTGAGTTGATTTGGTTGAAGATGTTATTATCCGACTTAGTATGTCTTCTTCAGCTCCCTCATTTTTGTGTTGTGATAACCAGTCTGCTATGCATATCGCTTCAAATCCAGTTTTTCAGGAGCGCACGAAGCACATGGAAGTAGATTGCCATTTTGTGCGAGAAAAGATTCAAAACAAGGAAATAACACTTCAATACACATGAACTGAAGACCAACTTGCTGATCTTTTCACTAAGTCATTGCAAGGCAGTAGAGTGATTACTTTGTGTAACAAGTTGGGGCTCTTTAATGTTTATGCCCCAACTTGAGGAGAAGTGTTAAAAGGGTAGTTTAGTCTTCTCCATAATTAGTGAGCCCTAATGCTCACTATATATATAGAGATGATGTAATTTGATTAAGTTAATGACGATTGTGTTTTTCATCAAAAGTGGTTCGGTCAAGAATGGGAGCAGTTGAGGTCCAATGATTAGCAGCAGGAAGATGCGGTGATTGCCGATGGCCAATCCAACTTCATCCTAATTATATGCTTTCGGTTCTGCTGCTTTACTGCGGCTTGTTTCTTTCATTCTTTTGAGCTGTATATACTGCAAGTATAGAACAATGAACATCTGAACACTGTATACATCACAGATGCCTCCTAAATATTTATCAAAAAGTTCAATTTGAATCTGGTAAATAGGCTCGAGAAGCCTAGGCCGAGCAGTCAACTGGGCAGCATGGAGAACCCTCATTGCAGTGCCTTCCATCTGAAAGTGGATCAAGTCTGCTTGAAGGACAGGCCCGCAAATTTCAAAGCATACTCTGTGCATGATTTCTCCAGCTAAGGCACCCGCCATTTGATGTAGTTTGGAAACCATGGATAATGTAGTCTTTGATTTCATTCAAATGCGGAACTCCTTTCCCCATTTGCACAAACTATGTTAAGACCGATCTCATCAGAGCTGAAACACCATAATTTTGCCGCCTCCAAACCAAACCTTTTGCTCAATATCCTTGCACAGATCTTCGTATTTATCTCTTGGACCTATATCACCTATATCAGTGTGATCAGCAAGACATCCCGCCATAGGCCGAGCTTCCATGAATGATTGTGCTCAGTTGCGTGACCTGCCCATGACACATGGGAAGATCTCCCGGTTACGGTCTCGAAAATGCATACCGTGGGTTCCGAAGACGCAATTGAGCACTGGTTACAAATTATTACTTTAGATCTTTCATCCACTTTTGTAAGTGTACTTATCCAGCACCAACAATGATGAGCTTGATGGATCCAACTTTGCCAAATACCTTTAATGCCTTTGAGCAGCTTGGGAAGGTCAGATTTGACCTTGCACTTGACAACTACACTCACAACTAGGAAGACGGAATCTCATAGCAAGGATTGGGCGCGTGCCGACTTCTTTTTCATTTGTCAATGTAGGCATTCTTGATAATGTAACTGATCAAGATGAACCAGAGCCACAATGTTGCGGCAAGGCACATGCTCAACTGTTAGGTGCTTCTTTCCAGTCCGATAACAGTCCTCTAAATACTCATAACCTGAAGATCCATCCTCCCACCAGGGACATAGTTGGGCCAGTGAAAACCTTACTATAGAATATCCAGCCAAAAGCAAAAAATCTGCCTTTTGTCAGAAGCCGGAATTATCCTTGACATGTAAATCATGAAAGGCCTGAGAAGATCAATCTCTATTTGCAGTAGCATATAGGTCATCTAGCGGACCATCATAGAAGTTCTCAACACGGTACTCCTGTGCCCTAGCTGGGGAAGGAAGGCAGAATGAAATCATTTGCAAGATTGCACTACCTGCATGAAGCCAAGTCTGCATCGCTTCCTTCAACAGAGCCTTCCCCACCGGATACTTTCCACTCCCATTCATATCAACTTTCGATTTTCCCATCATACCCCACACTTCATCTTTCTTGTCATCCCGATAATCTGTTTGATAGGCTTGTAACACGCCTACAGGTAGGGGAACTGGTGTACTTGCTGGTCCATTTCTTTGTAGCAGGGTCAAAGAAGTTCTCATCCGAAAGCCTTTCCATCATCCTTTCCTCATTCACACCAAACTTTGAAGCATTTAGCACAGCAAGAGTGTCAAGGCCCAGCCATGCACAGGCCATTATGGTAATTAATATTATTCTTCATGTGGCACTTCTCATGGTTAAGTACACGCCAATTACCAAAGGTTATAAAGATGGTGTTCGCAAATATTGCGTCCAATGTCAAATAAAAAATTTCTATATTTTCTTAAAACACATGTTCCAAGGGCCAGATGAAGTTGCTAGAGAGACGATAACATGATATGCGGTTAATATCTTAAATCAGTTGAAGCGCAAAAAAGTAGGCTAAGCACATTTTCCCAAATAGAACGGTATGTGTTGCTATCAAGTCTATAAGAAGTACAAAGTTCTATCAACTCCTAAATTTTGACTCTACTGATCATACAAGATTCACTCACATTGCCAAGGAAATCGTATGCCGCCAATTGTACAGCGGAATCTTCTTAATTGGTGAGTAGTGTAGCGAGGTCTCTTTTGTTCCTCTAAGTTACATTTGTGGTGGGGTGGCTAGCTACCAAGTATGAATTACAAATCCAAGAACATCCTTGGCTATGTAAGAACCAAAAAGGATATAGACAAACTTTGATGATTTTTGTGAGAAACACACAGATACACAAAGAAGAGAGAATAATATTCAAAATGCCTTTTGCACAGGCTTTACACAGAGAAATACAAGCTTAGTTCTATAAGTTTTTTCTCACAACTCTCTCTTTCTATGGCTTTCCACACACTTTTACACAAATAGGGAGGGGACAACCTATTTATACTACTCCTGAGGAAATTTTCTTGAATACCAAGTTTGTCAAACTTGAGGACCAAGTTTGTGTCATCTTGAAGACCAAGTTTGTATTAAAGACAAAAACAATTTTAATATTTCTAACAGCCTCCCTTAAAATTGATTTTGGAAATCAACAACATCAAGCATCATCTTCAATTTCTTGAACAAAGCCGCCTTCAATGGTTTCGTCAAAATATCTGCAATATGATCCTCAGATCTACAGAAATCAAGTTCAATCTCTCCATCTTTGACCAGCTCATGGATATAATGATACTTGATGTCTATGTGTTTACTCTTGCCATGAAAAATAGGATTCTTGGCTAATGCCATCGCCGACTTGTTATCACACATCAATTTTGTAGGACGTTTCTGTTCATGCATCAGTTCACAAAGCATCCTACGAAGCCATATCCCTTGACACACTGCTGAAGCTATTGCCATGTATTATGCTTCAATTGTTGAGAGCGCAATAACTTGTTGTTTTTTCAAGGACCAAGAAATTACTCTTGACCCGAGAAAGAACGCATATCCAGAAGTACTCTTTCGTGTTTCCGTGTCTCCTGCCCAATCACTATTTGTATACCCCACTAAATTGAAATTTTCAGTGTAAGAATATAAAATTCCATGATCACGAGTTCCACTGACATACCGTAGAATTCTTTTTGCTACCTGCAAATGTGATTGGTATGGTTTTTCCATGAACCGATTAATAATTCCCACGCCATAAGTAATATCTGGCCTAGTAGAAGTCAAATATCAAAAACTGCCAACAATACTTTTAAAATAAGTGGGATTTACTAGTTTTCCAGTTCCTTCTTTCTTTAGCTCCAACCGTTCTACTACGAGGGTCCGAATTTATTTGAGCGATTCCATATTAAGTCGCTTCAAAATATCATGAGCGTATTTTTGCTGTGAAACAAACATGCCATCATTTATCTGCTTCACTTCAAGACCTAGAAAATATGACATCAATCCTAAATCTATCATCTCGAATTTGCTAATCATAGCCTCCCTGAATTCAGCAAACATCTTTTCACAGCTTCTTGTAAATATCAAGTCATCAACATAAAGGCATATAATTATAATATCACCATTAGTATTTGACTTGATATACAATGAATGCTCATGCGGACACTTTTGAAAATCATGCTCTAACAGGTACGTGTCGATCCTTGTGTACCAAGCTCGAGGTGCCTGTTTTAGCCCATACAATGCTATCTTCAATTTGTAAACTTGATTTTCACGCCCTTTCTTCTCGTAACCCTGTGGTTGCTCCACATAGACTTCTTCTTCAAGGAACCCACTCAGAAATGTTGATTTTACATCCATTTGATTAATCTTCCAATGGTTCTGAGCTGCGAGTGCTAAGACCATCCGAATGGTATCCATTCGAGCCACTGGTACAAATACTTCAAAATAATTAATATTTAGCTTTTGCTTATAGCCTTCTACGACCAATCTAGCTTTGTAACGGTCGATCTAACCGTCGGGTTTGTACTTTGTCTTCTTACCAGATGGTAAAGAAGTTAGCACCCATGTCTCATTCTTTTCATTGGAGTGGATTTCTTCATCCATTGCTTGGATCCACTTTTCATCTACAGCTGCTTCATCATAGGATACAGAGTCACATTCAGCAAATAAACAAAAGTTTACCATAGTTTCATCAGTGATTTCGTCACTATCACTATCATCATCTCTTGTGACTACATAATCCCTAAATTTTGCTAGAGTCTCTTGCAGTCACTGCGAATGACGTAATGGTGATTCTGAAGCTGCTGTTGGGGAAGAAAATGCACCACCAGTCAAAGATGATGAAGAAGATGCACCACTGGTCAAAGATGATGGAGGTTTTTCTGCATCTCTCTCCAATGATTTATCTTTGATGGTAATGTTTTGCTTGTTAACTTTTTGGTTCCAATCCCAGGCTTCATCTTCTAAAAACTGGACATCCCTGCTGATAATTACCTTTTCAGTGACTAGGTTATACAGCTTATAACCTTTAGTTATGTCGTTGTAGCCAATGAAGATGCACTTCTCGCTTTTGTCATCCAACTTCTTCCTCCGTTCATCTGGTATATGGGGATATGCCATGCACCCAAATACTCGTAGGAACAAAACATCTGGCTTGTTGCCACTCCAAGCCTCTTCTGGGGTTCTTCCAAGAACACTCCTTGTTGGATACCTGTTTAGCACAAATACAGCACAAGCAACGGCTTTTGCCCAAAACTTCTTTGGTAAATCTTTAGCCTTTAGCATATTCCTTGCCATTTCAAAAATCGTTCTGTTCTTTCTTTCTGCTATACCATTTTATTGAGGAGTATAACTAGCAGTCAATTGACGTTTTACTCCATGAATTTTACAGAATTTGTCAAATTCATTAAAAGTAAATTCTCCACCTCTATCCGATCTCAACGTCTTTAGATTAAAGCCACTATGTTTCTTAGCATAGACTTTAAATTCTTTAAATTTGCCAAAAGCTTCTAATTTTTCTCTTAAGAAATATACCCATGTTTTTCTGGTAAAATCATCGATAAAAATTAGCGTGTACCTTTTTTTTCCAACTAATTCCACCTCAACAAGGCCACATACATATGTATGTACCAACTCCAAAGGCTGTTTGGCTCTTCTAGCATTTCCAACTGGAAAGGATTCTCGATGTTGTTTTCCAACAAGACATCCTTCGCATGGATGATCTAGATGGTCAATCAAAGGCATGCCGGTCACCATCTTTTTCTAGGCGAGTAATTTTAGTCCACGGAAATTTAGATGATCGAATCGAAGATGCCACAGCCACTTGCTATCTTTTTCTATCGCTTGAAAGCTTAACAAAGTATTCGTCTGAAGGGACAAAGGGAACATCCGGTTCTTCGTCATCTGCATCGTTGTGATCAACTTATTTTTTACACCTCTAATAGTGCAAACTCCATTTTCAATATTAACTTTATGACCTTTTTCGAAAAGTTGCCCATTACTAAGCAAATTCCAGAAAAGTCTTGGCACAAAGTAAACGTCTGCAATAGTAACATCAGTACCATTTTTTGATTTGATACCACTATTACATTTTCCCAAAATAGGAATTTTTTATTTATTCCCAAAGTTGACTTCACCACGAACTGTCTCGTCTAATTGCGAAAATAGCTCCTTTCGGCCACACATGTGATTACTGCACCCGGTATCGAGATACCAAATATTGGCATCCATGGTACTTGAGTCATCCGTTTTGCATGCTAACACCACGTTCTCATCAGCATCGACAACATGTACATGTTTTGGCTGCTCGTACCCTATGTTTGCTCGGCATTTGGATTTGTAATGTCCAAATCTATTACACTTAAAACACTTGACCTTTGATTTGTCACGTGTTTTATACCTTCCCATGGAATTCAAATTTCCACCTCTACCTCGGGCACCTCCATGACCTTGGGCACCATGATGGCCTCCTCGATTTGAGTGAGCGACCAGACTCTGCAATGTTTGCTCGGGATTCGAACCGATGGACTTCTGATTCATTCTTTGCTCATGCGAGCATAATGACCCCATCAACCACTCCAACGTCATGGTTGATATATCTTGACCTTCTTCAATTGCCGCAACGATGTAGTTAAATCTCTCAGTCAAAGACCTTAAGATTTTTTCTACAACTCGAACATCTTGGAGTTCTTAACCATTAACCTTTAGTTGGTTAACGATGGTTTGCACACGATCAAAGTACGACGAGATAGATTCAGAGTCATTCATGCATAAAGACTCGAAATCTCCTCGAAGTGTTTGGAGCCACACCCACCTAACACGATCATCGCCTCTGTAGGATTTTTACAAAATATCCCACGCTTTTTCGCGGTCTCTGCACTCAATATTTTTTCAAATATCGTTTCATCCACAACTTGAAAGACCACATATAATGCTTTCTGATCTTTCTTCCGAAATTCCACCAACGAGTCTTTCTCCTCCTTTCTTAAAGCTTCGAATGCTTCAGCATCGGCTACTTCGGTGCAGCCATTCTCCACTAGGTTCCACAAATCTTGGGATTTGAAAAGAACCTTCATTTGAATGGACCAGTTGTTGAAATTCTTTCCGTTCAATTTTGGAAGTTGTAATTGAACGGAACCGGTGGATGCCATTGCTGGCTCTGATGCCAATTGTAGGAACCAAAAAGGATATAGACAAACTTTGATGATTTTGGTGAGAAGCACACAGATACACAAACAAGAGAGAATAACATTCAAAATGCCTTTTGCAGAGGCGTTACACGGAGGAATACAAGCTTAGTTCTATAAGCTTTTCTCACAACTCTCTTTCTATGGCTTTCCTCACACTCTTACACAAATAGGGAGGGGACAACCTATTTATACTACTCCTAAGAAAATTTTCTTGAATATCAAGTTTGTCAAACTTGAGGACCAAGTTTGTGTCATCTTGAAGACCAAGTTTGTTTTAAGGACAAAAACAATTTTAATATTTCTAACACGCTGAAGGCAAATTTGCCAAACAAAAACATTGACAAATTCACGATGCTTTTATATGGATCGGAACCAACTCTGCGGTTTGCAGACTCTTAGTGGCCTTCAGCTATCGAGGCGGTTAACTTGAAGAAGAGCTTCTTTTCCACTTGGCGAGGTGTGTCAAGAAAGAATGGACCTCATTGGGGTCTCGCAAAGAGTACGAGGCCGTGGTCTCCCTCGGGACAGAAGAAACTATAATGGAGAAACCGTGTTTAGTTTTTTGAATAACCTGCAACCATTCATGTCCAAGTTATTACAGTTAGCAAAGAGTGTTCTACTCATGTAGCTTTTCTTAACCCTCAAATCGTTCTTTGTCAAGATAAGGTTTTTAATTTATTGCTAGACTTTGGAATAGAAGCATTGGGTAAACTTAAATGCAATGTTATCCTGTTTCTAAGTAAGTGAAAGATCAAGTCCACCTTTTGTTCGTAGATTGGACCAACTAATAGCTCTAATAGAAGCGAAATGACAGAACTACACAAGATCTTTGATGAAATTCCAGCATCAGATATACGATCCAACACCTTGAAAGCATCTTCGTCAGTATCATCGTCCCCTATATACAAGGGAAGGGTGTTACAATGGCCATTCAAGTCGAAACTTTCTAGTAAATATTCAATGGCTCGGCCTTTGTCCCATTCAACCGGAGGACGTATCTCCATAACCTGTTCAAGCAAATTACAAGTGCATCATCCAAAATGAGCTCGATGCACTTATTTAGCAAAACCAAGAAAGAAAGAGGTTCCTTGCGCTAAAGCAATATAATCTTAGTGAATATGCTTGCCTCATGACCAGTCAAATTGTCTAGACCAATTCATTCATGTACCTTTTTACCCCAGGTAATTCTATATGTTGGGTATGCTTCCATTGTAGACTCTACTATCTGCTTAAGTTTCCCAACATCCTGTGGAGATGTAACAATATCCCGTTATTGCTAATCATAAGAAACAGGGTCCAAGATTCTGGGACTGAGTTAAGACATATTTATTAGATATATGAGGGCATAAACACTAGCATAGACAAACTGTGGAATGATTATTCCTCTAATTGGGTGGTACAAGGAGCGTGTAAGGATCACCTTCTCATGGACACAACGGTAGTGCACTGATATGCAATACTTATTGTCTTCAACCACGGCACTGTCTATTCTTGTAGTTCTTTCTTTCAACAGCCTCATTATCTGCGAGCACCAACAACCGAAAAAAGGCACAAACACTATGATAGGAGGAATCACATTCTCAATGCTGCAAGACATTTAATTTGATTGACATCCAAATGTCAGCAGTGCACAGAAAGTTCTTACCTCCTGAACTGTATCTAAGAAATCTTGAGCCGGTTGGAACCAAACGATTTGATCCCCCTAAAACAGCAAGCAGTATCTCTTGATTCGAGTGTCAATTTGTTCTCACTTGTTCAGCATAATAGGAATGCCTTGCAGATTAAGTGCCAAAGCATAGAATTATGTGATTTAGAGACAAACCTTTTCATCGAAAGCTCTGGTTTGATGCCTACCATCCTGGCTCTTCGAGGAGGCTAATGGGAAGGATATATCCATTCCATGACTTCCAGCATAACAGACATTGTTCAGTTGCACAAATTCAAATACCTAAACATAGTGTCCAAATTTTTCTTATTTAGCTAAAGAAAAGCGGGATGAATCTACAGATTCCTGATGTGTGGTTCCTAAACTGTACTCGATGAAAAAGCAGCAGAATGCGTGAATCATCAGAACACAGAAATGAGCATACCTTGTCGCGACACCTTCCACTAACAATTGCAGTGGGAAAACAGTCTGCAACTTCGCGTACGGCACAACGCATCTGCATTTTAAGTCAGTCATACACACACCTCAATATTTGTCATATTTGTGTATAAGCAGTTTGCGCTGAATGAGAAATTGTTTAACTACATATGCCCTATGGAAACCAAGTGATTTTTGTGAGTTTGATGTGAGAAAACTGAAACTCGATAGTCAATTGCTTTCACTTGGTTTGCTGTGTTTTATATTACATCAATCAATGCTTGGCGATTCCCTATCATAAGGACTAGAATTCGGAAATTCAATCCTATGAAGGAGAGCAGACGCACCTTTTCTGTCATGTACGCCTGATCAGGGTTGTCTACAATCTGAGAGAGAGTGCCATCATAGTCCAAGAACACCGCAATCTCTTTACCTTTGGCTTTCTTCATAATTCCTTCAAATGCGCACAAGGCAGACGGTTGCTTTCTCTGCATAATGTATAAAAAACCTCGCCTCTTGATTAACATGAACATATGCTCAATAAAAAATGAAGTACTGTGAAAGAACACAAGCATCACAAGAAGTTCAGAAATGAAAAGATAAGAGGATACTGCAGTTCAATGTGGTACGTAGTTTTCATCGTTGCAGTGTGCTTACTAGCCATGAAGAGTAAGAGCCCAAGATAGAATCTCCATCGTCTTCCAACCTCGCTGTTGAGAAAGATCCCATGTTCTGATGCTGCGTGGGTGACTGGGGGAATCCCATCTTAGATTCAATCATAGTACTTCTCAAGATCTACTTTACCTGCGAGATTTAAGGAGTTATATGTTTAAAAAAATATCTAAAAAAATATAAAGAACGTGCACATGGATACTCTAATTCCTATTGCATATCATCTTCCTAGTTCCTAGTACGTTACTGGATCAACATTAAAGCCATGGATGACTCAATAGAGGAACGCTAGTTCCAGGGCTTTAATCTAGATGCTGTTTTTCTGGTGAAAGCTTTTAAACAAATGATGCTCCATTTAAGTAAAGCCGGTTCGTTAGTGGAGAGAATCAAAACGCTATGTTACTCGAATCCTTGACGACATTGATATCGAGGTGCCCACGATCTTAATCCTCGAGATCCGTGCAGGCTTGCACAAAGTTACAAACGTTAGGCAATAAACAACGATTGTATAATGGACAATAAAATCTAGTTCAATAAACAATCTCATATAATCTTTATATTCATATCCCATCAAGAAAATCAAGTTTAGTTTCCAGTTCGTGCAGAAGTCTGGTCTCATATGGCAATAATACTATGAATCACAACACCGTAAGACTCCACCAACATGTGATTTATGACTCCTTAACGAGCCAAAAGTGAAAACAGACACTTTTGTACATTGAAGAGAAAGCAAACAAATCCAAGAGGCAAGGTTAACTCAAAAGTGCACAGCACAGAGAAATCCTATGTGCGCAAAACCACCAAAACTATTCACATGATGAGCTGGGGACAAAAAAAGCACAGTAAGAAAAAGGGTATGCATGATTCACACGGCACACTCATCTTTTACTAGTTATAAGTTGCAAGAAAGTTTCATAGGTAGGTGCGGCGTTCGTTTGTCCTGCACCACGACCCGTTCACGTCTCTTCTCAGCAAATTCATTTTCGTTGTTGCCGAGTATCACGCGCACATAGCCCTTTGATATGGATAGACATCCTCTCGATTTGAAGAGGCGAATTAGTGCAGTTCATCCTTGTGTGGTCATGGCGTCACCAAGGACTCAAGTGTCGAAATCGGTTTCTAAGTACACGCATATTCTCAACTAGAGAAAGCTGGAGTGATGGGTTGGAAATCTAAGTGTGAATTCAGTCCATTAACATAACTTATTTGTTACTAAGAGGACCCATATGGATTATCCGTGTTAAAGTAACCATGAAGGTCTGAAAAAGAAGCTTCATTTAGAAGGCAGTTGTCACAGGGTATTAATTCGGCAAATCAAAAGATACTCACAACTCTCTTTATAGGACAGATTATCGTCTACTTAAGTAACTTTTAACGTTGAATCCACGTGCTTTCTAATCACCTTCCAATCTTAAAATTAGATGGACTGAAGTAGCATGGCAATGCAACTTTCAGTCTTCAATATTAACAGTAATCGCGTCCTAGATACGTATCATATGACATATCGCATCGTAAATTACGTGGGTCAAAAAGCAGTTATATACATAGATGTCTATGATTTATCGTGTGCCTTCACCCCAAGAAATTTGTTAACCGGAGACAGAGAGAGAGAGAGAGCATAGGATCGTAAAAGATTAGCTCTCTCAGTCCCGAGTTGTTGTCTGCAACATTTCGGGATCGACTTGATCATTATGAGGATCCACGAAGTACATGGTGAGATACACGGAACAAACATATTTGGCCGTATCTTGTGGCGCGGGGGGTACGTACATACACCTCTAGTCGGACGAATGCTCTAAAGGGTACCCATCACAGTATGCAGAAAGGTAGAGAAGGTTGACGCGTGAAGGCATGAGCAACAGCGAGAAAGCTTGATTTCTAGACGAAAGAAACCGACTTCTGCATGAAAACGTGAATGGCGAACATAAACACTAGAGAGAGAGAGAGAGAGAGAGAGAGAGAGAGAGAGAGAGAGAGAGAGAGAGAGACTAACCTTGGGCCAGAATGAGTAGCATGGGAAAGGGCAGGAGGGAGGGGGAAGAATGGGAGCAGGCGAGGAAGCTTTATTTATAGAGTGAAAGCCAAGAGGACTTGGCCACTGTAGTCACGGGATGCTCGCTCCAAGCACCACAACCTTTCTCTTGCTTTCTCCTAAATCCCAATCGCTCATTGGACCGACCTCCTTCGCACCAACTTAAATTGACCTTTGTAGCTCTAATTAACCAACCTAATATGCCCTTATTTTGTCTCGTAGGCGGCCCTTCATTTAATTGGCTTTCGCGCGCGCCAAAATAAGTCGTACCTAATAAAACATGGGTCATTTAGCACGGGCGATACTATGTCATGGCCTAACTCAAGAAAAGTCGTTTGGTTTCACGAGTTCGAGGCATCCATCGCTCTTTTCAACGTAGCGTGACACCCGAATCATCTTAATAACTCGATCGACCTTTGAGCTTCCTTACGCGCTCGCCTAGTCAATTTGCATGCCCTTAAAATAATTTTTACATAGCTTTGTACTCAACTGGGTTGGCTGAATCTCATTTATAGATTTATAATGATTCCTCTTTCGACCCAAAAAAAAATTAAAATCACAAAGGTCCATGAAATTTTTCGTCATAATTACACACAGTACGTAGTTACAAGCGTGCATGAGAATTTGGCGCATGTACAAAACGTTCACGATACTCTCTCCGGTTCATTTTATGTTCACCGACCTAAACTTTGGAAAATAATCAAGAATACTCGAGAATTCGATAAAGATTTCTTAATCGATTCTCACATTTGGATTTCAATGAAAATTAGAGGAAGCTACATTGGCCGTTCTCTCTCGCGCTTTTTTTTCTTTGTTAGTGGAAAAAAAAGGGGGGGTTGAATTGAGGTCATACAGTAAATAGGAAAAGTGCCAAAAAAGTGTTAAATATATTATTTTGGTACTAATTCGGTCTTAAATATTTCAATTGAATCAACATAGTTCTAAAATTTTTGTATTTGTATCAATCGAATCCATCTGATCAATTTAGATTGGAAATCGTTGACATTGACACCAATCGTCCTACTTGGTACAGTCGGGGCTAACATGAATAATTTTTTGAATTTTTTATTACCTTCTTTTGCTTTTTCTTTTTTCTTTTCTTTTTCTTATTCTCTTTTTTTTTCTTTTCTTCCTTTTGTTTTTCCAACTATGGGCCAGCGAGGGCCAGTAATCCTCACAAGCCACAAGCAAGGGCCTCCACGCCCAAATCCAAGCAAGGGCCGACACCCTCATCGGCCACGGGAGAGGGCCTCCACGCCCTTCCCAAGATCTAGGCGAGGGCGTCACGGCTCTCGCTAGCCAACAAGTGAGGGTGTCAGCCCTCACTTGGATCTGGGTGTGGAGGCCCTCACCCAAACCAGGCAAGTCACTAGCCCTCGCCAGACTACAGTTGGGAAAAAAAAGGAAGGAAAGAAAAGAAAAGGAAATGGAAAAAACAAAAAAAAATTAAAAATTAAAAATTATCTACATCAGTACCGGTCATGCCACGTAAAACGGTAAGCGTCCATGTCAGCGACTTGTAGCCAAAATTGGCCGAATGTAGTCAATTGGCACAAATTCAAAAGATTTAGAACTAAATTGGTCTAATTGAAAAATTTAGGACTGAATTGATATCAAAATAATAAGTTTAGGACTTTTTTTGTACTTTCTCCTACTATAAACCGTGTCAATCAAATGTCAAGAATTAATTAAAAGATGTTAGATATCGCACACGCTCTACATTGCAATTGACTTTATCAACCGTGCATCATATAATCAATGAGTCAGTACGATATTTGTTCCATATATTATCAATTAGAGAGATTGATTTACGTTCATTCATTAGATAGGATTGCCTGAAGAGTTCCTATCCTTTCTTTTCTCATTCATCTGGTCAAGGTCATATGCATGGGTCTTGAAAGAAAAACGTGACCATAAGCAAGATATTATTTGAGCGGGGTCCTGCAAGGACCGGGGAAAAACTATTCCCCGATCGAAAAGATGTGCCTATGTTTGTTCTTTGCTAAGGTCAAAGTAACTCTAATTTGCCAAGGCAGATCTTCGTCATCTTTTCAGCCTGAAGAAGGGAAGAGGGAATATAAGATCCGATCCCTTCTTTGTAGCCTAGAAATGGAAGAGCAAAACAAAACGAAAATATATAAGATTTCTTGCGTGGACAATAGATAATTTAACGGAAAGTATCTAATATCAAATGCATCGATGCAATAGATAATTTTTCGAATCTTTCCATATCAAAGACACATGACTTTGGTAAAAATTTCCATATCAAAGACACATGACTTTGGTAAAAATATATATATTTATTTAGTTACTCAAAAGTTAAAGGATAAGCCCTTTGCATCTATCGTGATATAGTTTTGCTAATCCTTTGGTTATGCATGATTGGGAGATTAAAGAAAGAGATGATTGGACTGCAGACCTAATCGAGGTTCAAGACTCACGGGGAAACTGAAAAGCTTGAGATAAAAAGGGAATATTAGTTAGCAATCATCAGAGGAAGTTCACAAATTCATTGCTCGAAAACGTTCCCGTCACAATCAGAGTAAATCTAATGTAGGAAGACGACCAAGACTTACAAAGCGCTAATCCCGTTTTGTTCTTAACTGCACTAGGCGTCGTGAAGTTAAAGATCTGAAGAAAGTTATGCTTCAAGAATCTCCTAATCCGAACATCGATTGCAACTGCCCTTAGAACGACCAGGAGATCAAAGGGGTGAACTTGTCCTTGTCGTTCCATATAAATCGGACTGTTCGCTCGAGATGCTGTGTGATCACAACCTACGAGGCATATAAAACTCGCGGTGTCTTTTTGTATCTTACACAACAACAATCGCCGAACGGCGGCATTAGATGAGAATTTAAAGGCATTTCCATCTGATCGGATTCTATCATATAGCTCGAGCCGGAGGCTCTTCTCTTCTCGCTTACTTTTGTAATGTCTAGCATTATTACTTTGCTTTTAATCCACCCTTTCCATTCCTAGTTTAGGGGCTTAAATTCCTGTCCTCTTTTGGCTTAGTCATCCTAAGGTCGTGAACTACGGGAGGTGGGACAGAAGGCAATCGAGGCCCATCTCTGGCTTTTGTCCTCGTGGTTCCACGCCACCACCAATGTACCATCGCAACTCCACTAACCCTTAAGAAAATGATTGATCGAGTGCAACAGCTACTAAAGTAGGAAAAAGCAAGCGTGTTAGTCAGTTTCGCCAAAAGTGTCCCCTCATTTCAATTGTTAAGTCAATCATCACGACCTGGAAGAGAGATCTCCAGAGCATTTGCAATCAGGTTTTCTAAAAAAAAAACGTGGGACGATATTTTCTGGGCCATGGAAGATCTTCACAAGCCAATCAACCTTAGCTTTCCCGACATCGCCTGCTAGAAGACATCAATGGGAGATCGAATGTAGCAAGATCCACTTATAAACCATTGAAGAAGCTACGAACATACGTGTTGATTCGCACTCTAATGTACAGACCGTGAATTTTGCAAAGACATGAGCATCCTAGCACGTGATCACCCTTATGCAGTAATACGGTCGCACCCACATAAAACTAGGAGTGAAATCGATTGTATTCATCCACATATTGTCTTGGGAATACAATGCTTTTGCACACTCTTTATGCAACAACATTATCGCCTTATTAACGCTGGTACTCCATCTTCTTTGCTAAAAGGCATAGCATAGCGTAGCATACAATATGTTTCGATTAGTTATTTCAAAGCTCCATTTGTTTCAAGGAAAATATTACATTTTTAGAAAAAAATTTTCTCGAAGTCAATATAAAGAAAATAACAATATTTTACGGTGTTTGATTGAAACTTAAACAATAATTGAAAAATAAAATTTAATCGTTTGCAAAAGAAGATTTGATTTGATTTTCCTATATACACATACAATATTTGAATGCTAGAAACTTGCACATAGACATCGAGGAACCAAGTACGAGCACTAGGATCACAGGCGCCGAAGACCCGAGCACGGGCACTTGGGTCCAGAGCAAAAGCACAGGCACCGATCCCAAGTCCATAGAGGCCGAGCTTGAGGCCCCGATGCCCGTGCCTTGATCCCTAGCACTCAGGCCCTGGTCCACAAAAGCTAAGCGCCAAACCTCTGTGCCCGGGGCCATAGGGATCAAAATAGGGACTTGGCACTCAAGCTCATGTCCCTGACACTTAAGCCCTAGTCCATCAAGCTAGGCCTAGGTGCCCGTGCCCGAGTCCCCAACAGTTGAGCTTGCATCGTCGGTGCACAAGCCCAAAACTACAAAGGCCAGGCCCAGATCCATCGAAGCTGGGCCAGGCTCAGGTTCATCAAGGCTAGGCCTGGGACCTCAGTGCCCAAGCTCGAGACCCGAATGCCCATGCCCAGATCCTCGATGCCCAAGCCCGAGACTAGATCGACCCGAGTACTAGCACCACTATCACGAGTTAGGCCTCAATGGACCCAGGCTTGGGCATGAGGGATTCGAGTAGGGGTGATCAATTCTCAGTCCAGTCCGGTTCCAAGGTGGAACTGGGAACCAAACCGAGAGAACCGGTTCTCAATTTTGGGAATCGCGGACCGGACCAGTTGGTTTTAGGACCGAGAACCGGTCACTTAGAGTTTAATTTTTTTTTTTTGGTTAAACACTTAAGGTTTTGTTCACATTTTCCTAATTTTTGTCAATGAATTTATATCAATGAAGTTCACTTAGGGTTTAATTTACATTTTACTAATTTTTATCAATGAATTTATGATAGTTCACATTTTATTAACTTTTTTAAAGAAAGAAATAACAAAAATATATATTAAATAGTCAATCTAGTCTGGTCTGGTTCCCTCTTGGAACCAGGAATTGAATCTCTCGGAAACTGGTTCCGCTTTTAAGAACAGGGAACTGGACCGATAATCCCGAGAACTAGACCAAACCTGTTGGTCCAGTCCAATCCGGACTGGTCCCAATTTGGGCGGTCCAAGTTGCTCACCCCTAAATCCGAGCCCGAACTTGGGGGAGCTAAGCACAAGCACCAAGGCCCCAAGCCTTGACTTTGATGGGCCCAGGCTCGAGCGCAAATGATCCTAGCATGGGCACCGAGGACTCAAGCACAACGTTTGTGGATTTGGGCCTGGGTGCCAAGGACCCAGGCATGGGTACTAGGGTCCCGTGCTTGGCCTTTGTGGTTCCAGGGCCAAGCACTAGGGCCTTGATCCCGGCCTTTAATAGATTCGAGCACTGGCACCGCGCTCCTGGACCCGAGCACTGGCGCCGTGGACCCAGAAACCAGCGTTAGGATTTATGTGCCCATGTGTAGAGATTTTGGTTTAAACATCGATATCTAGTCATATTTTGAAAAATAATTTTTGATTTTTTAAAAAGGAAATTATTTTCCTGAATTTAAGCTTAGGTTTTCGGTCGATTCATTTTTCTAAGCGATCTAAATGCTTGAAAATGAGAAAAATGTTTTTCATATTTTTCACAAAACAAACGGTACTTAAGAATCAAGTTAGATTCATTTCCGTCACTTATAATTACCGACGACACTATTATGTAAAACCTAATAATTTTGCCGTCTTAGTACATATAACATTCCTTGAACCGGGGCATAATTTCTCATTTTTGTCTTAGCGAGGTTAAAGGCCGCACCAAGCGCTCCTTTTCTTAAATTGTCTCGAGGTTGTGAAGGTGGCCAATAGGATACATAGCACAACCAAGATTTTTGCCAATAAAAGTATAGATATGGATCGGATACGATAAGTGATTGTCCAAGACAATCGATCGAGGCCGTAAACCTCTTAGTGCTCCAAATGAACTTTATTCATTGCCACCATCAAATCTTCAAACCCCTCCTTCTCCTGCCATACACGTACCCAACCCTAATTTCTTATGGCCTATGGTAGGTGACTCTTTCTTCTTCCTTTCAAGTTTTGTTGGGTGTTATTTGGTCTTGGGACATGTGTGTTGATGGGTGGAAAGTGGACAGAGACCCCCACCCATAGGTTTCAACATTATTTATTCACTAATTTATTCATTTGCCTAACTTTAATTATGAAAGGAATTGAATTAGAATACATGGTAAAAGTTAAAAGGCAGACACGAAGGGGATTTCTCGATGCGAGCATGCCTATATACTAATTAATCAAGTTGAACTTTATGACTCTGGAGTGGAATTAGTTAGGTGGATGTATTTGGTCATGTACAGAGACATTCTTGAAGACAAAATCACCTTGTCTGAGAAAGTGATTCATACAACCATATGCTTCCGATGAGGTGGAATCCATCTTAAAGAAATAAATTATGGTGTCTTCACTAACCTCGTGTGCTAGATAAGACGCGAGTTGAAATTAGGATGAATGGCGTAGACACAAGATTATTTGCGCTTGATCATTGAAAGAATCGAATCTGCGCTATCACCATCTGATTCACACACACGACCTGTCACTAAAGTAGGCCAATAAAATCCCAAAAGTATCTTGGTCATAATAAACGCTACATATAAGTAACCCAACCAAATCTATACAAGGACACAGATTGTGATTCGCATTCACTTGATTAACATGCGATTGCCATACTCACCCTTCTAGTATTTGCATCATAAGCATAGGATATATTCTCCTCAATGCTAATCAATTTTTCTCATTTTTGTACCTAGCCCAAAAAGAGAAAAGGTAATAATGGTAACCACAGTATATGCAACTGGCTCATTTTTATTGGGGACAAAATCCTCATGGGTAATTTTTTTTGAATTTTGTTATACATCACGCATGGTCAACTTATCGTGGGATTTTGATAATTACCATATTCAGGGTCCGCTTAACTACGTCGGATAATGTTTTTTTTCATCGAATATATGGTCTTCAATTGAGGCTAAAAGAGCATAATCAATTAGAGTAATTGGTCTCTGATAAGCTGCTTGAGCTTCATCTTCTTATTCGAGTGCAACTCAACTCTCTCTAGTCCACGACACCGCATTGAACAGAAACAAATTCATTCTTTCTCGAAGTACCCAAAAAAAAAAAGAAGAAGAAAAGCTTTTCTTTTTTTTTTTGGTCTATGAAGAAGAAAAACTTGGCAGATATTAAAATTTGCTGAGGCAGATCATATCAAAGCATCACACACACGAGCCTGGATTCAGCGACGGCAAGTACATGTGTGCTGGGGTTGCTGTCCATTCTGCAGGCACTGCCAAGTTAGGGTTTTTCATAAGTGGCTCTCAGGTCTCCCTCCCCTCTTGAGCAATGGACAGCTTGATTGGAACTGAAAGCGATGGACTGTGGTCCTCTCTTCTCCATCCAATAATTCGCGTCGTTGATCTCGTTAACGACGGTCTGCGACCCCTTCTTAGCTTTAGGTTTCTGGTTGGCTGCTGTTCAGTTCTAACATGATATTGTAAGATTCGGAACCAGAGATGTTGTCCCATTTGAGCCCTGACATTCGGCTAACCCCGTTTGCCTTTCTCGTGCATGATGGAGAGATATTGTAACGACCTGACCTGTTTTACGTAAATCAAACTCTCAAAAAGAATACTCTGAATAATCACACGAGGCAATGACCAATAGGGAATGATTTTTAGTTTATGTGTCAATCAATAGGATCATCTCTGTGTTGTACTATGGATACGACTCCAAGCACCAGTATAGGTCATCTCATCTACACGTTTAGCTGCTTTTGAATTTAACCAAACTAAAAGGAATGGGTGTATTTGTTCCGGTAAAAAATTCATGATCAATGCTTTCTAGGAAATCATTTTCCAAGAAATTGATTACGGAATTTATTTTTCTAATTTTAAGCATGCATATTCCGTTGACTGATCATTTTTAGCAAACCAAACGGGTGAAAGTCCAGAAAACTAATTCTCGAAAAAAAAAAATTTTTGCTCAAACAATCACAAACTGAACATAAACATCTTTCGCTCGAAGTGTCCAAACATCTTCTTAACTCGAAACTTCAACCGAACCATTAAATATCGCGCGTTTCTTCTTATGGCCAATCTTAGAAAGCGGACCTTTGATAGATGCTCGGTACGCCCTGCGATGGAGGATTATTGTTTCTCCGCGACTAATAGCCGAGTTTGCGAAAAGTCCCGAATAATTTTTCTTTTCTTTTCTTTTGCCAGATCAAATAATTCAGTTGTTCCCCAATAATTTTCCTTCGTGGGCCCAAGCCCACAAAGGGTTTTTTTTATTATTTTTGTGTCGATTTTGGCCCTTCCACAAGATGAAGAGGCGTCGTGAACTTGCCGCGAGCGGCCGGCATGTGTCAACTCGCCGGAAGTCAATTGAACACGACGCACGACGGTTCCTCCGCGATTCGTGACGACCACACAGTCGAAAAATCAGACCTAAAATGGCGTGCGAAGTGCAAATCCAAGCAATGACAAAATGGCTATGGGGGAACTTAGTCAAAAGATAAACTCGTCAAACGAGCGGATCAGATCGAGTTTTATCGGGTAAAAAAAAATTGATCCCATCCCAAATTGATCAGTTTTATCCGTTTTTAATCCTTTCTATGTAATATAAATATAGTGATATATATCCGACTTAACACACACCCAATCTGATTTATAGTGCTAAAATACTTTCATATATAACCCAATAAAAAAAAATTCATATCCAAACTAAAGTGATAGTACGGAGTGAGGGAGCACGAAAGAGAGTCATAAAGGTACATTGAGTCTAAAATAAGTTGTGAACCCATTTAACACCTTATCACTCATTTAATATATAATAACTCAATCCATTAAGTATGGGTTAACAAATAGGTTTATGACTCATTTTGGCATGTATAGTTAGAGACACGCTCGACATCCAGTGAGCGTTTCTTCATTCCTCCGAGGAGTCAATTTTCGCAATCGATAGCTGTTGAGTTGTGTAAGGAAAAAGAAATATCCATCGTTCTACTAATGAAAACCCTCCGGGTCTTTATATATGTATTGAGACCATCTTTTTCAAGTTACGATAGAAATATCCATCGCTACCCCAACGTTCAGTCGAGGAATAGTTCCTCGAGAAAGACCGCAGAGAACCTTTTTTTTTTTGTCTAATTCACCATCAATGCTTACGTAGAAATAGAATCATGTATGAAATAGAATCATGTATCGATCGATCTAATCACCGTAGTATTTGTTATAGTTACAAGTTTGGCTGTAGCTGCTATGTATAGAAAATACTTGTTAACTCCTCGCAATAAAGGCCTAATTTCCTAAAAAAAACCTCAACTTTAAGTCAAATCTCTATCCTTTCTCGGACTCTTTTTATGTTTTAAAAAAATCCTCAACTTTTGCTCTAGTTCCAAATTCTGCTCACGCGTCCAAAAATCACCGCTAATTTCTTCATAATTATCAATATTATAGCCAGTTAGAGGTTCATTAGCAGCTTCCTGACGTCATTAGTTTTGAAGAAAACTGTGGTGATTTCCGGACGCATTGGCAAATTTTGGACTGAAATGAAAGTTTGGGATCTTTTTTTAGATGAGAAATGTGCGGGATAGAATTGAGATTGGATGTAAAGTTAGAAATATTTTTTGGAGAATTAGTAATCATAATAATGCAATTTTTTTTTCAAAGGTTAGGAATCAGTGGGTCTTCACACGTGATGGTGCAAGAAGATTCGTTGGTCGGCCATGACCACGAGCCGAGGTCCCCATTTTCTGTAACGAGACTTCATGTTCGTGATATGTCTCTCCTCGTCACGGTCGCAGTCACGATGCCATTATTGACCTGTTGTGGCTTTGGTACGTACAGGAAAATAACGTCTGCGACCGGACAAAGAGGATTGGAAAATCGCGCAGACGAGGCTATGTGCCGAGCTCAGACCCTTCGGGGCACACCAAAGGCCCGTTTTTTCGAATTTTGGTTCTTATGCACATGTGACGCCGCGTCGTGCATCAGGACAGATCTCGACACCGAATGGCGAGGTTGCAGGAACGAGCACTGTGTTGTCTCCAATCATACATGCTGTGCTTTGATACTCGACCTGAAAATGAGCGTGAAAAAGGGTAGTTCCGGGCCGACCGCTCCGTTTCTTCTCTTTGCAAAATTTCATTGTTATTGGAGAGAATGTTAGCTTGTGGAAATCTCTTGCTTGTCTCCCATCCATGGCCCCCATTTGCATGGTCCACCCCACATGCACAATCTTGCTAAAACATATCCCCAATAACATATATATATTGAACGTTTGTTGTCTTATTTAGCTCGGAAAATTTGGCCAATTCTCATAAAAAGCACAAACTGTGTCTCGAATTCCAATTCTAGCATAAATTTTTCTTTTATCTTGTAAAAAAAACGTCAACTTTAGGTCAGGTCTTAATTCTGTTCCGATCTTTTTTTTATCTCGTAAAAATAAAAGCATTAACTTTAGCTGATGCCTCAATTATGGCCTCGATTTTGTCATGCAAAAAGGTATTCACTTTCGGATGATACCCAAATCTGGCCCTTGTCAAGTTTTCGACGGATTTTGACCATAGAAAAAAGATTTCCTGATCAACACATGTCGAATCTTTAATGGTATCATTGGACGAAATCTTGAGATGAGTCGGATTTTTATACCAATTCAAAGTTGATGCTTTTTTTATGAGACGAATATATAGAGGGAGAACGTTTGTCGTCTTATTTAGCTCACAAATTTGGCCAATAATCAGAAAGGCACAAACTATACCTCGAATTCCAAATCTAGCCTAAATTTTTATTTTGTCTCGTAAAAAACGTTAACTTCAGGTCGGGTCTTAATTCTAAACCGATACTCTTTTATCTCGTTAAAAAACGTACTAACTTTAGGTAGGTCGTCAATTGAGGCATCCGCTTTCAAGCGATACCCAAATCCGGCCCTTTCCTACTGATTTCGACCCAAAAAAAATATAAGTTTTCAACTAATAAACACTGATCAACACATGGTATCTTTAATGATATCATTGGACAGAAACTTGACGAGGGGTTCAGCTTTCGATACCAATTCAAAGTTGAGACGAAGAAATCTCAGGCTAGAACTGGGATTCACCTAAAGTTGGTGCTTTTTAAGGGAATTAGGTCCCGATAAATATTGGGTGGCCGGAAACGTAATTTTTGGGATTTCGAGGGGCTGGAAAGAAAAAAAACAAAAACGCATCGGGGTCAAAGCCCACCCCGCCATCGCCAGGTCCAAGACAAAAAGCTGGAATTATTGGGAGATGCTAACATTCCCACGAGGCCCAACGTCGCCAGGTCTTAGCGGCCCTCCGACCGCCACGCTCCGCCGCTTCCCTCGCGACACGTGTGCCCCGCGCGGGGCCATTGAACCGGTCGCTGCGCGTGCGAGGGCCGGGCTCGCCGCTCATTGGCAGGCGTGCCCGGGGGAACCGATCCGCCGTCCTACGTGTCGTTTCGTGATTGGGCGAATATCCCGTTAATTATTTATGCCGTCATTTTCAGGGGATAATCATTTCCTTACCCGAAATGATCCAGGATTTTGGCTGCCAAAAAAAAAATATATCGTTAATTAATTTAATCAAAATGTCGGGGCGCGTGATCTCTTAATAGTGTTCACGTGCATAAGACCGCGCTTGGCTCGTGAGCCGTCACGGCTCGGTGCTTGTAGTCGTTTGTCTAATCAAGTTTGCAGCTTTCTGACCCAAAAAAAAAAAAAAGTTTAACAGCGTTACCTTCTTTTTTATTAAGGAAAAAAGCCAAAATAAAACTTGAATTTTCAAACTATGACGACGGATTTATCTAAAAAGAAAGATACGCCGGCAGTAATGCGTTTATCTTAAATTTTTTTTGTGACGTTAAAAATCTCGAATTATATTTATTACGACATATTTATCATAAATAATAAAAACTTATACTTATTTAACACACTTATCCTCCCTCTGTCAAGGTTCTTCAAATGATTTTTTTTGGCCAAAACAGCGTTGTTTTTGTTTCACTTAAGTTACGTGGGCATGTTAACACCTTTTGTTTCCTGGATTCCATGTGAGCAGATTTTTAACGGGTACAACAGGAGGAAAAATATGTCGCACAGGTACGAGTTTTGGATTTTTTGTGTCGCGAAAAAAAATTCGAGATAAATGTGTCATAATTGGTATAGTTTTGTATTTTTAATGGCTGTTACTCTTTCTTTTAACTATGTATATCGAACCAGCTGTGCCGATTGTTATAAAACTTTAAATTATTAAATAAATACGCAATTTAATATCAAAATACTTCTACACTTTTCCTCGCGACCTCTTTCTCTAAAGCCACGTAATTTTTTTTTTTATGGAATTACTGTTAATTATCTTAAAAGTTTAAATTATAAGATGAAAAAGCACGATTTAATATTTAAATACTCTCAAAACACATTTAGCATCCGACTGTGATAACGACTTCCCAACAAATTAAGGCGAATTCGGGACGAATCAGCAGTAAAAGTGCCGGGACCCGAGAAATGGAGCACTCCCGTTTTCGAAAAAAGGACAAAAAGAAAAGGTCAAAAGGGGCATTAACATAAAGTCCACCGCCCGTCCACCTAACTTTGTAGGAAAAATCATGGGAGTGGCATGTGACAATCCAACATAGATGAAAGGCCTGCCTTTGCTTCAACTTTGTCCTATTTTTGAAAGGGCCCGATTTCTTTACAAAGCACTAATTTTATGTCGGGGTCCCAATTTTGGTCCAAAATTTTTTTTTTATCTAGTGAAAGAGCACAAATTTTAGGTTGTGTCCCGATTTGGGTCCAAACTTTTATTTGTCTCGTAAAAAGGTACCGACCTTAAGTCGGATTCTAACTTTGATCCACACTTTTGGTTGTCTCGTAAAAAATCGTCAACTTTTAATCTGTACCCAAATCTAAATTCCGTCAAGTTTTTCTTCCAATGGTGCTGTAAAAGATTCGACGTGTCGTTCCACATGTATCCGGCAAAAACTTAACGGAAACTAGATTTGAGCACCGTTCGAAAGTTAGTGCTTTTTCAAGAGACGAAAAAACTTTTGGATTAGCCCCCCGAGGACTAGTCGGGCTTCACCGCTGGTTTAAGCGCAAGCTCGCCGGCCGCGCGGACACCTCGGTTATCAAAAAAAAAAAAAACTTTTGGATTAGATTTAGGATGCAAGTTAAAGTTTGTATCTTTTTAGGAATCAAAAATGAATTTGGACCAAAATGGGACTTCAGATAAAGTTAGTTTTTTTTACGAGATAAAGAAAAATCCGAGCATGAATTGAAACCTAAGTTAAAAGTTTGTAATTTTCAAAGGAATTAGGACTTTTTAAAAGGGGTTTCTTATAATATTATATATATGCACGTACGTGTGTACGTATGTGTGAATATGCTCTATCAAAATCAAAGGATCTAGTTGATGGGGTTGAGATATTTTCGGTTCTGGACCACGGCGATAATAGAGAGGGGGGTCCCCACATCATAGAACCAATTATATATATATATATATATATATATATATATATATATTATTATTATTATTATTATTATTGCTGTTGTTGTTGTTGTTGGTAATACCGTACTAAAATGTGTGAATCGACTGGATAAAACAACAATCGGCAACTTGGACTGCGCACGATACGCCGTATCTCCCTTTCTTGCTTCATCTTCTTCTTGCCCAACCTCATTTGGTCCCTTCCTTAATGATTGTCGCCTTTTTTGGATTCTCCAATGTCAAAAAGAGTTTGAAGAATCCATAATGCCATGATTATATTCGAGATTTAATACCGCGAAAAATCTCAAACTAATATACACGTAATAGTTTTATCACAGATTAAACTTTTGACCACAAAAAACCTCAAATCGATACACTTGTGACAATTTCACCCTCAATTAGTTTTCGTTAAATTTTACTATCAAATTTCTGAGTTAGATGACACGCGGCTTTACCCTCATTTATTATAGGTGTACCAATTTATAATTTTTTGTGGTATTATTCCAATTTGATGGAGAGTAAATTTGTTACAAATATATCAGTTTGAGGTTTTTATGGTAAAAAACTTAATTCGGGGTAAATTTATCATAAATATATCAGTTTAGGGTTTCGGGGTAAATTTATCATAGGTGTATAAGTTTAGGATTTTTCATAGTACTAACCCTATATCCAATGCTATTATCTACACTCCATTTATTTCGCGAAAAAAGAATTACCTGCATAACATTTTCCTAAAAATTATCGTTTGAATTAATTAGTTAATAAAAAATATTTTCATTATTGATAATAATTTCTGTCTTGATATTTTCATGAACAATAAAAATATTTTTGGTTCATTTTTTTTCTGTAAGGAGTACAAGCGATCATTTCTTAAATCATTCGTTTTCCGTGAAACATACGTACGGTCAATTTCATTTACAATGACGAGAAGAAGGAGGAGGAGGAGGATTATTCAAAACTGGACAACATTTTGAGAAGAATCGATGTGATTTCACGATGCCGCTTAGGAACTATCCCCTTAGCTTAAGAACTATCCCCTTAGATAATCATAACATACCTTAAATAATGACGAGAAACGAAAACTTATAATCAGTAATTGACCTCGATAATCATAAATTCCTATGTGTCCATGTAAATAATAGTTATTTACCTTGAAAGATAGTAAATTAGTTCAAGTTCTCATAAACTCAAAGGTTTAAATCATAATAATTTCTATCGAGAAATGACCGTGACATTTGTTTCGAGTTCACAAGTCAATGGAGCTTATCCTTAAGTAATAATCCTCGTTATTCATAATTGTCTTAATTTACTGTGAAATTGACGATCCCTTTAATAAATTCCCGTAAAAGTCCGTAAGTTATCACTTGATCGATGATCCGTTACATTCTATTAAAATTTTTATTATTAATTGTCCCAAAAATAATTAACACCTCAGCAAAAGAAAGCTTGTCATTTTCAAGGTACCGTGTAGTCTTGTAAGACAACCCTCAATCAAACACCCGTTAACAAATCATTTTTAAATATTGATCGGACGGTCAAGATATTTCGGCTTTGGATTCAATGGCCCATATTATCCCCTAGCGGACTACAAATATATTTTTTTTTCCGACGGCAAAAAGGAGTAAAAGGATAAAAATAGGTAGAGAACAAAAATTAAACAAAAGGGACCGGTCTACTCATCCGCCCAATCACAGCCACCTCGTGACTTGGGTCCCATTTAATTTACCATTTTGTCCATTGCCGTGCCGTCATAATTGGAAAAAAAAAACAAACTCTCCTTTCAAAATTTAAAAAAAAAATTGAAAGTCGATCCCATACGAAAAAACATTTTCAAGTGAATATTCAAAAAATGAATTTTCAATTTCTCGACCATAAAGTAGAAAGGAATTATTCTTGATGTGTCTTTATGGATAAGAATCTAATTTGCTGCAAAAGTAATTAGATTTTGAACAACTAAATAGATTTTGCAAATCTCGTTTCAATTTCTTGACCATAAAGTAGAAAGGAATTACTCTCGTTGTTTTCGTTATGGATAAGAATCTAATTTGCCGCAAAAGTAATTAGATTTTGAACAACTAAATAGATTTTGCAAATCTCGTTTGAATCGAGAAATTTTCTAGTTTTACGAATCAAATACACTCTGTATAAAAAGAAGAAGCTAATTTTCGTTGGAAATTACAGTAGGATTTAATTGGGCTCGCTCCTCTTTTCAAGGTTTTGCAATTTTACAATTAAGAAAGGTTGGGACAGTGAATCGAATCTTAACTTAACATTATCATCATGAAAATCTCGTATCAATTCACATCACGTCATAGCTACTCGATGGATCAGAAAATCAAAATCGAGATCGACAAGCTTGTTATTGTAATCCCACCTTTGTGTCGAAAATCAGAATGTCTCTATACGAGATAGAATTTGCGAGGGAAAATTGACACATATAGTCATTGAAATTTGGCTCGATTTGCAATACCTTCTGTGAACTTTCAATTTGTTAGATGTGATTCTTAAACTTCTACTAAATATGCAATGCTGTTCATAAACTTTTAATTTGTTCAATGTGGTCCCTAAACTTTAGCTTAATGTGTCACCCAATGCGCAATGTCATTTCCGAACTTTTAATTTTTTTAATGTAATCCTTAAATATTTGGTATATATTCAATTTGATCCTTATATTATATGAAAATGTGCAACGTTCTTTCTGAACTTGAATTAATTAAATGATAGCATAAGACACTTTGTATAATTTTAGGATTAAACTGAATATTTATCAAAAGTTCAAGAACGATATTACATTTTAAGTTAAAATTTACGGGCTATATTGAGCAAATTAAAAATTTCAGACACGACATCACTTTTCGGCTCCCTCGCCTCGCCTCGTATTTAATTAATTTAATAATTTTAAGGGGGGAGAAAGACACACTGGAGCATAAAAACGGCAGGCGGCAGGTCCAATCCCAAATATGGAAGGGTAGATTTTTTTGGTATGTCAGCAAGGTTCATCTACTCCTTTCTTCCGTGTCTCGTCTCCTTCCTCGCCGTGTCTCCGACGAATGCCATTGCCCAAAAAAGCCCTCTCAAAGTCCACCGCCTTTCTGGCCGGAACACTCCCCGACTGCTCGCGCCGGCGCCGAGACGCCGTCGCCGAACCCCGGAGTCTCCAAATCTGCGGTTTTTGTCTTCTGGGTCCGCGTGAATACATTGGAAGCTTCGAGTGGAGTGCTGTGTTTTGCCTGAGTGCGTGTCTGACTGCGTGGTCACAGCGTGTTTTTTGAGCTCGGATTTCCGGGCTTTTTTTCCCCTTTTGAGTTGCTCTAAAGTCTTGCTCTTTTGCTCGAGTATTTTTTTTTTTCGAACTCCAGCTCTGGAGGGAAGCTTGGCTTCTCAATTCGTCGAAACTAAGTGTGCCTGCGAGAGTTTTGCGAAGTTAAATCGCTTCGTGGTAGGTGAGTTTCTGCTGGATCTTATAGTTTACCTTCGTGGCTGCCCTTGTAGGGTGGATTTATGTATCGTGTGATGTTTTGTTCTGTTCTCTGCCCTCTATAATTTAAGGGTGAACTTATGCCGACGTAAAGGGCTAAAGGGTTGCATCTGGGACGGTATCCTGGTTTGTGGCATTGTTATTAGTATTGTGGTGAGTTCGTCGAGCAAATACAGTTCAGAATAGCCTCAGCTCTTTTTTTTTTTTTTTTGTAGATTGCTCTATGACTGGGGCACGCAGAAGCTGGTAGAGTTGAAACTGTTTAAAGGGAAAGGCAAATTGTGTGGGAACAACATTCTACTTTGCATTTTGTTTGCATTTTCTTTTTACGGTGCTTGTTTGTTAGATATTGATAAAAGGGTACTTTTAACTCATCAAATTTACTAAACAGAATGTGCTCTTCAGTTGTCTGCAGAAATTGCGAAGTCTTTTTAGGAATGAGTTCAATTGAAAAAAACTTGATGTGTTATGGCTGGATTCCATGTGCCTAGATAGCTTAAAGTTGATTTAAAGTTGCTGGTTAAGGTAGAATTATCAGGTGTAAGAAGCGAAGGTAGGTGTGTGACACTGTTGAGATTCGACCTACTCAATTAGAACATGGCGGTGTTTGTTTTTATGTTATCCAGTTAACTTTCTAAAGCTCATTCTTTCCGGTTCCTATATTTTAGGCCAATTCTTTGGCTACGCGGGGTTTGATTTTCTGCATATGTTTGTTCCTCCATTACTGAAAATATGTGGTGTTGTTCTTCGGTCTTGAAGACCTCATTTTGGTTATGTTAAAGTGCTTTACTTATGATGCCCTTCACCCTTATTTGCCAGGTGAACATTTTACTCTGCAAGTGAAACAGAATTAGATAACTACCGAGTTCAACTTTATTGTAACGAGGGATTTTTGCTTAAAAGGAAATGCGGCCAGCCTGTATTTTGCCGTAATGAAGAACTCACAGGTTAATAGTTGACTATGCATCTCTCACAACTCTCTTCAGTGTCTGTCTGTGCTACTTTTCATGAGCTCCTCTGGTCATTTCATCTTGCTTTTTTGCTTTATACGGTGGAAGAACCATCCAGTCTTCCTATTTCATTGACTGTTCTATGCCACGACCTCACTTTTGTTCCTGCTATTTCAAGAAAAAGAAGAAAGATAGATTCTGTGAAACTTGCACTTTCCTCACTGCCTCTGAACTTAGAATAATGATGCGGTCCTGCAGAAAGCAATTGTGGCACCCCTAGATTCATTTCGGATGGTGTGGTTGGCTTGTTTTGACAAAAAGTTTTTCTTGTGCTAAGATGAGAGCGGAGCTGGACTAACATCACTAACACGTGTGGCATATAGGTCTTGCTGACAACCATCCAAACTTGTGTAACGACATTTGGACTTTAGCTGACTGCACAATGTTACAGTTTGGTTTTTAGGTTCTGTTCAATTTCGAACAGTTGGATGTAGGTCAGATACTGTTGAACAGCCCTGCTGCAAATTCCTTAATAACTGTTTCTGCATCCCGAAACAATCGCTTTATTATTATTTTTCTTTCACCTGATCACTAAGATTTTGTTTCATTTTTAAACTACAGGGCGCACAAGAAATACAATCTTCAAACCAATGTTCTCATGATTCTCAAAGTGACCAACAGAACAACCAGGGAGCAGAGGCTCCCTTGGCGGACTCCAGCTCAATTTCTACTTCAAGCAATGAAGCCAAAAAGGTTTCGCGCAAAGATATAGAACTTGTAAGCTTACTCACCCTTCTTAAACTTTAAGTCGGTAGATATATCTCCTGTTTTCTTTACACTTTTTTTTTCCTATTTAAATTATCAGCCCTTAAAAAGCACTAATTCTTGTTTGTACTTTTTGTAATGTGGCTTTTTGTAGGTCCAGAATTTGATAGAGCGTTGTCTACAACTTTATATGAATAGACATGAAGTTGTCAGGACACTGTTGACTCGAGCAAGGATAGATCCTGCATTCACGACACTAGGTGCGTATAGTGGGACACTACTGGAAGTCCTTGGATTGGGCTACAGCTCATCTTCTCTTTAGATACTTAACTGGATTTTATGGTTTTGGGTTTTGTTCTTTTGGAGTCCTTGATGAGAAATCCTTGTTTTTCCCATTTGGTCGCCTTTGTATCTGCATCAATCACCATATATTAGGAAAAGTTCTCATAACTCGTTATATTTTTTTCTCGCGACGTCCATTGCTAAGAAATGATGGGAAAACTATGCTGCTGCCACTTGTGTCGTAGCATCTTTTTGACTTTCATATGCTTCGGATTATTTTACCGATTTCTTTTCAATTTTCAGTTTGGCAGAAGTTGGAAGAAGAAAATGCCGATTTCTTCAGGGCGTACTATATCAGGTTAAAACTGAAAAAGCAAATTCTACTGTTTAATCACCTACTAGAGCACCAGTATCATCTCATGAAGTATCCTGTGCCTCCAAAGGTCCCTCTGGCCCCTATACAAAATGGAATTCACCCAATGCCTGGTAAGTTATCTTCTAATTACTTGGTTGGAAAGACATGTGACTGAGATAGAAGTCCGTAAGAACGAGGATATCTCAAAAAATACATACTCGTTAGTCGTGAAGAAAAGTAAACGTGCATTCCATATGTAGCACTAGTGCTCTGAAATTTATACATATTTCATGTGTAAGTCACTGGGAATCTATTGTAGTATTGCTATCTTAACCTTTTTTGGGAAGAGGAAACAATTGTGAAAATAATTAATGTTGGAAAAAAAGGCAATTGGATTTAAAAGCTTGAAACACAAGAGAGAATGGAGAGACTGAATATAAGGAGGAGTACTTCCCTCTTGGATCCACCAATCTGATGCCCCTAATTGCTATGAAGTTGGGTTTTGAGTTTCACAAATTACCTAATGAAAACAAATGATTAAATCAAACATCAGTATGACTTCATGCTGTTACAGTAAATACCGATTTCTTCTGCCAAGCTAAGAAACACAGGTACTTACCCCTTGCCTGCCGACTTTCACTCCGCTTTCGTTCCACTCATTTTCCGCCCTTTTCCGTCCTTCCAAACAATAATAGGCTGTATGAGTTAATTTTCATCATAAGCTGCCAGGGAAAGGAAAGAGCATGCTGGCCTTGTTTTTATGTGCAAACATGGAGTTAAGGCTTATATAATACGCCACCATGTAGTTAAGGTTGTATGAGCTAATTTTCATAATAAACTGTCAAGGTGAGGCAAGAGGAAGCTGGGGGCTTGTTTTTTTGCTCAAACATGAAGTTACTTTCCATTGTACATGAAGTTTTGTATATGCAAATCATACTTTTTCCTTATCCCAATACGAATGCTAATCTCTGCTGTTGTCCTTTGCCCGCATACTTTTCAATGGTCAAGTTCATTCATAGGGGATATGGCTTGAAGTATTAGGTCCAAGCATTATTGTTGTCAACTACTATTCAACTCAACGTGTGTTCAGTGCAGTTAACAATTTACCCATGGGATACCCAGTGCTGCAGCAGCCTGCGATTCCAGCACCAGGTCAACCTCATATCAACCCCTTGGGCTGTGGAATTTCTAGCTGTCATGTAGTGAATGGAGTTCCTGCACCAAGCAACTATCATGCTATGCGTGTAAATTCAGGGAATGAGTAAGTACCAATACATTGTCATCATAATCTACTTCATCATACTTGGCAACGACATTGATTTTACTTTCATTCTGGACCAATGTCCTGCGTATCCTGATCTATAGCTTTATACCAATTGGAATTGGGGATTGACTGTGTACCGTGTGGCAAATTGCTCAGTATTTTACATATTGCGGCACTGTCCTTTTAGCTGATTCGCTATGTGGTAATTGCAATCTTTGTGCATATAATGGCATGCGGCACGTGGTTTGTCCCTCACCATGGTACTTATGGCAAAATTTAAGAGCAATTGCAGAGCATAGTAATGTTTACAAGCATGAGTTATATGGTGTTGATACAATAATTTGGATTTGTGGGTTGTCATTTTGTCCTTGGCATTTAGTATTGAGCTGTATTCACTCATACCAAATCCTTCAATTCTCTGTTTTCTTTCATGAGGTGAAAAGATGATGTTTTACCATAGGTAGTATGACTTGTCTAGGCGATTTCTGTGGATGTCTGGTTCATCTTTTCTCATGCATTGTTTAAGCCAAGAATTTTCCCGTGTGACATTGCCTGTGCATAGTTGAAATTTACCTCACTCTCTTAACTGGTATTAACAACTATCCTTTCCTTGATTTAATATGGCTATAAATAGCGGCGCAGCTGATGCATCTTCCATAATTCCTCCAAGCAGTGCTATGTCATCCATGTCAGAGATGCCTGTGAGTCCTACATCAGCGGCTTCTAGTGGTCATTTCCCCTTCTCTGCAACCGAAATATGTGGATTGGGTGTAGATGCGTCGGCACTTGATACGGCATTTACAGCTGATGTAGCAAGTTCAGTAGGATTGCAGCTTCCACCTGACGGGGGATCTGGGAATTCAAGAGACTCTCTTAGGTCATTGGATCAGATACAGTGGAATTTCAGTCTCTCAGATCTAACTGCTGATTTTTCAAACTTGGGAGGTATGTGGTTAATTATTTTTCCTACGGTCATAGGTATTTGGTGTTCTGATGGCATAAGTGTCCATTAACTCCATTACTTTGACCTATGGCTCTATTATATCCTTACTTGTACAAATCTTTTGGGATATCTTTAATTGGAATTGCAGATTTAGGGGCCCTTGGAAACTACCCTGGTTCACCATTTCTGCCCTCAGATTCAGAAATTTTTCCGGATTCTCCTGTCGGGGAGGATATAGGTACGAATGCCTTATCTTTTTTATGATGATGAACCCTATGCATCTACAACCCAGGTATGGAAAATATTCACATGGAGACTGCTTTGAGTTGACAAATGTCTAGCACGACGGAGAGGCAGAACCCGAGTGATTGTCTTATAGTCCTTTTCAATAAAAAAAGAGAAACACGTCACTCCTTGCCTATTCACTAGCTGTCCACGCTTGAGTCGCCCTCAGGGAGTTCTATTGTGGAAGACTTTAGAACCTTATGCTAGTGTTACTTATATGACAAACATGATGCACCAGATTTGTCCTCTTTTGTAGGTAGGAACTCAAATCTCTAGGTTTCTTTTTCCCCTTTTCATAAGTGAAGTGGAGATGAGAGAGGACAAGGAGTGAGTTGGCTTATTGGTTGAAACCATTCGAGCAATGCAAGATGGGGGGAGATCTTATTGAGCCCATTTAAATCTCAAGTTATCTGACTGCTTTTATAGATTTGGAAGAGTCCCCCTTTTTGGTTCATTTTGCACTATACTGTATTTGCTCAATAGATTGCATTTCCATCCAGTTGGAACGTGTGCTCTACTTAAAATATTTTTCCTTGTCCTTCTGCATGCAGTAATTGTCCATAATGATATTTTAACTCTCTTCTTTTTGCTACAGTGGAGGAGTTTTTTGTAGATGTCCCTGGGCCAGCAGGTTCCCAATCAGATGAAGAAAGGTCCTAGATCAAAGTGAGACCTGATTTGTTAGGGTAGTTTAATGTTTAGGTTAGAAAAATAAGTCCTTGTCATCGAATATACTGGCTTTATAGGTTTTTGTCAGTGACCAATGGGGGATTCTTTACTTTCACTTAGCTTGTCAGTGACAATGTGGGCTTCTGTACTTGCATTACTTTAATAATCATTAGCCTCAGATGGAAACTATTCTGCGGTAACTTTAATTTTCTCAGATTAGCCCAGGTTATGGACCTATTTATGTACCTCATTGTACATTGTCTTGGCAGAATTGCTGCGGTCGCAATCCTTTCTTTCTCAACATTTTTGCCGTGTTAAGTATGTGGTGGTATGGTATATGCCTATTCTAGTTCGGAGCGCGCACACTTTTCCACCAGTGCCATGGTTGATAAACACTAAAATGGAGTTGCTTGATGAAAATGCAGTAAGAGCAAATATCTGCTGCTTTTCCTGATCAGATTGCCTTTTGGGGTGCCGATGTTGAATATCTTTATGACGATACCGTGCGAGATTAATGTGATTATGTGACATGCAAAATTTGTTTTTATCAATGCCATAATAAAAGGCATTTGAATTGATCCTTACAAGGTATGAGCAAGAACCGTGATCGGAACTCGTGTTGACTTTGAGGGGATAGTCGAATCTTGGCAAAAAATCTTTTGGTTGTGTATTCTTATAGCTTCCAAATTATCATAATGTCTAGTGCCCTTATTCCATGCTATTGCACCTTTTAAGTGCGTGCTACCCATCAAGGTGGTCATTAATTTCTTTGATACTTACTGGAACAATGACAATAAGAATTCACTGTCCTATAGAGCTGCATAAAGTCGTTTTTCTAAGTGATTTACGCAAGTAAAATTGGGTTATAATTAATTTGGACAGAGCTGTCCCACTAAGGATCCTGACCCCTGACCTTACCCAATACAATTTGCCTTTTTTTGACGTTGCCTCGGTCTTGGATGTTGGTTGATTTGGACGCCCCAGTGATCTTGGTACACGTCCACGATCAGAAACCAACCGCGAGCATGTCGTCTTCGATGAAAAGTGTAAAATGCAAAACACGATAACCCTCAGCTGATGTGGGCGAGCGGCACACTGGGCCATCATAGATATCTAATTGATTGTGCGACAGAAGGATATCAAATATTTCGTAAATAGTACCAATTTGAGGAATTGCCAGTTGGTTTTATGCCATTAACCCTTGCCTCAGACTTGAGACTGCGGCAACATATAGTCACAACCCAACAATTCAAGTGACACAGGCTTCCCCAACAAATGATTCTGCTCTTTCTTTGCCAGTACATACAATCCTGTTGGATGGCGCAAAGGCCAAAATAATTCTACGACCTGAAAAGTTTGCATACTTCTATTCTACTTCTAATATGTACATGTCACGTGTGAATTGCTGTCACTTTTTACAAATTTTGGGATCCAAACTTGGCATCAGTTCCTCGCTTCGCAAATAAGGTGCCTGCAGCTGGAACATCAGCATTCTGAGATACCGTTGTGGAAAGTGATTGAAAGTTGGTATTCCCAATAAACCAGTAGAGAGCCCATTTGAGATTGCACAGGGTATACTTTAGAGCTTTCGTCCAATTCTCCTGCTTATTGAAACTTTGTGTGATGGAGTAGTTCTCGACTCTGTCATTCTCAATCCTGAAAGAACATCTCATGTTTAGTTTTTCTCAGCAGTGCGAAATGCAGTATTCACTCAGCATTCTGAAGCACCCTTGTGTGCATACAATGGTACTTATAGGACCCGATGTTCACAGATTGACTACGAACTAGGGCATAAATAAGATTTCTCAATAGATCACATCCCTAATTGATAACCGCTACTGTTGCAAGCCATTTCCAGAAGTTGCAAAAGTTGCTTCTTGCTTCAACGCAACATCCATTAGCCAATCATATTTTTCGCAAAAAGCAAATGAGCCACGTGGTCAATTCTGTCAGGTGATCCACTTGTTCAAGAGCCAAATAATATTCCTACTATAAATAGCACAAGGAAAAGAAATATATTTTTTTGTTACGACCATGAGGACATCTACTAGCAGGCCAGTCAGGATATATCAAATCGACTGATTAACATCATAACAGAAAATTCGATCGAGACAATTACGTACATACTGAAATAATGAGATGGTGCATTCCATAATTCAAAGTTATATCTTCTTATAGGAAAAGACACTTACTTGTATGGCAATTTGAAACATTTCTCCGGTGGTATATTGTTCTCTTGATCCTTTGATTTTGCAAACTCAGCAAAGTCTTTGAGGCATGTCAAGAACAATGTCATAGCCTTGTCATAACGAGTGCTCCAGAACAAGTTCACGGGACCAAAACTACAAATTAAAATTTAGGTTAAACCACAAATGAGAAATCTACACAGAGAACTACAACTACGACCAGATGTCTGACAATTACATTTTAATTTAGCTTCCTAAAATTATTCCTGATCCTGATATGCATGAAGAGGTGACAAACGTGACAAGTTAATCCTTAGTGAGGTTTTCATAAGGAAAAAACAGTAGTTACATGCTAGACTTATGGCAAGATGTTTCTTTTAACCTACAGCATCTACTTTAGGGAGGCATGGCTCAACTTTGAGATGCACATACAGGCTAAATGATATGAGAAGATTCGGTTCAATTGCGGAGAAACTTATCCGTACTTACAGCTCATAAGAATTGTTGCTGAGGTCCATAATCCGGGGGTAGCTTCCCATGGGAAGTATCTTTATACGGTATCTAAACAACCACTCAAGGGAGAAACAAAGCAAAACCTTCAATAATTTAACTCTGGAAAAATGATGAGTGCAAAAGTAGAGGTTGCATTTATCTACTTGGGTGAAAAGGTGAATGCAAGAGTAGAGTTTGCATTTATCTATCCTTTTGTCTTTTAATGATGAAAATTCCCCGAGCTTTTCTGCTGAAGATCACGAGAGGCCAGGATAAGCAAAATTCTCGAAACCACAGACCACGGGAGCATTGAGTTCAATCTATATAGTTTCAAAATGGCACAAAAGCTAGTCAACTTATGGTTGGATCAGAACCTAAGAGATGACTGAGTTTTTTTATAAGTTACACTAAGGCAGAGGCATATCTGCCACAAATAATGTTTATATATGTGCATTGCTCCTAATCATATCATAAAGATACTGAAGTGTTTACATCACCAAAGACGCTAGCTAGGAAGTGAGAATTCGCAACATGCCACCTTCAAAATATATCCACCATCGTAAGAATCTGGAACAAGACAAACGTAGAGGGGATCCGGACACTAACGTCCTCAAAGAATTTAAAACAACAGCAATTAACAAACTCATGCACATGGCATGCTGTGGCCAATTAAAGCATGAAGACAAACTTTAGATGAAATTAAGTAAAAGGATACGGAAACTTGGGCCGAAAATATTGACACATTGTATGTAGGAGGAGGCAAGCTTGGCCCCAGGCAGCATTTATCTCATCCCACTCAACCTGAGCAATTCCACACAAAGTGAAAGGACAAAGTCAAACCCTTTAACAGGTTGAAGCAGGTGAAACATAGGCTTAAAATATAGAGACATGCTAGACGAGGCTGAGAATCACTCGTGACTGCACTGAAAGAATCCAAGCAAACTTTTTTTTAACACTGGTCCTTGGAAAAAGTAAGAGAACAAAACCACAACATCAACAATGTAGCTGGAAGCCTGAATTTCTAAAATCGTGGTGCACTAAATTTCAGGTGAGGTGAAAATGACGCCCATACCTCATCAATAGCCTTTCACGAAAATCTTTCCGACCTTAGACCAGAGAATCAGGGAAAAGGTTGTCAAATGTACTGAATGCAAATCACTGCACAGCTTTTGTTCACTATGTGTCCATAATTATGTAGCAAAAACCTATTATCTCCAAATACTCTCATTAAGTTTTACCATAAATAAAATCTCATGAAGGTTGCATCAGCAAAAGTACCTGCAGCAGGAAAGATATTTCCAGGAAGAGGATGGATGTTTCACCAAATGATTTTGACTCTTAAAAGGTTGTCCTAAAAGCAAAGGACATTCACGTCCCACTACATGATTTGATTCATTATGCATAAAGAAGAAATAGGAAGAGCTATAAATCAACCATCCTATACAACACATTCAAAGCTTGATCGAAGTATTTTCTCACAGGAATTTTGGGAAGACGTCCTAGTCGAAAATTGTTTATTGTCCCAAACTCTCCATCATGCCAGATGGGAAAGGCATCATTGAGGACATTGGTTCGCTTCAGCAGCTCTAGATGTGCTTGTGAAACTTCAATCTTTGCCAAGATTGCATCTCTCTCTTCCTGTAGTCAATTTTTTTTTTCAATTTCAAAATTTTCAAGTTAGAAAATCAAGTGTGAAGTTCCAACACGAAGGGAAGATACATCACTGTTGCATCGCCTGTACATGCTTTTCACAATGCACATGCTACGTGTTTGTACAGCAAACACCACAAAGTCACACGAAACAAATTGCAATTGTTCGTAAGTAGAAATGGAGTTACCAATTCACCCAGGAAGAATCTAATTTGGTTAGAATGAAAAAAGAGCCAGATTCACTTGGACAGATTATATGCTTCAAGCACAACTTATTGAGAATGATAACTGAGAATTAAGTAAAATACAAAATTTGATGTCACAGAGGCAAAGGCTGCATAATTTGAGCTTTCGCCTAACACTTTCAGTCCACTGATCTTCTACAAATGGAGATTTCCAAAGAGAGTTGCAATCGTACTCAGAAAAGAAATTTTGCAAAATGCAGACTTCATTTCTTATGATGCTATCAAAGGATTCAAGAGTTTGGATAACAAAACAGTAGTGACAGGATAACAATCTTTGGGACAATGTAAGGATAAACAATCAATTGTGAAATTATGAAAGACAATCTCAAGAGACAAACCATGCCTAGTTAGCTTCTTTGCAGATGGATCGTGGGAGCCTGTTTTGACTGTGCCCAGCAATTATAATATGGAGAAAGTCAAAGGATTTTGAATTTTCATTTATCTTCTTGTCAATGCAAGTTGATAAACTTAAGTTCTTTCAAACTGATCAAACCAACTGAGAATAGTAGAATTGTCATGAATAGCATGAGAAGGGTGCAATTCACAAACTATAGAGTATGGACAGACCTGGTGTGAAATCAGCTGAAACTGAAAATTGTTAAACTCGTGCCAATACCTGATGCACAGAAATTCAAGAATGATAAATAACTAACAAAGTTTTGATTCCCAAGTCTATGAGTAAGCAAGATCCAAAACGAATATGAGGACCAGTATTCTTTTCACCAGTGGAGACAGGAAAGATACCTCTCCTCCAACTCTTGAAAGCGGCTAGATTTTGTTTCTAGTTCTCTTAGTTCACCACTAACTTCCTCATACTGTTTATCTATTTCTTGTATTGCAACTTCAAGCTTCCGCTCTTCTTCTTCAATCTTCAAAGGAAAATGGGGCGTTAGTATTGATCTCCATCGCAGAAAACTCCATTAACAGTACAATATATGCATCAATGATGAACCGAGTTCTTGGATGGAAAGGCGAAATGGGAGGAAACACCGAACTAAGTGTCAAATATATGTCAAATAACAGGAAGAAATTAATAGTCTAAACTGCGAATATTACCCCTAAAAAATATTAGACAATGAGATTACTACCCTTAAGCTGCCAAATTATCCATCAAAAGATAAAATGCCAAGTTGTAAGCTTTGAATATCCTTCCTGCAAGTGACCAAAAACTAACACTTAACATCTAAAGGTATAGGCATTTTGTCAGCTATCTAGTCAATCTGAACATAATGCAGAAGAAATTGTTTTTAGGGATGGTGCAATACTAGATCTTATGACTCTAATATAGACGGACAGATGCCAGCTCTTTTTCATCATCACTTCGACTGAAGCACAATGAAGTCTTCTTCCAGTGTTAGATATTAGGACCGTGCAAAAACAGTGTAATTCCAACACCCCCCCCCCCCTCCCCCCAAACAAAAAAAAAACCAAAAAGAAAAACATTCAAAACAAGAATATTAAAGAATAAAAGAACAAACCAATGACAAAAAAAATTTCAAAACCAAACTCAGAGTTCTATCCGGTAGCCTAATCACACCTTTAGCTTCTCCTTAAGAAAATCAGCCTCACTAAGAATATCACGTGCCTCGCCCTCCAGTCTCTGCAAACAGGCTTCATAGGCTTCGATATCTCTATTTACATCTTCAACCTCCTTATCAAGTTTATCAGACAGTATCCTCATGCATTCAAGGCACAGAGGTTGTTCAACCTGTGAATGGCAATCAAGGCGATGAAACAACTATATAATTCCACCACAAACAGCAAATGAAGCAAATTCCGCTATCCTCAGAGGAAACACATTCGAGTTACCTGAGACTGTGTTGTAGCAATCTCAAATGCACGTTTAAGGACCGTTATAGTCGTGTTAAACCCAGAATTGTTCGGTTGCGGAGGAGCAGCTGCATGGCCCCCTTCGGATAAGGGTAACTGGCCAGTTCCTCCATCTGAAGCAGACTCGTTCTTATAAACTACAACAAAAGATTCATCCATCGCCTTCCCTGATGGGCTCGCATCAGACTGGAGGCTAGCACCATGAGCACGCAGAGGAATCCCTTGCACCTGAGCTCTCTGTTTTGGCAACACGACGAACGAATTGTCCATGCGAGTTGAACCCAACACGCTGTTCGCCACATGCATTGAGGACCCATGCATACCTGCGAACACAAGTGCCGGACATGGGATTCAGCACATAAGAGCGATCGCTCCCATCAAATTGCCTCGTCGAAATGATAAAAGAACGAATCCCCGTAATTACTACATCCTTAAAGGAGCAATTTGTGGTTTTTTTTTTATCTGGGAAAAGATACAGTAAAAGTGACACTTGATCGAGGCTGAATTACAACTCTCAGCAAAGAAATGGTCATAACAGTCTCCAGAGGCAAGAAAACCGGGACATCGTGCGGATGCTCCTCCGCAATCACGTCACCGCAGTCAAATTAGAGGCGAATGCTATTCAATTGCTCAATCTAGTCATCTTAATTACTCTCACCAGCATCCGTTAACAAAAGATTTATTTCCCAATCTCCAGCCCCAATCCCCTTAAAGGAAAAAGAGCGACTTCACGAAAACCACGAGCTCAAAATTGAGCTGGCTCGAGCAGAAATCAACACCACAAACACAAGAATCGAAACCAGGGGCGACGGAGAAGAAACCGAACCGGAGCGAGAGGAGGGATCGTTCAAGTACTTGTCGGCGTAGGAATCGACGCCGGCGATGGCAAGCGGGTGGTGGCAGTTCTGGCACAGCCAGCGGGGCAGATTCGGATCCACCGGGAAGCTCCGGCCTTTGCCCTCGCCGGCGTTCTTCATCCTTTTTTTCTCCGAGCGTCCGGTCGCCGACCGCCGGAGACGAGCTCTCCCTAATTCAGAAAAGGCTTGGAAACCAACGTGCGCAGAGCTTTGACAGAGCGACAACGACGAGATCACCCTCGCGCGGACGGTTATGGAGCGCTCGCTTGCTCGCGACGTGATCGCCATTCGTCAAATACCTCCTCCCTCCCTTTGTCCGGGTCGGGTTTTCGGGCAGAGAAGGAGGGTACCGGTGATATCGGGCGCGACCCGTTTACGCGAGCACGATATCTTAGCCCGAATAGACTAATTTTATGGACGGATAATGGCATAAATAGTCTTAAACTTTGACTTAATATATAATGTAGTCTCTAAATTTTTAATTTATTCAATATAATCTTTGAAATTTTCATGAAATGAAAAATTAAATATTTTCATTTAATCAGGGAACTAGTTTGAAAATGTACCGAAAATTTAGGAATCATATTAAACAAATTAAAAGTTCATTAACTATAATTGTGAAAATAATTAATGATGGAAAAAAAAGGCAATTGGATTTAAAAGCTTGAAACACAAGGGAGAACGGAGAGACTGAATACAAGGAGGAGTACTTCCCTCTTGGATCCACCAATCTGATGCCCCTAATTGCTATGAAGTTGGGTTTTGAGTTTCACAACTTACCTAATGAAAACAAATGATTAAATCAAACATCAGTATGACTTCATGTTGTTACAGTAAATACCGATTTCTTCTGCCAAGCTAAAAAAAAAAAAGTGCTTATCCCTTGCCTGCCGACTCTCACTCCACTTTCGTTCCACTCATTTTCTGCCCTTTTCCGTCCTTCCAAACAATAATAGGCTGTATGAGCTAATTTTCATCATAAGGTGCAAAGGAAAGGAAAGAGCATGTTGGCCTTGTTTTTATGCTCAAGCATGGAGTTAAGGCTTATATAATACGGCACCATGAAGTTAAAGGTTGTATGAGCTAATTTTCATAATAAACTGTCAAGGTGAGGCAAGAGGAAGCTGGGGGCTTGTTTTTTTGCTCAAACATGGAGTTAGTTTCTGACGCGGGGTAAGCTATAACTGGAAAAAGCTTTCCAAAGTAATTCTAAAATTCAGTTGATAGCAGTCTGTTTATCTCATTCATCGTAGCGTCCTTTTATAGGCGACTAAGGAACAACCCTCCAAGCTTGGAAAATAGAGAGCTTAATAAATTCCTAGCAGACAAATCACAATTAATAAGGATTCTGGAAATCTAAAACTATTCAGCTACTCTAAAAAATATAAGAGATCATTAATGGCTTTCGACGTCTTCGAGGAATGCTCCGACATCGGTCGCAGTCAAATCGCGTCTGTTTTTGGCGATCATGTTTGTCAAGATAATCACATACCAATCGTTCGACACCATTCTCTCCTTCTTCATAAGAACTCGCCCTCGAGTTATCATCAGGATAAAGAGGAATGTCTGGAGAGTGATACTCGAATAGGTATGTCACGTTGAATGTTGGAGAGATATTAAGATCACCAGGAAGATCAATAACATAGGCATTATCGTTGATCTTTTTGATAATTTGGTAAGGACCAATCTTTTTGTTCTTCAGCTTATTATATGTACCAACGGGAAATCGCTCCTTGCGTAGAAAGACCATGACTTCATCGCCTACATCAAAAGTTTTGGAACGATGTTGCTTGTCAGCATGATCCTTATACTTGGCATTGAACTCAACAAGTTGGCATGTAACGTCAGCGTGAACCTCCATAATTTTTGTAGCCAAATTTTCTACTGCTACACTGTAACTAGGAATCTTAGGCAGAGGGACTAGATCAAGTGTATGTTGAGGCACACGACCATAAATAACTTCAAATGGAGACTTCCCAGTGGACCGATTAATCATATTGTTAAAAGCAAATTCTGCCGAGGCAAGCTATCGATCTCACTATTTTGGAGTGTTACTGCAAAAACAACGGATGATATCCGCCATTGTCCGATTAACCACTTCAGTCTGTCAATCAATCTGAGGATGGAAGGAACTACTGTACTGCAAATTAGTTCCAAACAACTTCCATAGAGTCCTCCAGGAGTGACTGAGGAACTTAGTATCTCGATTTAAAGTAATCATCTTTGGAACACCATGCAAACGAACTACTTCGTGGAAGAAAAGGCCAGCAACATGAGAAGCATCGGATATCTTCTTACAAGGTATAAAGTGTGACATCTTTGTAAATTGATCCACTACCACAAAGACAAAATCCATACCTTGTTGAGTTTGCAAAAGTCCCAGAACAAAATCCATGGATATATCCACCCAAGGTCCGGTTGGAATTGGCAATGGCGTATAAAGGCCAGTATTCTATGAATGCCCCTTTGCAACTTGACAGATAGGACACTTCTGCACAAAACGCCCAACGTCCTACTTCAATTGTGGCAAAAAATATCGCTCCCCCACCAAGGCGATGGACTTATCCCGGTCGAGATGTCTCCCAAGACTTCCTCCATGTAGCTCTCAAATCAGTTTCTCTCGAAGAGAACTTCAGGGAATACACAACCCGTTGCCATAAAACAAGAATTTATCGCATATAATCATATCACCAGTAGAACTAGCAACTTGACACTTCACCCAAGTGTCTTGAAAATCCTCATCATCTGGATAAAGATCGCATAAAAACTCAAAACCCACTACTTCATTTTTCATGGTAACTAGTAATGCAGCTCGGCGGCTTAAAGTATCTGCCATTTTGTTCAAATGACCTGCTTTATGTCGAAGCACAAAATTAAATTGCTCCAAGAAAGAAACCCAGCACTTATGCATCTTATTTAAATGCTTTTGGCCTTTGATGTATTTGGGCGCTTGGTGATCAGTATTGAGCAAAAACTCACGATGATAGAGATAAAGTTGCAAATTCTTAATAGCTCAAACCACAGCGTAAAATTCTTGCTCATAAGTAGACCATCGGGGTCGAGCTTCATTCAATTTTTCACTGAAATAAGCAACCGGTTTACCTTCTTGCGAGAGTATTGTGCCAATTCCGACTCTCGAAGCATCACAATCTAGCTAGAACAATTTATCAAAATTCAGCAAAGTTAGAACAGGAGCAATAGACAATTTCTCTTTTATCAAGGCAAAGCTTGCCTTAGTCGCATCGTCCCAGCGAAATTGCCCCTCTTCAAACATTATTGGATAGGTGCTAAGATAGTACTGAAATTACCAATGAACCTGCGATAGACTGCTCCCCAATAGTCTTGGGTGTAGGCCACTCTTGAATCGTGGCAACCTTCGCTTCATCAACTCGAAGGCCATGTGCACTATCAATGTATCCCAAAAATAACAATTCACTTGTCATAAAACTACATTTAGGCAAGTTGATATAGAGTTGATTGTTCTCCAAAACTCGTAAAACATCTCGAAGGTGGTCTACATGTTGTTGCTCATCAGGGCTATAGACAAGTATATCATCGAAATAAACCACCACAAACTTTCCAAAGAAAGGGTCAAGGACTTGCGTCATCAAGTGCATAAAAGTGCTAGGAGCATTGGTAAGTCCAAAGGGCATGACTAACCACTCATAAAATCCTTTGCTGGTTTTGAAAGCCGTCTTCCATTCATTCCCAGGCCTCACACAAATCTGATGGTACCCACTCTACAAATCAATCTTCGAAAAGATCTTTGATCCAGACAACTTGTCAAGCATATCATCCAAACGAGGAATAGGGAAGTGGTACCTCACAATAATTTTATTGATTGCTCAACTATCCACACACATCCGCATGCTCCCATATTTCTTCGGTATAAGTAAAGCAGGAACTGCACAAGGGCTCATGCTCTCTCGTATAAATCCCTTCTGAAGAAGTTCTTCCACATTTTCCTGTAATAGCTGATTCTCCTATGGGGTCATGCGCTAGTGGGGTAAATTTGGAAGACTAGCACCCAGTAAGAAATCAATTTGGTGCTGAATATCTTGCATTGGTGATAGTTCATCTTGTAGATCCTTAAGAATAAGACTAGAAAAAGCCTTCAGTAATGGTTGATGTGCTTATGGAATTTTGATGGTTTCCTGCTTAGATCCACTATCCACAATCAAATACATACCATTCTTCTTGTAAACATTAAGTAAAACACCAGCCTTGTCCTTGTCCTGTTTTTGAGTAGTTCGCGGAACACGAGTAGCTTAATCCAAGGGACGAAGGGTAATTTTCGTCCTATCCCACACAAACGAATAAATATTCTCACGCACTCAGTGAGTGACGTCAACATCACACTACCATGGCCGTCCCAACAAGATGTGGCATGCACTCATCTCAACAACATCACAGATTATCATATCTTTGTACGTTTTTCCAATAGAAATAGGAAAACAACAAATCCGAGTTACCTTTAATTTCGGCCCCTTACGAATCTAGCTAATCATATAGAGCAAGGGTTGAACTTCAGTCTTTAGTTGGAGATGATCGACAAGGTTATTCCGCTATGAATCTTCCTTCCGAAGGGCTAACAGCAGTCGCCTAACCATGCAATTAACATGTTCTCCTTCTTCATCGACTATCTCTTCTTCATCCCCCCAATCCTCCTCATTAAGCTGATCTTGAGGTTTGACCAAATTCGCCATCTTCCGCCGCGAACAGTCACTCAAATGGTGCCCAAGCTCATTACATTTAAAGTACTTTCCTGGATAGGGCTTACCATAAAGATTCGAAACAACATCACGAGCCCTTGACGAAGGGGATTCAGAAGGTTTGGGCGCCTCAACATTACTCCTTGAATTTCAGTTTGTATTGTTGAATTGCCGATTAGAGGACTCGGCACCCTCCTGCGATTTTCCTCGCCCGAATTGTCCTTGAGAAGCATAATTTCCCGTTCTGCTTGAGTAATTGTTTCGCTCCAACTGCAATTCCACTTTCCTGGCCATCTCTTGCGCATCCTCGACAGAGTATAAACAATGTAACGAAACACGATCTTGAATATTCAAACGTAGACCATTGATATACTTGGTGGTTTGTTGCACTTCACATTCGGCAAGATTATTGCGAGCCAAAAGTTAAAGGAATTCCTCCGTGTAAGCTTGAATCGTCCGACTTCCTTGTTTGCAAGCTTGAAATTGCTGGAACGAAACTTGCTCAAAGTCAGCAGGAAGGAATCGAAGCTTCAATAACTGCTTCATATGATTCCAAGTTCGGATAGGTACTTTCCCTTATCGATGTCGGGAAAGTTGTGTTTGCTCCCACCAGGTTGAGGCGCCGCCCTTCAATTTATACGCCATGAGCTTTACTTGGTGTTCCTCTTCGATCTCCATGGCATCGAAGAACTTCTCAACCTCCCAGAGCCAATCTAGAAAGTCTTCGATATTTAAGTTGCCATTGAAAGTAGGAAGGTCAACTTTCAATTGATATTGTTCGTGTTCTTTGTGACATCCCAAATTTCGATCTACTTGGAATTTATGAAGTGAGTGATATCTTTAATGCACTTATAGTTTTACCTTGCCCAGAGCTGATCACTCTTGGGATACTAACCTTTAGGGTAAGGCTAAATAGGGATTTAAGTTCGCAAGACCAAAGAAATTCTATCATGGACTGACTTTTGACCATAAGGATTGTTGAAGTGATATTTTGGGCCAATATAGGTTGATCCATGGATGGTCACGGATCGATTCGCCAATGTCATACAAATGGGTCGTGGGTGATTCCGGTTAGCCATGAGATGAACTGCGAATGATCTTAAACCTATTCTGAACGATCACACCTCTCGGAACTAGTGATTAATCCTCACAATTACATGACAACCGAAGTCACCATGATTCAAGTGATCTTAGACATGGCTCAACTTAATGTCGACCACGGGTCAATTCGCGTATTGCCCAAGAGCCATCCGTTAGTCAGAGATACGCTCAAGTCGCGTTGATTCGATCTAACCACTAAATTGAATCCAAGTTTGAGTTCCGAATTTCTTGAAAGTCATGACAGAGTAATTGGACGACGTCGTTATTAACGTGATCAACCTCGGATTTGTCCGGATTCGTCAGAAAAGTGAAATTTTGACAGAAAGTGGAAAATGACCGTTTTGGCCCTGGGATTTTGTGAAGACCAAGTGTAATATAAGAAGGGCATTTTGGTCATTTCATACCAATTTTAGAGATAAAAAATTTTGGATGATTTTGTCTCTGCACTTTTTGTGAAATTCTCATTAAACCCTTGGATATTTTTTGTGAGAGTTGATTTTGGCCGTCGATTTTAAGATAAGTTTGAATCGTGGCCATCGAATGGAAAGTTGAGAGGAGGGTAAGATGGTAATTTTGGCTTGGGGTTAGGTGCACCAATTATTGGTGCTACCTATTTAATCCTTTTTTCTCTTTTTCTCTCTCCCTCCTTCACTTTCTCTCCTCATTCTCACGCCTACACCATCATCTTTCATTTTCCTTTCCCCTTTGGCCGAACCATCTCTCTCTCTTTGTCACGCCTCGAACTCCTCGGTACGTGAGTCTTCCACCTTCGGTCGATTATGGTGCAACGCTCCCAGGATGCGTTGCCGACCCAACACCTAAACAGAGATACGGCACATGTGGAAGCAATAAATAAACACCCGTACTATATAAACATACGAGACCAAAGATAGCACAGCAAACCAAATAGAAATATAATTACAATTATACATTTTCATTTCAAAAGGGAAACCTTTTTACAAAGTACTTTTTACATATCAAAAGATAAGAACAAAACCAACATACAGCAGCCACCGGATTAAAAAGAGACAAATGGCTGGGAGAAGGTTAGGCCATCTACAGGGAATGTCACAGTAAAAAAGGTACGAGCTTCCCTACTAAGGTCTAGGACCTATACTGGGGCTTCCAATCCGAATCAGACTCTGAAGACTCCTCTAAAGAACTCTCTTGAGACTCAGACTCCTCGAAAATCATGTTTTCTGCCGCAGCCCTCTCATCTTCAGAGTCTGGCTCTAACTCCGGGTCGAGGTATAGTCCTTTCTCTTCATCCGAGCCTAACTCTGTAACTTCCCCATCCTCATCTGAATCTAGGTCATGGCCTCTAGCTCATTCTCTTCGTCCTCCATTTGATTTGGATCTTCAACTATCACCTTTGGCTCCCTATCCATTATTTCATCCTGGACATCCTAATCCTGAGCATCCTGAGGATTTATCACCTCACCATCCGCAACTATAGGCACCATCATGCCATTTTCGTCGAGTGGGACGTCGAAGGTCTTGAGAGGCCTGCCTATGTTTCCATCACTGTCTCGAAGACACCAAGCAATGTATTCGTGGGTCTGATAGAAGTATTCGCCCACATTTACAAAAACTACTGATCGATACCTTACATATCCTTCCCCATTGCCAGAGGGAAATACACTAGTCAACTGCTAAATTTGCATCAGAATCTCAAAAAGTATAGGTAGTTTCGGCAGGGACGAGGGTCTGAAAAGTTTGGGTTATACAACAATGAGAACGCGTCTCAGTGAGTAAAATCCCTTAAACCTAAACTAGGCTAACATACATCTCCTGACAGACAAAACAACACAATACATAAATAATGACCTAGGCCCTTGGGCCCATATCGATCATCACACTGACCATGCAGGTTAGGTATTTCAATATAATAATCAAGTCACATACGCGAACACACTATCCATACGTACGCCATACGCTTGATCATGCTCAATAGTATTCATTTCACATGCTATTCACCGAGTCTTGCACACTCGCACATTGGCCCATGCATTCTTATGCATGCAAATATCATCATCATGCTATGTTTCATTTTGGCTCACACTGCACACTGGCTCAATGCTCAATTATCATTTAATACGACCCGTGTAAAAACGCATCAGGTCTCTTTCTTATTCACAACATTTCGTGGCCCGCGTAAAACGTATTTCCGGCTCATTGTCTCTAGCCTACTACAAAGTGCATGAGGCGCAACACCGATCTCCTTACAAACCAAAGCCTACGTAAAACGCATCAAGTTGGTCATCATTCGGACGTACTGGACATTGTCCCGCGTAACACGCATCAGGATGGCACACCCCGCGTAACACATATCGGGGTGAATTGTGATCACACATACACACAGCCAGTTATTATCTGAACCCCGCGTAACATGCATCAGGGCGATTAGATGATCACATGTTCATGTCAGGCACGCACTCTCGCACAATTCTCATCTCATGCCTCATTCCCGGCATACACAATGCATGGTCATGCAATGTCGTACAATGTATCATGAGCATCAATATAACACAGACACTCAGTCAAATCACTGTCATCACACAATGCCCAATTCACAAACGATGTGCTCACTTGGCCAATTAACATCGTGTGGCCCAAAACACATTTCACCATTCGGCATTCAATTCAAGCCATCAAATGGCCAATCACACTCCGCACAACTTGGCTACACGAACACACAACATGGCATTACTCGAATTACCATAATTGAGCATAACAATCAATAAACCAGTCAACCTGGGCATACTTGACAATTCAATCACCTAATCCTCAATTTGTCCATTTTAACCCAATAAATCACCAAATGGACAGCCACTATATACTCCATTATCGGCCTCCAATTTGCCACTAGATCACCACAATAATCTACCAAAATAATCGCGATCTCAACCTCCAACTGCCAGTATCAAATTCTCCTCAAATAGTACCAATAATTTCTAAGCCGGGCCTGTCTAAAAATGTACACTGTCCTAGAATGAGTTTAGAAAGTTATACTCACTTAATCCAACTTAGGCGATGAAGAACGGGCGGCCAATTGCCGATGAACAGTGAATCGGCGGCGGCATTCTGAGCGGACGGCGGTTGTTCATGGCGGCGCGGTGGTATGGACGGCAGTCCTTGGCTGGACCGTACGGTGGCGAAAACGGTGATGGCGAAGCGGTGGAGGGGAAGTGGTTCGATAAGGTTGGGTGATGTTGGCGACTGCGGCACAAGGCGGACGACACGGCGGCGCACGGCGCGGCTCACAACGGTGGTGACACTCCAGTGGCTTCCCACGAACGGCAATGGAGGAGGATCGGTGGAGAAGGGGGCTGATTGGGAGAGAGAGCTTGGCCAAAGAGAAAGAGGGGGAAAAGTGAGGAGAGAGAGAGTTAAATGGTGGTCAAATAAGGGAGGCCTAGTGGGACAAATGTCACTCATCTAAGGTAATTCCCAAATTACCCTTGATCCAAAGGCCCACATTTATTTCAATCCAATAATTGAGGGGCAAGATGGTCTTTGGCCCAATAATTGAGCTGAAATTACAATTTAATTAACTCTAAATTTTTAGTCCAAAATTCGAAATACCCAGCACAGGGTCCATGGGCAAAATGGTAATTTTTCCGTCCCGGGCCAAAATTTCATTTTTCGATCGTACCGACCCCAAATATGATTGGCCAGCGTAATATGATGTCGGTTCTGTAAAAATAGCCTCCTAAGCCCTTGAAAACCGACCTCGAAATCCAAGCCCAATTACGCGATCAAAACTTGCTCAATTTCAAATTTCAGTATTACTCACTAACGGGAGGCTGTTTAGGAGTTACGCGTATTGACCTAGGTTATCCAAATCATCACGGTCTCGATTATCAGGAGAGCAAGAGGAATTATCGATAATTTCTGAGGTCTTAATCGTTCGTTTCAAGTTCAAGATCAGTTGGCCACGCGTACTTTCAGTCTTACAGAATCACCTGCTATCCAATTGTATGTCGTTGGCCTTGGCCAAACCACATCAGTCACCTTCCTAGGATCGGCCCACATTAACCCAAAATATTTCCTCATCGTTTCTCGAAATCTGTGCCAGGCTGGCGATCAGGTCCCTAGTCTCTGGTCCACGTACCGTGTTTCCTAATTAACCATTTTCATTTGGTCAGTATCCCAAGAGTGATCAGCTCTAGGTGAGACTTACTAAAGTGAAATGAGAAATAATACTCGTTTTATTGATTCCGGAATTGAGTCGAAATCCGGGGAGTTACACTCTCTCTCTCCCCCTTGGCCGTGTGATTGGTCGAAGCCGTGCCGGATCGCCACTTGCTCGCTGTCCGCCGTGTGTCCAACCGCTGGACCGCCGTGGCCGCCGCTTCCTTGCTGCCTTGCTGCCCCCTTGCTAAGTTGTTCTTGCTTGGAAATTCCAAGTAAATGACACCCTATTCCCTATTTAGGATATCGGGTATTGACGGGCTCGTTTAGGAACGATTTAGTGTAGTTTTGTGGGCTGTTTTGGACGAGGGTTATTATGGATGAAATTATGGTGATTTGGTGAGTAATTAAAAGCTAAATGAGGGCTGAGTATGGGTGATTTAAGTGCTGCAAAATTCGGTTTGGTGCATAAGGTGTATAATTTGGTTCAATTCTTAATTGTGTGAAATCGTAGTGTAGTGCCGTGCTTGTTGTACCATGATTTTTGTGATGAAAAATGGAATTTTATGTGATGGTTGTATGTATATTACATGGGCTGAATTGAGAAGGTTGAATTGGGTGCATTTGAGTGCATTTAATTAATGTTTGAGTATGCGAACGTGTGAGATTTGAGGCCTGTGATGTGCGTGTGATCACTAAAAAGCCCTAAGGCGTGTTTACGCGGGGTATAGATAAAATATGGCGTGTTGGCATGTTCGCTTGATCACTGAATTCCTGAGGCGTGTTTACGCGGGCTATGGAAAGAGATTGAGAGTGAGATGTGTGATGTGGCAAGTGAAAATGAGATCGAACTTGAGGCATGTTTATGTGGGTCATTAGCAAGTTTAATGAAAATGGTGCGGTGGTGCATGAACGAGTGTGAAATGCGGAGTTTGGAAATGCTTTATGTTCGACATTTGCTTTTGGGCATGAGATTAGTTTGGAAAGTGCATGTAGTTGGAATTTATGGATTTGAGACTAACGTACAGATTGTATGTACTAAGAGCCTAGGTAAGTGCATTTGTGTACATGTTATGTATTTATTGAGTGACATTGTATTTAGACTTGTCTAGAAGTACGTGATAGCCCAAGTGGAGTTTAGGCTATCGACTTGTTGAGACTTGTCTCATAGTTGTATAAAATTAACATTTTCAGAACCTTGGCCTAGACCATGAACCTCCACCGCCACCGCCTCAGCGTTTTGGCATACCTATGCACATCGATCATGCAGTAGTAGAGTATCTTATAGATGACAATATGGCTTGGATTAAGCACACCTCAATAGTCTGGATAGATATAGGACAAACACTTTGGCAAGCCCATAGTTATACAGCTTGGTGCTTCCGGGATGGTATTGACGGGTTCGTGGTTTTGATGTCCCTTTCGATGGAGTGGGAGATTGGGATCCATCAGCTATATCTTCTCCTAATGGTGAGATGACTAGCCTCAACACTAGCTTCGCATAGTCAGGTCCTCAGCCTATACCTGTAGAACCTAAACCCACGATGGCTGAGCCCGAATCAGAGTCGAAAGAGTCACGAGTAGGATTTGATCCAATGGATATGGATTTAGGAGAAGAGCCTGAGGAGAAGCCCGAAGAAGAGCCAAAGGAAGAACCCGAAGAGGAACCAGAAGAAGAGCCAGAGGAAGACCAAAGGAAGAGTTGCCGATTGATGTTCCAGACGATTCTGATGAGGAGCCAATCGAGATTGAGGCGGATTCTGAGTCTTCAAAGGAGAAGGTGGATCAGGGGGAGTCAGATTCAGGTTCTGGAGAGACCGATTCAGAGTGTACACCGTCTAGAGGATGTAGGGGTTAGTTAGGGGTAGAGTAATCCTTTTTGAAGTGCCCCTTTTTTGGAGTTAGTATATACCCAGGCTACTGGTCCCTTTTGATGTTGGTGGTGTGAACTTTAGAAGCATGGTATGTGTGTATAATATGTTTATTGTAATTAGTATGTAATGTTATAAGTTCGACTTGATAATAAATGTATATTATCCCTATTATCCCTTTCTAAATATTGTCTGGGTGTATGTTTGCTTCCACTAGTGCTTTATCCCTGTGTGTATAGGGTCAGCAACCTCTTGGGACGTTGCGATATTCGACCGAAGAGGGATTTCGCGAGCTCGATGGGGTTTAAGGCGTGACATTCTTGCCGATATCCTCCATGTTGACGACCCCCACGAACATGCTCTCCTTGGAATCCTCCATAACAGCGACCTTCACAAATAGGCATGTCCTAGAAATCCTCTTCATCTTCTTCTTTAGAATCCTCGACATAGTCTTGATGCCTTTGTCGAGGATTCGCCCTTCGCTCCATAGCTACTTCAAGAACTCAAGTGACAGGAATACACTCTGTTGGAAGATCACCAGGGTTAGGGTTTGCAAACAACTGTTGGATGGCGTCAAGTAATTCTTGCATCGTCCGTTGGTGGTCTCGTAGAGTTTGTCAGGTTTCCTCAGTAAACTGGGTAAATTCCTCAAGTATAAGAGGCTCAGTGTCCTAAGCTATGGAGGTGTTTCGATTCAAGTTATGAGACATCGTTGCAGAGAGAAACCTTGCTCTGATATCAAATGACGCAGGATAAGCTACAACTGGAAAAAGCTATCCAAAGTAATTCTAAAATTCAATTGATAGTAGTCTATTTATCTCATTCATCGTAGCATCTGTTTATAGGAGAGTAAGGAACAACCCTCCAAGCTTGGAAAATAGAGAAACTTAATAAATTCCTAGAAGACAAATCACAATTAATAAGGACTCTGAAAATCTAAAACTATTCAACTATTCTCGAAAACATAAGAGATCATTAATAGCCTTTGACATCTTCGAGGAATGCTCCAGCATCAGCCACGGTCAAATCTCGTCGGTTTTTGGTGATCACGTTTATCAAGATAATCGCATGCAAATCGTTCTACATCAGTTTCCATTATACATGAAGTTTTGTATATGCAAATCATACTTTTTCCTTATCCCAATACGAATGCTAATCTGTGTAGTTGTGCTTTGCCCGCATACTATTCAATGGTCGAGTTCATTCATAGGGGATATGGCTTGAAGTATTAGGTCCAAGCATTATTGTTGTCAACTACCATTCAACTCAACGTGTGTTCAGTGCAGTTAACAATTTACCCATGGGATACCCAGTGATGCAGCAGCCTGCAATTCCAGCACCAGGTCAACCTCATATCAACCCCTTGGGCTATGGAATTTCTAGCTGTCATGTAGTGAATGGAGTTCCTGCACCAAGCAACTATCATGCTATGCGTGTAAATTCAGGGAATGAGTAAGTACCAATACATTGTCATCATAATCTACTTCATCATACTTGGCAACGACATTGATTTTACTTTCATTCTGGACCAATGTCCTGCGTATCCTGATCTATAGCTTTATACCAATTGGAATTGGGGATTGATTGTGTAGTGTGGCGCAAATTGCTCAGTATTTTACATATTGCGGCACTGTCCTTTTAGTTGATCCGCTATGTGTTAACTGCAATCTTTGTGCATTTAATGGCATGGGGCACATGGTTTGTCCCTCACCATGGTACTTGTGGCAAAATGTAAGAGCAATTGCTGAGCATAGTAATGTTTACATGCATGAGTTATTTGGTGTTGATACAATAATTTGGATTTGTGGGTTGTCATTTAGTCCTTGGCATTTAGTATTGAGCTGTATTCACCCATACCAAATCCTTCAATTCTCTGTTTTCTTTCATGAGGTGAAAACATGATGTTTTACCATAGGTAGTATGACTTGTCTAGGCGATTTCTATGGATGTTTGGTTCATCTTTTCTCATGCATTGTTTAAGCCAATTATTTTCCTGTGTGACATTGCCTTTCCATAGTTGAAATTTACCTCACTCTCTTCACTGGTATTAACAACTATCCTTTTCCTTGATTTAATATGGCAATAAATAGCAGCGCAGTTGATGCATCTTCCATCATTCCTCCAAGCAGCGCCATGTCATCCATGTCAGAGATGCCTGTGAGTCCTACATCGGCGGCTTCTAGTGGTCATTTCCGCTTCTCTGCCTCCGAAATATCTGGATTGGGTGTAGATACGTCGGCACTTGATACGGCATTTACAGCTGATGTAGCAAGTTCAGTAGGATTGCAGCTTCCACCTGACGGGGGACCTGGGAATTCAAGAGTCTCTTAGGTCATTAGATCAGATACAGTGGAATTTCAGTCTCTCAGATCTAACTGCTGATTTTTCAAACTTGGGAGGTACGTGGTTAATAATTTTTCCTACGGACATAGGTATTTGGTGTTCTGATGGCTTAAGTGTCCATTAACTCCATTCCTTTGACCTATGGCTCTATTATATCCTTACTCGTACAAATCTTTTGGGATATCTTTAATTGGAATTGCAGATTTAGGGGCCCTTGGAAACTACCCTGATTCACCATTTCTTCCCTCAGATTCGGAAATTTTTCCGGATTCTCCTGACGGGGAGGATATAGGTACGAATGCCTTCTCTTTTTTATGATGATGAACCCCATGCATCTACAACCCATGTATGGAAAATATTCACATGGAGACTGCTTTGAGTTGACAAATGTCTAGCACGACGGAGAGGCAGAACCCGAGAGATTGCCTTATAGTCCTTTCCAATAAAAAAAGAGAGACACGTCACTCCTTGCCTATTTACTAGCTGTCCACGCTTGAGTCGCCCTAATGGAGTTCTATTGTGGAAGACTTTAGAATCTTATGCTAATATTACTTATATGACAAACATGATGCACCAGATTTGTCCTCTTTTGTAGGAAGGAATTCAAATCTCTAGGTTTCTTTTTCCCCTTTTCATAAGTGAAGTGGAGACGAGAGAGGACAAGGAGTGAGTTGGCTTATTGGTCGAAACCACTCGAGCAACACAAGATGGGGGAGATCTTATTGAGCCCATTTAAATCTCAAGTTATCCAACTGCTTTTATAGACTTGGAAGAGTCCCCCTTTTTGGTTCATTTTGCACTATACTGTATTTGCTTAATAGATTGCATTTCCATCCAGTTGGAACGTGTGCTCCACTTAAAATATTTTACCTTGTCCTTCTGCATGCAGTAATTTTCCATACTGATATTTTAACTCTCTTCTTTTTGCTACAGTGGAGTTTTTTTTTGTAGATGTCCCTGGGCCAGCAGGTTCCCAATCAGATGAAGAAAGGTCCTAGATCCAAGTGAGACCTGATTTGTTAGGGTGGTTTAATGTCTAGGTTAGAAAAATTAGTATTTGTCATCCAATATACTGGCTTTATAGGTTTTTGTCAGTGACCAATGGGGAATTCTTTACTTTCACTTAGCTTGTCAGTGACAATGTGGGCTTCTGTACTTGCTATTACTTTAATAATTATTAGCCTCAGATGGAAACTATTCTGCGGTAACTTTAATTTTCTTAGAATTGTTCATGTTATGGACCTATTCATGTACCTCATTGTACATTGTCTTGGCAGAATTGCTGCGGTCACAATCCTTTCTTAATATTTTTGCCGTGTTAATTATGTGGTGGTATGGTATAGGCCTATTCTAGTTCGGAGTGCAGACACTTTTCCACCAGTAACATGGTTGATAAACACTAAAATGGAGTTGCTTGATGAAAATGCAGCAAGAGCAAATATCTACTGCTTTTCCTGATCCGATTCCCTGTTGGGCTAGCGATGTTGAATATCTTTATGACGATACCTTGCAAGATCAATGTGATTATGCGACATGTTAAATTTATTTTTATCAATGCCATAATAAAAGGCATTTGAATTGATCCTTACAAGGTATGAGCAAGAACCGTGATCAGAACGCATGTTGACTTCGAGGGGATGGTCGAATCTTTGACAAAAAAATCTTTTGGTTGTGTATTCTTATAGCTTCCAAATTGTCATAATATCAAGTGCCCTTATTCCATGCTATTGCACCTTTCAAGTACCAATTTGAGGAATTGCCAGTTGGTTTTATGCCATTAATCCTTGCCTCAGACTTGAGACTGCGGCAACATATAGTCACAGCGCAACAACTCAAGTGATACAGGCTTCCCCAACAAATGATTCTGCCCTTTCTTTGCCACCACTCACGATCCAGTTGGATGGCGCAAAAGCCAACATAATTCTACGACCTGAAAAGTTTGCATACTTCTATTCTACTTCTAATATGTACATGTCACATGTGTGAATTGCTGTCACTTTTTACAAATTTTGGGATCCAAACTCGGCATCAGTTCCTCGCTTCGCGAATAAGGTGCCTGCACTTGGAACATCAGCATGCTGAGATACTGTTGTGGAAAGTGATTGAAAGTTGGTATTCCCAATAAACGAGTAGAAAGCCCATTTGAGATTGCACAGGGTATACTTTGGAGCTTTCGTCCAATTCTCCTGCTTATGGAAACTTAGCGTGATGGAGTAGTTCTCAACTTTGTCATTCTCAATCCTGCAAGAACATCTCATGTTTAGCTTTTCTCAACAGTGCAAAATGCAGTATTCACACAACATTCTGAAGCACCCTTGTGTGCACACAATGAAAGTACTTATAGGTCCCGATGTTCACAGATTGACTACGAACTGGGGTGCAAATAAGATTTCTCAATAGATCACATCCGTAATTGATAACTGCTACTGTTGCAAGCCATTTCCAGAAGTTGCAAAAGTTGCTTCTTGCTTCAACGCAACATCCATTAGCCAATCATATTTTTTGCAAAAAGCAAATGAGCCACGTGGTCAATTCTGTCAGGTGATCCACATGTTCAAGAGTCAAATAATATTCCTACTATAAATAGCACAAGGAAAAGAAATATATTTTTTTGTTACGACCATGAGGACATCTACTAACAGTTCAGTCAGGATATATCAAATCGACTGATTAACATCATAACAGAAAATTCGATCGAGACAATTACGTACATACTGAAATAATGAGATGGTGCATTCCATAATTCAAAGTTATATCTTCTTATAGGAAAAGACACTTACTTGTATGGCAATTTGAAACATTTCTCAGGTGGTATATTGTTCTCTTGATCCTTTGATTTTGCAAACTCAGCAAAGTCTTTGAGACATGTCAAGAACAATGTCATGGCCTCGTTGTAACGAGTGCTCCAGAACAAGTCCACAGGACCAAACCTACAAATTAAATTTAGGTTAAACCACAAACGAGAAATCTACACAGAACTACAACCACGACCAGATGTCTGACAATTACATTTTAATTTAACTTCCTAAAACTATTCCTGATCCTGATATGCATGAAGAGGTGACAAACGTGACAAGTTAATCCTTAGTGAGGTTTTCATAAGGAAAAAAACATTAGTTACACGCTGGACTTATGGCAAGATGTTTCTTTTAACCTACAGCATCTACTTTAGGGAGGCATGGCTCAACTTTGAGAAGCACATACAGGCTAAATGATACGAGAAGATTCGGTTCAACTGCAGAGAAACTTATCCGCACTTACAGCTCATAAGAATTGTTGCTGAGGTCCATAATCCAGGGGTAGCTTCCCATGGGAAGTATCTTTATACGGTATCTAAACAACCACTCCAGGGAGAAACAAAGCAACACCTTCAATAATTTAACTCAGGCAAAATGATGAGTGCAAGACTAGAGCTTGCATTTATCTACTTGGGTGAAAAGGGGAGTTCAAGAGTAGAGTTTGCATTTATCTATCCTTTTGTCTTTTAATGATGAAAATTCCCCGAGCTTTTCTGCTGAAGATCATGAGAGGCCAGGATAAGCAAAATTCTCGAAACCACAGACCACGGGAGCATTGAGTTCAATCTATATTGTTTCAAAATGGCACAAAAGCTAGTCAACTTATGGTTGGATCAAAACCTAAGAGATGACTGAGTTTTTTTACAAGTTACACTAAGGCAGAGGCATATCTGCCACAAAGAATGCTTATATATGTGCATTGCTCCGAATCATATCATAAAGATACTGAAGTATTTACATCACCAAAGAAGCTAGCTAAGAAGTGAGAATTCCCAACAGCAACCTTCAAAATATATCCACAAATGCAAGAATCTGGAACAAGAGACACGTAGAGGCGATCGAGACACTAACATCCTCACAGAATTTAAAACAATAGCAATTAACAAACTCATGCACATAGTATGCTGTGGCCAATTAAAGCATGAAGACAAACTTTAGATGAAATTAAGTAAAAGGATACGGAAACTTGGACGGAAAATATTGTCACATTGTATGTAAGAGGAGGCAAGCTTGGCCCCAAGCAGCATTTATCTCATCCCACTCAACCTGAGCAATTCCACACAAAGTGAAAGGACAAAGTCAAACCCTTTAACAGGTTGAAGCAGGTGACACATAGGCTTAAAATATAGAGCCATGTTAGACGAGGCTGAGAATCACTCGTGACTGCACTGAAAGAATCCAAGCAAACTTTTTTTAACACTAGTCCTTGGAAAAAGTAAGAGAATAAAACCACAACATCCACAATGTAGCCGGAAGCCTGAACTTCTAAAATCGTGGTGCACTAAATTTCAGGCAAGGTGAAAATGACGCCCATACCTCATCAATAGCCTTTCACGAAAATCTTTCCGACCTTAGACCAGAGAATCAGGGAAAAGGTTGTCAACTGTACTGAATGCTACTCACTGCACAGCGTTTGTTCACTATGTGTCCATAATTATGTAGCAAAACCTTATTATCTCCAAATACTCTCATTAAGTTTTACCATAAATATATATCTCATGAAGGTTGCATCAGCAAAAGTACCTGCAGCAGGAAAGATATTTTGCTGGAAGAGGATGGATGTTTCACCAAATGTTTTTGACTCTTAAAGAGTTGTCCTAAAGCAAAGGACATTCACGTCCCACTACATAATTTGATTCATTATGCATAAAGAAGAAATAGGAAGAGCTACAAATCAACCATCCTATACAACACATTCAAAGCTTGATCGAAGTATTTTCTCACAGGAATTTTGGGAAGACGTCCTAGTCGAAAATTGTTTATTGTCCCAAACTCTCCATCATGCCAGATGGGAAAGGCATCATTGAGGACATTGGTTCGCTTCAGCAGCTCTAGATGTGCTTGTGAAACTTCAATGTTTGCCAAAATTGCATCTCTCTCTTCCTGTAGTCAATTTTTTTTTTTCAATTTCAAAATTTTCAAGTTAGAAAATCAAGTGTGAAGTTCCAACACAAAGGGAAGATACATCACTGTTGCATCGCCTGTACATGCTTTTCACAATGCACGTGCTATGTGTTTGTACAGCAAACACCGCAAAGTCACACGAAACAAATTGCAATCGTTCGTCAGTGGAAATGGAGTTAGCAATTCACCCAGGAAGAATCTATTTTGGTTAGTATGAAAAAAAAGCCATATTCACTTGGACAGATTATATGCTTCAAGCACAGCTTATTGAGAATGATAAATGAGAATCAAGTAAAATACAAACTCTGATGTCACAGAGGCAAAGGCTGCATAATTTGAGCTTTTGCCTAACACTTTCAGTCCACTGATCTCCTACATATGGAGATTTCCAAAGAGAGTTGCAATCGTACTCTGAAAAGAAATTTTGGAAATCCAGACTTCATTTCTTATGATGCTATAGAAGGATTCTAGATTTTGGATAACAAAACAGTAGTGACAGCATAACAATCTTTGGGACAATGTAAGGATAAACAATCAATTGTGAAATTATAAAAGACAATCTCAAGAGACAAACCATGCTTAGTTAGCTTCTTTGCAGATGGATAGTGGGAGCCCGTTTAGACTGTGCCCAGCAATTATAATATAGAGAAAGTCAAAGGATTTTGAATTTCATTTATCTTCTTGTCAATGCAAGTTGATAAACTTAAGTTCTTTCAAACTGATCAAACCAATTGAGAATAGTAGAATTGTCATGAATAGCATGAGAAGGGTGCAATTCACGAACTATAGAGTATGGACAGACCTGATGTGAAATCAGCTGAAACTGAAAATTGTTAAACTCATGCCAATACCTGATGCACAGAAGTTCAAGAATGATAAATAACTAACAAAGTTTTGATTCCCAAGTCTATGAGCAAGCAAGATCCAAAACGAATATGAGGACTGGTATTCTTTTCACCAGTGGAGACAGGAAAGATACCTCTCCTCCAACTCTTGAAAGCGGCTAGATTTTGTTTCTAGTTCCCTTAGTTCACCGATAACTTCCTCATACTGTTTATCTATTTCTTGTATTGCAACTTCAAGCTTCCGCTCTTCTTCTTCAATCTTCAAAGGAAAGCTATGGGGCATTAGTATTGATCTCCATCGCAGAAAACTCCATTAACAGTATAATTTATGCATCAATGATGAACAAAGTTCTTGGATGGAAAGGCAAAATGGGAGGAAACACTGAACCAAGTGTCAAATATATGTCAAATAACAGGAAGAAAATTAATAGTCTAAACTGCAAATATTACCCCTAAAAATTATTATATAATGAGATTACTACCCTTAAGGTGCCAAATTATCCATCAAAAGATATAATGCCAAGTTGTAAGCTTTGAATATCCTTCCTGCAAGTGACCAAAAACTTTACCACTTATCATCTAAAGGTATAGGCATTTTGTCAGCTATCTAGTCAATCTGAACATAATGCAGAAGAAATTGTTTTTAGGGATGGTGCAATACTAGATCTTATGACTCTAATATAGATGGACAGATGCCAGCTCTTTTTCATCATCACTTCGACTGAAGCACAATGAAGTCTTCTTCCAGTGTTAGATCTTAGGACCGTGCAAAAACAGTGTAATTCCAACACCCCCCCCCCTCCCACCCCAAAAAAAAAAACCAAAAAGAAAAACATTCAAAACAAGAATACCAAAGAATGAAAGAACAACCTTACCAAAAAAAAAAAAAGAATGAAAGAACAAACCAATGACAAAAAAAATTTCAAAACCAAACTCAGAGTTCTATCCGGTAGCCTAATCACACCTTTAGCTTCTCCTTAAGAAAATCAGCCTCACTAAGAATATCACGTGCCTTGCCCTCCAGTATCTGCAAACAGGCTTCATAGGCTTCGATATCTCTGTTCACATCTGCAACCTCCTTATCAAGTTTATCAGACAATATCCTCATGCATTTAAGGCACAGAGGTTGTTCAACCTGTGAATGGCAATCAAGGTGATGAAACAACTATATAATTCCACCACAAACAGCAAATGAAGCAAATTCTGCAATCCTCAGAGGAAACACATTCGAGTTACCTGAGACTCTGTTGTAGCGATCTCAAATGCACGTTTAAGAACCATTATAGTCGTGTTAAACCCAGAATTGTTCGGTTGCGGAGGAGCAGCTGCATGGCCCCCTTCGGATAAGGGCAACTGGTCAGTTCCTCCATCTGAAGCAGACTCATTCTTATAAACTACAACAAAAGATTCGTCCATCGCCTCCCCTGATGGGCTCGCATCAGACTGGAGGCTAGCACCGTGAGCACGCAGAGGAACCCCTTGCACCTGAGCTCTCTGCTTTGGCAACACGACGAAAGAATTGTCCATGCGAGTCGAACCCAACACACTGTTCGCCACATGCAATGAGGACCCATGCATACCTGCGAACACAAGTGCCGGACATGGGATTCAGCACATAAGAGTGATCGCTCCCATCAAATTGCCTCGTCAAAATGACAAAAGAACGAATCCCCCGTAATCACTACATCCTTAAAGCAGCAATTTGTCGTTTTTTTTTTTAATCTGGGCAAAGATACAATAAAAGTGACACTGGATCAAGGCTGAATTACAACTCTCAGCAAAGAAATGGTCATAACAGTCTCCAGAGGCAAGAAAACCGGGACATCATACGGATGCTCCTCCGCAATCACGTCACGGCAATCAAATTAGAGGCGAATGCTATTCAATCGCTCAATCTAGTCATCTTGATTACTCTCACCAGCATCTGTTAACAAAAGATTTATTTCCCAATCTCCAGCCCCAATCGCCTAAAAGGAAACAGAGCGACTTCGCGAAAATCACGAGCTAAAAATTGAGCTGGCTCGCGCAGAAATCAACACCGCAAATGCAAGAATCGAAACCCGGACGGAGAAGAAACCGAACCGGAGCGAGAGGAGGGATCGTTCAAGTACTTGTCGGCGTAGGAATCGACGCCGGCGATGGCGAGCGGGTGGTGGCAGTTCTGGCACAGCCAGCGGGGCAGATTCGGATCCACCGGGAAGCCCCGGCCTTTGCCCTCGCCGGCGTTCATCATCCTTTTTACCCCAAGCGTCCGGTCGCCCCCCGCCGGAGACGAGCTCTCCCTAATTCAGAAAAGGCTTGCAAACCAGCGCGTGCGTGCTTCGTCCAAAGGCGGCGGCGGCGGCGGCGAGATCACGCTCGCCGGGACGGTTATGGAGCGCTCGCTTGCTCGGGTCGCGATATCGCCGAAGGCCTTCTCCTTTTCCTCCCGGGTCGGGTTTGCGGGTAGAGAAGGAGGGTACCGTACTGGGAACGTTGGACGCAAGTCGTTTTATGCGAACACGATACCTTAGATTTAGCCCGATCGGGACTGATTTTTATGGATGGAGTGCATTAAAAAAGTTTAGTTATTAATCCGCATTTTAAGGTTCCGTTTATTTCACGGAACATAAAAAATTTTAAAAATACATATCTTTAAAGTGACCGTCTTCATCGTTTGTAAAAATGAATAAATTTTTGATCGATCACGAAAAATATTTTATTAACTAATTATTTTAAATTATACATGCAATTACTTTTAATAAAACATTTTTGAAATTATTTATTTTTTGCGAAACAAACGAAACATTTATAGATTTTCAAACTTGTGCTGCTACTAAGCTGGCTGATTTGTTGAGATTTCCGCGCTCTTTCCTCAACTTATCCATGGCCATTTTCGGATGGTCTTCCGCCTCAGCCAGAGATGATGTTGATTGGGGTGGCTGTGTGGGGATATGGCGAGGTCACGAAGTTGCTTGCTCAACAGCTTCAAATCATGGTCAAATTGTGGGCTGAGTTTTTGCAGCTGGTTTGAGTGCTTTTAATCCACCAATTTTGCTTTGAGTTTTTATCAATTGGCAAGTTCGTGCATGGCACTTTAAGCCTCTAACCGGACTTTGCAATTTGCTCCTTCCGATTTTGCAAAAAAGTCCCTCAAAGTCTGCCATTTTCTTGCCCAAGAATGACCAATTTGATTCGATTCGGTTCTTTTGGCTTGATTTGATCAATTCAACTTGGCCCAAGCTCAATTTCAACCTTAATTAGGGGTAAAATGACAATATACGGGCTTGGGCAAATTTTGCAAAACTTGCAAATTGGTCCCCCAACTTTTGGAAATTGCAATTTGGCCCCAACTTGTTTCAATCGCAATCCGACACGCCCAAGGCTTGGCTAGTCATATTCGAATCCTTGGCCCCAACTTTTATTTTTAGAAAGTAGTTAATATTTTCTAAATATTTCGCGAGCACTGTTCAAATTAACAAAATAAATTGCATGGGACCTCCTACTTTTGTTTAAGACTCGGAATTAACACAAAATCCATAGCATGATTATAGAGAAGCATGAATTTGTCTCACTTAATCATTAATTTGAAAGGGATTATGTACTAATGCTTTGAGGACACTAAATAATGACATCACAATGTGCTAAGAAAAGGCTCGATTTTAAATAAATAACAGAAAAAAAAGTTATAAACTTTCTTGATGATTAAGCACCTGAATAGTATATATGTCGAACGAATAGGTTGGGTCGACTATAAGTCAAGTCAAAAATGGTTCGAGCCAAATTGACCCAATTAATCCTTTTTAACCCATTTCCATTCAACAGAAACTTGGTGACCCATACCAACCCGACTCATAACCAATCCGACCTGACATATGTTACTAAAACACTTCTATATTTAACCTAATCTAGAAAAACTCATATCCCAACTTAGATGAGGACACGGGGTGAGCGAGTGTGAGATTGTGTAAGAGCGAGAAAGAATAAAGAAAGAATCATAGAAGTGGGTTAGGTTTAAGTAAGTTATAAACCCATATTATTATGACCTAATTACTGAATAAAACTAACCCATATAACAATTCAATCTATCAAATATGAGTTAAGAAATGAGTTTATAATCTATTTTGATAAGTTTATTGAATAGTACTTTTGGACAAAATCTCATGAAAATATAAATTCGGATTCAATATTTGCATCAAACTCGATGGCTTGATCCTACAGTGGACAGTAAATTAATTAAGAAAAGTATTTCGAACACGGCTCATTTTCACCCCATGGTCATTTACATACATTTATTTTTTTTGAAAATACTAAATACAAACATGAGTTTTACCCCTTTACCCAAAAAAAAAATATTGCTTTACCCAAAAAAACATGAGTTTTACCCACCTTACCAAAAAAACAAAAACATGAATTTTACCTTTAGAGATCGCTTTTCAACTTAGCATTAACCATCTTTATATCCCTATTTACAGAAATGTCATTTTGTTTTTAGAAATGCCACGAATTTTAATTCATAATGCTAAAATGAGTTCTTAAGGATAGACAGTTTGGTTTTCTCAGTGTTGGGTTCAATTTATTAGAAATATGCGATTGGTATTTATAATAAGGGGAAAAATCACAAAAAAATGCCAAACTATATTCATTGTGACACATATAGCCTACACTTTTTTTGTATCATAAAAATCCCCAAACTATACTCATCGCGACACATTTATCCTAAACTTTTTTCTTGTGATATAAAAAACCATAAACTTGTATTCATATGACATATTTATCCTCCGTCTAGATGCCGTTAGATGATTTTTCAGTCAAAATAATGCTTCTTTTATTTCACTCAAGCAACGTGAGTGCCATGCCAACACTATTTGCTTTCTTGCGTCTATGTAGGCAGATTTTTAACGATTTTCATTGATCGAACTTTAAATGAGGGTAAATGTGTCACGCGTATATAAATTTAAGATTTTTTATGTTATAAAAAAAAGTATAAAGTAAATATGTTATAATGGATATAATTTTGAGTTTTCGGTCGTTTTTGCCCCTTTAGCTACGTGAATGATCATTGACTCAGAAGTGAAGCATGTTTTTGATTTTTATGCATTAATTAATTTTGACATGTACAATATGGGGACGGGTGACCTTTGGTGTAAAAAACCCGATTGGATAGACAGCCGGATCGCAATCCGATAACATAAAATGGAATTCACGGACCGGGTGGGCTGGGCCGGGCCGGATCCACTCTCCTCCGAATCCGACTTGTTATCGGGGGCTCGATTTGTCGCCCCATGTTTTGTCCATAAAGGGAAAATGACAAAAACAATCCTTGAACTTAGGTAAAACGTACAATTTAGTCCATGAACTGTTAATTTATTTACTGTAGTCCATGAACTTTAATTCAATATTTAACGTGATCCTTGAAATTTTAATACATGTTTAATATAGTCTTTGAAATTTATAAAAATGGTCAATGTAATCCTTCTATTCGTTCAAGTTCATAGGTTATATTATACATTGTTATGTAGTTTAAAGACTAAATTGAATATGTATCAAAATTTTAGGGACCATATTAAATAAATTAAAAATTTAGATATTACATTAAATATCGAGTTAAAATTTAGGGATTATATTGAGCAAATAAAAAGTTTGATGATTAAATTACACATTAAATTTAGGTTCAGGGATTGTTCATGCAGTTATCCCGTCTATAAATTAGGGCACGATCTCCGATTCTACCCCTTTCTTCTCCGTCCTCGTCTCCGCGCGCCTGAGAGAGAGAGAGATCAGATCAGCCATGGAAGCCTCCACGGAATCCGCGACGCCCTTCCAGTTCTTCGTGAAGCTGATCGACGGCAAGACCTCCGTCCTCAACTTCGCTGCCCCCGACGTCGACGCCCTCTCCATCAAGCGCCGCGTCTTCGCGGCCTCCGGGATCCCCGTCCCCTCCCAGCGCCTCATCGCCTCCGGCCGCCAGCTGGACGACCGCTCCGTCGTCTCCTCCCCCGGGCCCACCCTCCACCTCTCCCTCCGCCTCCCCGGCGGCAAGGGAGGGTTCGGGTCCCTCCTCCGCGGCGCCGCCACCAAGGCGGGCCAGAAGAAGACCAACAACTTCGACGCGTGCCGGGACATGAGCGGCAGGCGGCTCCGCCACGTCAACGCCGAGAAGAAGCTCGAGGAGTGGAGGGCCGAGGAGGAGGAGCGGAAGCTGGAGAGGATGGCGGAGGAGTTTATAAAGAAGGCCGCCAAGAAGGGGAAGGGGAAGAAGGGGGCCGGAGATTTGGAGGCGGAGAAGTATGTGGAGAAGTACAGGGAGCAGTCGGCGAAATGCGTGGCGCAGGTTGAGGAGTGTGTTAGGGACGCGATCGGGTCGCGCGGGACGTCGAAGCGGAAAGCTGGGGTTGGTTCGGGCGCAGATGCGAAAAAGTTGAAGATTTGGTAAGTGTTGGAGGTTCGAGCTGATCTTTTTTGTGGTTATGATGATGATTTCTGGTGCTTAAATTGGTTATCTAGTTATCATAGAAGCATTTTGATCTCGTGTATGGTATGACTGCTTGATTTGCTTGATGGAGGAAATTGGAGAATTTAGCGGAACAATGTTTATCCATCTGGGAAAATATTACGAAATTGTCCTTTTCGGCAACCTCTTGTGAGTGCTTCTTTGTACTATTTTCTTTTGCTGGCGCTTTGATCGTCACCATTTGCTCTGCTTCCTTATGCAATAAGTTCCTGTACTTGTAAGCTTTAGTTTCTTTGAATTACCGAGGCCTCGGTACCTCACTTTAGTTCTACAGTTATCCAAATTATTTCGAGCACAATACTTGGAAATAACTAATTGAACTTGAATTCTGTCGTTACAGATGTGATCTATATCAAGATCATTATACACGGGATTTTACAAATTGTTAGTTGCATGTGTAAATAAGTCGAACTATGCAGGCTAGATTCTGTAGAGGCGCAAGTTTTCATTTTGCTTAACCTTCTTTTTTAATCATGTGAATAACATAAGGAAGAGGAAAAAGCTAGCAAAGTTGTAGTTGTCTTTTCTTTTTTTCACTTATTGCTTAAATTGTAATGATAATTTTTAGTATGTTTTTAGTATTGTGACTCAACCTGTGTCCTAGCTATGTTCCCCGCATCTGTTTTGCTTGCTGAATTTGATCGATTATAAGCATGAGGGTGGGGAGAGGAGTGTGTATCATATGTAATAAAGAAATTGCAGAGAACTTAACTAGATTGTCGGAACTTGTCGATCGGCAAAGGCGGTTTCTTGCCAACCTGGGCCCATACTGTGCATTTTCGTATATAAGCACGTGTGTACATTTACTCTTCGAAAATAAGATCTGCCGTAGCTTCTGTTAGTTAAAATAATTTATTCAATTCTTGCCAATGATTTTGTCTGATGTTGTCAGGATGGGGAAGAGAAAAGTAGGAGAAAGTGACAGCGATGATTCGGGAGACGATACCAGTGAGGATGAAGAAAATGAGAAGTCCACCATCTTAGATGGTGCAACGCATTTGAATTTGATTAGGGAAGTGGATGGAAGCTCCGACTCTGTGACTGGTGGGAGACAAGATGGAGAAGCATATACTTCGAGTTCTGATGGAAGTGGTTCTGAGGAAGAAAAAGAGACCAGCATGCAAGTGCGTCCAGAATCCAGCGGGTGCTCTGGTGGAGTTGTGCCTGATGAAAATGCTGCTTTGGTTAACCCAGTTTCTTCCGAGGGTTGTGCTGTTATGTCATTGGAATGTGCCGTAGTTTCTGAGACCAAAGCGGTTGACCTCGTGAATGAGAGTCACCATAAAGTAGAACCTGAGAATTTAGAAGTAATGGTGAGTCAGTCACCGAGTGCTCCAGATTCAGGAGATGAGGTAACAACTGAAGCTGTACGAGCACCTCCAGGGGCTGGTGGGTTTTCAGAGGACAAAGTAGCAGTTGTTGAAAAAGCTGAAAATGTCGAAGCTAATGTTTCAGAGGACAAGGCATTTGATTTGGATGAATTCAATTCAGCTGCTGAAATGGAGGTATTGTACTCTAAATTTTTACTCAGATGACTCAGAACAAGCATATAGTGAATTCAGTTATTTTAAAGGAGACTATTTTTCAATTATTGGCATTCTTAAACATGCAACTTTTTAGCTACCAGAAAGGCATTATCCTAAGTAGCGGGATGTCCCACTGGAAATGGGTAAATGTTATTGATGCTTGTGATACCACCCGTGCCAAACTACAAATTTTTGCTCTGTTCCTGCAGGTTCTGGGCATGGAAAGGTTAAAGCTCGAACTTCAATCTCATGGATTGAAATGCGGAGGTACTTTGCAGGAGCGTGCTTCCAGGCTTTTCCTACTCAAGACCACCCCTCTGGACAAGATCCCAAAGAAGCATCTTGCAAAGAAATAATGCATACGATGCCAACTCAAGCACAAACTTAGTCATGAAGCTGTGATAAAGCTGGAACTTTGTCGGCATTCGATGGGAATAGTCACATGCTGTCCGATGCTTTGGGCCTCCAAAAAATTTTATCACCATCTACTTTACACATTGCATGTATAGTCGTCTTTGTTTGTGTGCTTTTGGAGGAGACTAATTTTTGTAATCTGACGTTGTACAAGGATCAAAACCAATTTGGTGATGTTCATTTTCTGGCTACTAAGATCAGATTGCCCAGAGCATTCTGAAGCAATGCTTCCCATCTGTGTTTTTTTCATAATCGGAATAAAACCTATCTTGTGTTGCCTGTCTGCTGAATGTGGTTTTGAAACTTGCAGTAAGCTTTGGTCTTTTGATATTGTGAAGTGGGCAATGTACTTTTGATATCCACTTGATATAATTTGAAATCATAATAACATGCGTAGGCAAGTAATGAGCGAATAGCTTCTAAATTTGTTACTGGTGCACACGTCTAGTCATAATCAATATATTCTGCTTGAGAGTGTCCCTTTGTGACAAATCTAGCTTTGTTTATGACGTTGCCTTTATCATCCATCTTGTTTTAGAATACTCATTTTGTATCTATCGCTGTGTTTCTATTAGCTCTAGAATCCAGCTTCCAGACTTCATTGGCTTCAAATTGATGAAGCTCTTCTTGCATAACTGCGATCCAGTTTTCATGGATGATTGCTTCGTCAATTTCTTTAGGACTTATAGATTAGAGCAAGAGAGTTCATGAGCTCTTTGAAATACGATCCGATTCTGATGCCTTCATCAGAATCACCAATGATTTGCTCTTTTGGATGATTTGTCTTGTCCTAGTCTTGAGGCATTTTAGCTTTGGTTTCTCCTTGTGGTTCGGACTGTTGATTGCATTGATGATGGCTCATCATCTTCAGTACTACCTTGGACACTTACCATATTGTCATCAAACTTGACACCGATAGACTATTTTACTTCCAGCGATATTTTGTTAAAAACACAATATGCTTTGCTAGTAGTAGAGTGGCCCAGAAATATACCTTCATGTGATCTTGGTTCAAACTTTCAACGTCGTTGTTTGCATTCTTCAGTACGTAGCATTTGTAAACAAAGATCTGAAAGTAGAATATTCTTGGTTTTCTTCTTCTTGATAACTCATAGGGTGTTTTTTCCAACAACGGTCTTCAAAAGACTCGGTAAGATGGAGAGCCGTTCCGATCATCATTGTTTTTGCAATCTCTGGCAGACTTCTGTTTTTCCTTTCGACAACCTTGTTTTGTTGTGGAGTGAAATTGTGCTCAATTTCATTTTCTTCACAATAATCAGCAAAAACTTTTGTTCTCAAATTCACCACTATGGCTAGTCCTGATGGTTGTAATACTATCTACTTTCTCGTTCTATATCTTCCATGCCAGTTCCACAAAAGATTTGTATGCTTCATTTTTGTGAGCAAGAAACATTACCCAGGTGAATTTGGAGTAGTCATCCACAACGATCTGCTTCCTCCAAGACTTATATCTTGTATGTCCGAATAGGTCCACATGAAGAAGCTGCAAAGCTCTGTTAGTGGAAATAATATTTATAGATTTGAAAGTACTGTTTACTTGCTTAACGAGCATGCGCAGCACAACCCAGTCTCATCATACCTTATTCTTGGAAGACCACATACAAGGTACTTTGCTGCTAATTTAGAAATCTGCTTCATACTGATTTCATCTAGCTTCTTGTTCCTAAGCTCTTGCTTCTCTTTGATAGATATCAAGCAACAAGTAGTATCACAGGTGATATTGAGTAAGTAGATGTTACCATACCTCTTTCTTGATAATGACCATGGTGGATCCTTGCCTTTATCTTTACATTCACCATCTGTAAAGCTGATTTTGTATCCTTTGTCACAAAGTTAATTAATACTAATAAGATCATGCCTTAATCCTTCGACTAATGCTACATCTTCAATTATTAGCTCTCCAAGCTTGATTTTACCTTTGTCAACTATCCTTCCCTTGTATTTTCCTCCAAAGTTAACTGTTCCACCATCAATTTGGGTCAAGAATAGTAATTTGTTGGTGTCACCGGTCATGTGTCTTGAGCATCCCCTGTCGAAATACCATTTGCTACTTGACTTTATTTCCTACAACACAGAAAGATTCCATTACTTCTCTGGTACCCAGACAAACTTGGGTCCTTTACTTTTAGACTTTTAGTAGGCTTGAATTTCTAATGGACCCTTTTTGGTTTAGCGTATTCAATTGGACATTAATATTTGTAACGACCATCTTCATTGCAACTGGAATAGTTAAAAAAAAAAATCCACTAACAGATCTCGAGAAATTTCTAATAAAATGATTTTTGTAAGCATGGATAGGAGGCTCTTTCTTTATTCTCTCTTTTGCGCAGGGAAAAGGGTTTCTTTCTTCTTCATTTTTCCCAAATCCTAAACTGGATTTGTTGTAATAAGGAATCTAAATGGAAAAAAATGGGTTGTTTTGAACTGAGAGAAAACTTTGCGGTGATTTTGGGAATCTCTTTCTCGAGAGAGATACTTCCATTTTGAGAAAGTTGGTGCTCACTTTTGAGAGTGACCATCTCCTTCTGCAAATTTCCAAGCTCTTCTCTTTGAAAAAGGTTTTGACTAGTGAATTTTGAAACTTCTCTTTGCAAATAAGAGATTTTCTATGAAGCTTTTCCATGTTCCCCGAAAACCTCTTTAAAAAATTCTTGCATTTCTTCATAAGTGAGTTCAAGAGTTTCTACCTCAATTTCTTCATCATCTGATTCGGTCATGAGACATAGGTTGGCTTGGTCACTATTTTCATTGCTCGTTTCACATTTAGTGTCACTTTTTCTCTGTCTTCCCTTTTCTCTTTTTCTAGAGAGGAGAATCTAGCTTGATATGTCCAGGTTTTCGACATTTGTAGCACACCACTTCCTTTCCTTTGAAGTCATATTTTACTTTGAAATGTCTTTTCTCATCTGAAAATCTTGTTTGCCTTTTCCCTTGTAAGTTTTTTTATTTTCTCATAAGGGTTTTAAATCGTTTGGTTAGCTGTGTCATATCCTCCTTATCATCATCATCTTCATCTTCAGATGTTGAAGGATCACGTGCATCATCACAATTAGCTTTGAAGGCAATAACTTTCATATCTTTAGTGTTGGATTTTTCATTAAAGTGTTTAGCTTCATAAGACATTGAGTTCCTATCAGTTCATCCATTGTGATTGATTTAATTCTCATTATTTCATGAACTGAAGTCTTCACATGACTCCACTCCTTTGGTAAAGCTCAAAGAAACTTGTTCACTTTCTCAGCATCAGTGAAGATCTTTCCTTGGTTGGCAAGATCATTCATGATTTCCGTAGACTTTGTGAACAATTGCGTGACATCCTCATATGATTTCACCTTGAACAAGAAGAATGTTTGTTGGGGCTAACAATACAACTTAGAATGGGGTTGAATAGGTTATATGAGGATTGGAGTCATGATTTCACCTTGAACCACTTCACATGTCTTGAGCATCCCCATTTCGCGAGAATAATAGTAATCGGCAATGCAAATTGTGAAAGATGTGAACCAATGTGTGCAATGATTGTGCACTACAAATGGGGGAAATGAATATTGAAGGTAAATCACATGGCATGTTTATAGTGGTTCAACTTTATATCAAAACCTGTATCCACTCTACAGCTAATAGAATAACAGCGACTCGATTCCACTAGTAATCAATAATGCAAGTTATAACTGGCAAGTGTTGTTTCTTTCACAAGTTCTATCACACTATCAGAATACAATTATTGTACTTATACTTGTACACTTGACTAATAGTTATTACATAACCAACCGTTTCATAGAGATATTGATAGTGGGAATTTCTAGGTTAACATACAATTATTGTAGCGCTCCTAATTAAACTCTATTAAGCATTGCCAATCCATATTAATAGAAGTTCTTCAATCTATCCGTTGGAGATCTTCAAGGATGCCAACTAGCCGTTTGAGAGTCGTTGGAGATCTATACCAGAACTAGGAATGCTTTTGCGGTCGCTCCCCTTTACTTCTCCAGCTTTCCTAAAATAGAGCTACAGCAACTATCCCATCGCTTGAGGGCAAAAACCTGTCAGCTACTTTTCAAATATCTTTCCTAGTTTTTTAGCTTCGGAACCCAATGCTTGAAACAGCTCTTTTATGTACCATCAGGAGCATATCTCACCATTATCAGTGGTTAACTCCTCATCAGGACAACCTAAAACTCAACATTGGCAAGCGTAGATTGTGAGTAAGTTGATAGATGATCTTCAGTGACGATACTAAGGAAATGACGCAAGATTGTAGGATCAATGGTCCTTTTGTCTTTATCAGTAACCAAAGACCTCCAAGAACACTTGGCTTGATGAAAGTACCTTCCAACTATTACAGAAACAAGTGATTGAACAATAAAATAGACTGAATAAAAAAATTAATTTGACACCAGATTTTCATGATTCAGTCATAATGACCTACGTTCACGTGGAGAGCAATAACGAATTCCACTATAAATCAAGCGATAGAATGAAGATTACAACCATACTTGAGTCATTCAAATACTTTTAGTATTTTCTAAGGCCCCAATTGCACCAAATAACTGAGAAAATGTTTAGGCTCACAATTCCTCATATCTCTCAATCTCACGAAGGAACTATACAAATCTTACTATAAGATTTAATTGGTTTCAACTCTTTATTACTTCAAGGTGTAATTCATAAGTAGAAGCTCCTATTTGATACTCTTTATATGAAGTCCATACAACTTTTGTTCTTCCATGTCTTTGTTCCAAACCATTAGTTGAATTCTTCACTCTTTTTCTTGATTTCATCTTTTTATTCATTCAATTCACAGTCACGTCATACACGAAAGGCAAAAACTTCTATTGGAATCCCTATCTAAATTCATAATTTAGAGTAGTACAGAGCGTATCAGATCTATTTTTAGTTCATATATAAGTAGCAATATCTAATATCACATATACATGGGTTTCTTCCATAATGTAAACCAATTATTCGTATTTATAAACAAGAGCATGATGCAAAATAGGAAACCTTATTTGGGGTTTGCTAGAATCCTCTTTGAGAGTCATTGGAGACCTTAGCTAGCATTAAGATTGCTCTTGCAATTGCTTCATCTAATTGCCGCAGGTTTCTTAAAATGGATTTTGCTGTAACTATCTTTTCTTTGAAGTTGAAACCTGTTGGTTGCTTTTTTGATATATTTCCCAGTTTTCAACTACGGAGTCCATTCCCATAATGGCTATTTATTGTGCCATCAACGGTCATCTTCCAACATATATCTCACCATCATCAAAGCCAATGCATCACAATCACAATCCGATAAGCACCATCACCAGGTGTAGATTGTGAATGATCTGGTTCATGATCTTCAGTGATGGTATTGACGAAATGAAGTGTGATGACAAGACCAATGATCCTTCCACCTTTTATCAATACCCAAAGATTTCCACGAACACTAACTCGACTCTGGTCCTTCCAAGCTAATACCACTCACATTGGTACTTGTTCTCCTGATTATCAAAGCCTCGTTTCTCGTCTTTGCTGATACAAAGAATCATCGATAACTTATGAACTGATTTCACCATCTGCACTCGTTATAGTAAACATTAGTGCTAAACACAGCTTTGGAATCAGCAAAATTCCATAAGGATGTTTTCTGACAAAAACTAGTTGGTAACTTAATCCAACAAAGCCGATGATCTCTCTAATTAAGGTTAACAATTTTTAAAAATAGTTCATAAATTGAACGGGTTAGGAAGCAAGGCAAATAAAAGTTGATAATTCAATAAAAAAAAACAAATGAACATTGCTAAACAACTCAAATTAGAGTGATGAACCAAAACTAGTTGATAACCTATTGGGAGAAGAGTAGGTAAGTCACAAATAAAACTTGGTAAATTCACAAAAGAGACGCTTGTAAGTAATGACAAATGAAAGTTGGTAAATCATAACAAATAACTCAAATGAGAGTTGGTAATCCAAAATTAGTTGATAGTATAATTGGGTAAAAGTTGGTAACTCACTCAAATAAGAGTTGATAAAGTCATATAAGATCCGGTAAATTGAAGGCTTTTGTAAGAAAGGCAAATCGAATTTGGTAAAAGATAAGAAAAGTTAGTTATTTCTAAAATGATTAGTAAATTATCAACAAATTACCGTGTAATTAGATGACTATAGTTTTTTTTTATCATCTATTTTTTGACGCTTATGAGCTCTTTTTGGAATCTACTGGCATGGAGACAAAAAAAAAACCCTTTTTTCTCAAGGAAATAGTAGAATCTCTAGAGGATCAGAGCCACATTTGAAGCTAATAAAAGATGGATGTATCTATAATGATTTTTCAAGGGTCCATAAATCCCAATCTGTCAGTTGAGTTGGCCAAAACAACTCTTGCATAAGTGTTGGAATCATAGTTTTGTTTTTCCTCTCTTACTTTGTGTACCCTTCAAAAGAAAATCAGGCCAAAGAGGAAATGTAGATAATGGTTTTATGAGGAGTCTAATTTGGTAATAAATCAGAGAGTACAGTAGTAATCTTATGGTAACACACAGCAAAACCTTCTTATTACAGCAGACCCAAAATGGAAAAAAGGTACTTGCTGAGTTTGAAACCCAAAATGCAAAAGGCACTTTCTGAGTTTGAACCTCCTCCACGTGGGATCTAGGCTCTGTATAAAAGACTCTAGCTTTCCTTTACAAGCTGCGGCAACTTCCTGGTATCACCATGGCTTTGAAACAAAGTAGTGTTTGCATTGGTTTTGCTTTCGATCTGTATCCGAAGATGATCACATCGAATTGGAAGAGCAACTCAAGCTTCTAAACAAGCCACCGGTTGAAACATTCGCGGTAATGAGATAGAAACCCGGCGAAACCGTTTTAGAGGAGGATTATGACCTCACTTTTTCGAAAGTTCCATGAATGCCCTCACGTGCTATTAAAATGTATGACAACACTTTTGTTGGTTGTATAATCGAAAAAGATCGTAATTACTCGTTCAAATTGCTTGCTATGTGGTTCCATAAACCTTCCATACTCTTAATGTAAATTTTATCTTATTTTCATTCTACAACAGCTATTTAAAATTCATTTGTAAGTATGACTTGAATTTGAAAACATTCTCTTTTTTTTTCTTTTTAACGCAATTAAATTCTTTTTTTTCCAGGCATTTCATGTTAAATGGTATCAGTAGCCACTTTCCAAGTATAGCGACTTACGGTCGGTATCTTTAGTGATCGGTATCATTGGTGACGATTTATATGTCGTTGTATTAGGTCGGTCCGGGGCTGAATGGCGATGGTGTTACTCGATTATTTTCATATTGGACGGTATTCCAGCTTAAATCTTTACAAACTTCAATAAATTTGCGCACCAAATTTATTTATTTTTTGTATGTAGCATGCATTCTCCTGATTGCTTTTGAAACTAGGTAGTGTTTGCATCGGTTTTGCTTTTGATCTGTATCCGAAGATGATCACATCGAATTGGGAAGAGCAACTCAAGCTTCTAAACAAGCCATCGGTTGAAACATTCGCTGTAATGAGATAGAAACCCGGTGAAACCGTTTCATCTTTCTAAACCATTTCTCGGTAATAATATTAGTATGTTTTTTTTTGGGAGACCGAGGAAGGAGATATTATTGATTGTGTTGATATTGATAAACAACTGGCGCTCGATCATCCTTTACTTGAGAATCACAAAGTTAACATTATTTCACATTTCATTCGTAATTTACTTGCGGTATGGATTGTTGACAATGCTGATAAGTAAAATTTTTTATTATATGCTAACCCCGTACTCTCTTTCTTTTGGTGTGTCTTTTGTTTAATAGAGAAAACCCAATCTGCCTCTTAGCAACTTGTCCAAAACTTCCTCTACTACCAAGTATGTGCAATTTGGATCAAGAAAACCTTGTCCGATTGGAACAGTTCCCACTCAACGAATCAAAAAAGAAGATTTGATAAGGATAAGGTCCCTTCCTAAAATGCCTTCTGCGAATATGGTCGAAATTGAAAATGCACCTCTTTCCGGGCAACATGTACTCTTTCTCTCTCCTCGGAAGAACATATGTGCTCCATCCGATATGTGTATTTTTCAGCGAGCGTTCTTGAGCCACGGTCTCACTTCTGTCAAAAAGTATGGTGCTAGCGGATATATCTTTCTTTACAACCTAAGCACAGCTCCGGATCAATATAATTCGCATAATATATGGATTCAAACTAGACCTCCTGATCATATTAGCATCATTGCAGCCGGTTGGTGGTAAGTATATTTTAATGTACATACATACATCAGTTAGAGGAGGATTTTAACCTCATTTTTTCGAAAGTTCCATGAATGCCCTTACGTGCTATTAAAATGTATGACAGCACTTTTGTTGGTTGTATAATCGAAAAAGATCGTAATTACTCGTTCAAATTACTTGCTATGTGGTTCCATAAACCATCCATGCTCTTAATGTAAATTTTAATCTTATTTTCATTCTACAACAGCTATTTAAAATTCATTTGTAAGTATGATTTGAATTTGAAAAGATTCTCTTTTTTTTTCTTTTTAACACAATTAAATTCTTTTTTTCCAGGCATTTCATGTTAAATGGTATCGGTAGCTACTTTCCAAGTATAGCGACTTGCGGTCGGTATCTTTAGCGGTCGGTATCTTTAGTGACGATTTATATGTCGTTGTATTAGGTCGAACCGGGGCTGAATGGCGATGGTGTTACTCGATTATTTTCTTATTGGACGGTATTCCATCTTAAATATTTACAAACTTCAATAAATTTGCACACCAAATTTTTATTTTTATTTTTTTGTATGTAGCATGCATTATCCTGATTTCTTTTGAAACTGGAGCGCTATTGGTAACAGGGAGATGGTATCCGCGATGGTTGCTTCAGCACATTATGCAGAGGCTTTGTAGAGGTAAATAGAGCATTAACTCCCAATCATCCGATAACCCCAGTTTCTAGATATGGCGGACCCATATATGAAATCAGAATCGAAGTCTCACAGGTTACTTGAGTTTCTTTTCTGCATGAAATCAATAATCATTCGGCAAATGAGAACCTGAACGTGATACTTATGATAGAGCTTCCATTGTTGTCGCTGTCCATGTCGTCGCAGTAACTGACTGGGAACTGATGGCTCCGCGTTCATGACCCGCCGATCAGCGTGGGCTACTGGCCGAAGGAGCTGCTCGTGAACTTGCGCAAAGGCTCGCTGCGCGCTGCGTGGGGAGGGATTGCCAAGGAAGGCGCGGCCAGGCACTGCCCGACCATGGGCAACGGTCAGATGCCAGATGCGGATACCCAGAAGGCAGCCTACCTCAGGAACGTCCGATGGGTGAATGCCAAGAGAGAGAGTCTGCCTCCCGGCGGAAGGATAGCCGAGGTCGTGGACATGCCCGGATGTTATGGTTTGCTGGATGAGAAACTCAAGCCGGATCCATGGGGTTACGTTTTCAGCTTCGGAGGTCCGGGAGGATACTGCAGATCATGAGGGAATACTCCTGTATATGCTTGGGTGTGAGAAAAAAATGGTTGAGAAGTAAAATGAAAGTAGCACATTCATGAACCAAGTGCAATTCGAATATCATCCTCTACTGAGCATCTTTTGGAAAGCTAAGCTCGACTTGATATGACTGTTTTTAAGCTCGGTTTCGCCTCGCAAAGTCGGTAGCTGCTCGGTGAGAATCGGCTTACTTGAGTTTGTTAAATATGTCTTGAATTTACGTACTCGGTCCGGTTTATGATCCGACCCGACATATTTTTGTGCGACCCGAAAAGTGGAAAGGAAATTGAGATTTGGTTCGCGACGCGAAGGGTTGGGCCGATAGGCCCAACCCGCAGCAAGCGAACAAATCTCCATAGCGGACCGCCCAAGCCGGAGGAAGTGAACCAACGCGCGGGGGGTTCGGGGGCTACGCCCCCGAGAAAATTTTCGGAAGCCCTATTTTACACCGTGGCTAGGTTTTCTCATTGCAGAACAGAGAGAATTTGTTTCAGAGAGTTTTCGTGAGCCGTGAGGGTTTTGTCTTTGTTTTCGACTTCTGAAATTTTGTATTCTCTCTTTGATTATAGTGGAATTTTGTCGTGCCTCGCCCGTGGACGTAGATCACTTCGTGATCGAACCACGTAAATTTCCGGTGTTCTGTTTTACGTTTTCCGCATACGTTTCCAACAGAGTTTGCCTAAACAAGCCCTCACGCGCGCGCGGAATCAAACTTAGCTAACCAATATCATACCTGCATGGCCAGTCTGATTTCGCCGCTAACCATAAGTATCTAACATTAGAGCAGAAGAACGGCTTCTTCCAATTCTTTTCTTTTCTGTGATTATATGTGCACGCCATGTCATTTGAATTAGCAGCTTCGGTGGGAAGTAAATTTTTCAACACATGGTACAAGATACGTTGGTCATAGAGAGTAACAACATCGAGGCAAGTAACAAGTTGCCGATCACAGCATTCGTGGCGAGTAACAGCATAAATCGAGTTTGCCAGAGGGCAATTTGAATATTGTTAGACTGAGCTATACGATAGGTGAATGTATTTAATTAGATTATTGTACAGTATCAAATCAATGAGGAGCGATCTTACGCATGCTGCTGTCTTGCTTTTCCGTTGAACCAATCTCTCTACACGGATGAGCATTGGAAACTTTGCTTCAGGGATAGGATTCCTCTCGATGAATTTAATGTATAGATCTGTTCCAGTTTCGGGCCAGGACAGTCGGTTTAGTTAATGATGCGTTATGATCTAGGCGACTGGCGAGTACATATTGAGCTGCACACGAAGGACTACTAGACTGGTAACTTGAACACTACTGAAATGGGAGACTACCGCTTTGATTGATTTGGAAAATCGATAACCAAGAAGCCCAGAAAGATGTCCAATTCACGGACTTATGGACTATCAACAGCTAGCTAAGTGAATTTATACTTCGAAATGCCACGAGAGCATGAAAAGTCCTCGCAGGAAATGTGATTCTCCAATTTGCTTTTATACTTTTAGTACCTTCTATAATAATCCATGCCTCACCATTGAGCTGGAGATTTCGATTTGACCAGATGCAGCCATGCACTGGTCATACGGCTCCATGAGTTCCCTAAGGATGAGCGGAAAATGGTGCCTCAAAAGAGATCATAAGAAATCTGCGCATGACCTTGTCCTTTGTTAGGGGTGACAGGATAGCGAACCTGATCATCAGTTGGTTAGGCATCGTTTCTTCTTTCAATATCGTAGGATTACATATGCATTTTGTTTACGATTAGAGTTTTCAGATTTTTATTCAAGAATTGGTATGATGAATCACAGAAGCTGCTGAGAAATTCTGATTGAAACGACTTCGCCACCGGCTCCAGCTCTCATGACGTGATATTTAAGATGCAATCCTGCGTCGACACGGTTCAAAAAACTGTCAATGCGAAAATAAAAGTCACCGTTCTGCTTCTTAGTTCTTTGCATCTTTATGTCGATAGCATGGAGAGAAAACTAGCTCCATGTCGACTTATCCGATCAGATAATTACTGCCGTTTCATGATCGATTCAGAAGCAATGCAGCTTTCAGTATATGTGCAAAGGTCAACTTTTAACTGATTGGTTTAGCGCAATACCTTCATTTTCCTGTAAATTGGTATTTACTGCAACCGCATGGGCCGTGACCTTGGCCTTTGGTTGCCAATCGGCAGGCTTCCCTACCCATGACTTGACATCAAAAATTGCTGCCACAAAGTTACGAAAAATCTTCTGTAATCTCAATACGGCAAGCAATTAATCTATCCAGATTGCTACTATATGATGGTCCTGTCACTGAGGGCTATAGTTTAGTTACGCATGGGCCTATGGATTCTGTATGTTTCTGTTGCTGCTAGCAGAAAGCTTAGTAGTCAGTATGAAAGTGGGAAATTTTCTGTGGGTGGCTGCATGCTTTGGCATTTTGAGCAGGAAAGCAATGATGATTAAGCAAGAATGAAATGCTAAGATCACCTGAGGTTGAGGAATCTTTGAGGTGTTTGACGTCAAAAATGGCTCCAGATGCTGCTTTTGTATTCTTTTTGATATCGTGAGCTCCTACAGCCTGATATTCCCAAGTTCCGTCCTGGAATCCCTCATTGAGGAAGAGTTCGAAGTGCCTTGCATCCAAAGTTTGCATGGTTCCTACCACAGTGAATATTTTTGAGTCCTATGTTGGCTAAATCAAACGCACAAACCATTTTCGCAATGTCCAGGAGACTATGGAGAGGAAGTGATCTCTCTGTTTCGGATGATACTAATATTTCCCTTGAATGCCTAAATGATTCCCCCCAAGAAACTCACGATCAGTTTAAAGCAAGAAACTGAGTCATACAATTTGCAATAGACTGAGAATGCCAGTTAATTCACGAGAGTTATGAAATCCAGAATTCATGAACCTTGCGTTGTGGGTTGGCAATACTTCATTTGAGCATATCTAACATCATTACTGTTTAGCCTATTCAAGCAATTGCAAGAGAAATAGACTGGATATCCACAAGTTCTTTTGAATTCTAGTACTAATTTGTACTGAGTAGTCAGCCCGTGTCAGCAAAGACGGGGATGATATGTTTTACCAAAGAGAGGAGATTCATATCACGTTAGCAGAACACAATTGGTTTACCTTCACAGTTGCTTAGGTCACAGATAGGACAGCGAACTAGCTGCAAATCTGTGTGCAGACAAAAGCGAGGACATAAGGTTAGAGAAGCCATAAAGTGCTTCTGTTGTCCATACTAGACATTTAAATGCAGAAAAGAATGGCGGGGCACTTTGCAACCAGCGAGTACCAGCTATCCAGATTCCAGTTCTGATGTTCTTCAGCAAGCAATAGCCACCAGACCGCAATTTCTTCTCCTTATTCTCCGCTTCTGGTATTTCCACAGGACTCAACCTCTCGGTCAGGAGAGCCTGCGATGAATCAAGAGAGAATGCACCAATTCGCATCCAATCTTGAGTTGTCAATTGAAAGAAAAAGTTAAAAGGCATCATCGTTGTAAATCAAAATCAGAACATGTTAAACGATGCACAGAATGTATTCTTCTTACTATCTGTATACAACTGTTTCGAAGTCTCAAAAGGGGTGACAACTTCCTATGCAGTTATCCTTTTTTCGCCCGGTCTCATCTTTAAATGGGACATATCGGAAACGAAACCAACCGAAAGAATTTTCTCACCGATATGCTTCTCCTGCTGACGAAACATGTAAGAGTGACTCCCATCTTGCAAAGGGGAAAAGAAGTGAGGTGAATTTACCAGCTGCACTCTATGATCAAAAGGACAAGTTGGAAAAAAAAAGGTTCTGTTCTCTACCGAAAGCCGAAGCATAGAGCGAGATCCACTTGCACGAAACTCGCTTCTGCTTAGGCTCGGGGACTCGAAGATCACGCAAGCAGGCAAACTTCCATATGCTCTCGTCCATCACCAGACGGTAAAACCATTTGCTGGTCAGCGCGAGCATCACCAGGGATCTCCCGCTCAGGAACCTCGCTATCGCCGTCCACACGTCTTCCTCGTAGCTATTCACATGCCCAAAAGAGAACGCGAATTTTGAGAATTCTTGCTCAATTTGATGAGTGGAGAGGCAAGTGGAAGGGGCAAATAAAAATGATTATCACGGACGACACGGACGAAAGGAAGAGGTAAGTCTCTGAGCTGCTGTCCGTTGTTGCGCAACGACGGCGTCTCTCTGTGTCGGTGTACGCACAGGGAAGAGAACATACACACCAATATGTCATCAAACTATGAACAATGAAGAACCGACAGCGTTTCCTAAAGCGTGTCAACCAAGGAGGGACATCAGGTGAAATCATTAACCACCAAATAGAGCCTTCCTCAGCTCCATATCGAAGTGATCGGTAAAACTGACGAGTCGTTAAGGAAAAAGCGAAAAAGTACGCGATAACTCGGTAGTTCTAGCTTCGACCTTCGAGTTTTTTTTCATCAATGAAGATGACGGATTCCTCTGCAAGCGAAAATTCATGCGTATAGCTCGCTCTTTCAGAAAATCTCGACCGCATAGATTGTGCATTCGGCTCTCGAATTTCGTTCTCACAATCCGAGAGAATCGGAGAATTTAAGAAACTATTCAATCTGTCAAAGACTTCTTTCAATCGTTACATGCTAAGGACCATAGCTACTCGCAGTCTGAAGCGGACGATATAGCTAATCTCCGTCTCATACAGCTGCACCGTGGCTGATCCTATCGAGCTCAATCGACCTCTACGAACCAAGCCGAGATCGAAGCTCAACGAGGACCGCCAAGCCGCGGCTAAGATCCTCACCAGGATTCGAGTCGCGAATCGATCCGCCAGCAGCAGCAGCAGCAGCAAAACTTCGAAACGGAAGGGAAAAAAAAGCAAAGCAATCCGCGATTTTCGTGCCCCCGCGCGTGTCGAGTTTTCGAACCGAGTCCGCTCCGAGCAACAGCAGCACGAAGCGGTTGCACGGCGCGTCCGCCACTGAAGGTCGGAGCTGCGAGCGGAGAGCTCGATCGACGGATCGCGAACGAAGGAACGAAGCAAGCCGGAGGAAGAGAGAGAGACAGAGAAGGAGAGAGACAGAGAGAGAGAGTACCAGCAGAAGGTGGAGTGAGGAGCGAGGTAGGTGGAGCGAGGGGAGATGCGAGCGCACACCGATCGCTCTCTTCTCAGTCGCCTTCCCATTGCTGCTGCTGCTGCTGCTCTCTCTCTCTCTCTCTCTCTCTCTCTCTTCTGGTTCGAAGCGGATTTCGATTGTGCTCGGAAGCAGCGGAAGTGGAGAGCTCCGTCCTTCTGCTGTTTAAACCGCGCGAAACGGAACGCTCGGATTTTTGAATAAGGACTGTATATTCATTTATTTATTTGGCTTTTTTTCTTTTTGATCGGGCGAGAGAGTTCATACGGGCACGGGTCGTGGGCATGGGCTCTATCCATTTCGCTCCGAACCGGGCGATTTTGCCCCGGCTCTCTCTCTTTTTTCTCTTTTTTCTTTCTCGTTATTATTTATTTACGGTTAATATCATAAATGAGCGTGTTAGGCTGGTTCCCGTTTTTTCTCGTGAATAATGAGTTTATAAAATTTAGTACAAGATTTAAACGAGTGTGTTTGCGATTGAAGTCACGTTTCGCAGTGGCGCCGCCCCGAGGCTCCATGGCACGTTATTTTTTTCCCTAAGAAAAGCCATTTATTTAATTTCTGTTTAACCAATTTTAGTCATCTGAAAATACTTTTGGAAAACCTATTCTCTAATTAAAACCTCGGGCCCATTTGAGCTTTGAGAAGCTTTTTAAAAGGGAAAATATTTTGTCGACTTTCTCGGTAAATCCAAAAGTACGAAAATCTCTAAATAATCCCGAATGAATTTGATTGACCCTTCTTATTGAACGTTACCTTAATTTTTCGACGTGTGGATCGTTTTCATTTTAGGAAAATGAGTCAATGAAAAGTTTCCTCATAATCAATGAAAAACCTATACTTATCACAACACCATTGTGCCATAGCACTCAGGCCCAGGACCTCACAAGGTCCTCGAGCCCTGGTTCTCCGAGGCCAGGTTACTAGTCTGCGAAGGCCGGGCCCGTGATTCCCCCGAGACTCCGCGACGCCTAAACCCAAACTTGAAGTTGCACTTGAAACTTTTTCTCAAATATGTATTTCATAATTTTCCCGGTGAAAATCATTTTCGAATTATTTGCAAAATCCAGCCAAGCATTTGAACAAAAATTCATTTTAAATATATTTTTCAGCAAAATTCACGTAATGTCCGACTTTGGTGGAGCTTCAAAGCATCTTAACTTCAATTCGCAGCCATGACAGCCCACCGCACGGCTACACCACCACTTCAGTAAAACTGGCCCTGATATACATCAAAACTTCGAGAAAACAAGAAACATAAAACGGAAGACACCTCCACCAAGCAAATTTTTGTTGGTGGCCATCCAATTAATATTATTGTCAATTGAAAGATTTACAAAAGAATTCCTCGGGCGAAAAATCAAAAGAATTATATGCTCGCCGCAAAGGGAGGGCGGCCTCTATTCTCAAATGTACAATGGCTAAGCCTAATTCATGAATTTCCTACAGTTGGGGGCTTTACATAAGCAAGGGACCTTCAGTTCCTCGTGTTCGTCCGGATCAAACAAGTAATCATACCTGCAAAACGACACAAATGTCAATGTCACGACCCACATGACAACTTTGCTGTGCTTCGGCTTTTTTCCCTTCCCAACAGGAAAAGTGCGCACAGATAATCACATCACAAACACATTAGGAAGAGGGAGGTGACAATCTGGAGGAAACCTTACGTTAGCTCATCACCGGCAGATACACCAGTCTTTGCAATAAGAACTATCCGACTCTCATCATCACCCATACTCAAAATTCTGGCATAACAGTTGGGCATACACTGCAGCATATCAAGGACTTTAGTGTTTAAATAAGCAACCAAAAGCCCCGTCACGCTAGGAATTCATGAGTTAAACACTCGAAGCAGAAGATGCCCGTCATTCCTTCAAAGAATGCTCATATTGGAACTTACCGAATGATTAATTAGCCGAGCTATATTCCCTTTATTTGTAGCATCGATTACAAGTTCTTCACTGATCTTGAAGAGCTGCAAAATGTCTCATCATGTTCAGAAGACAAACTGACAGATAACCCGATGAGCCAAAGAGACAACGCTATGGGAGGAAAAACCATGAAGAAGCACACTTCCTAAGCCCACAGGAACTATGCATCCTCAGCAAGCGACAAGTAAATGAATTAATTAAGACTGAAAATAGTGATGGGAATCTTGTATGCCTTAACAAACATTTTATTTAGAAGAGCATAAACATGATGGGCAAAACTCTACCCCATGACTTGTGTAACGGAGCACAGCATGTAATAGGGTTATTATTGACGCCAGAACTATCCAAGTGAACACTCCTCAAATATATTATAATCTTACGTAACTGTACAAATGCAATAATTCCATCAGGTAAGCTGGAGCTCAGTTGTAAGTCAAACTCAAACTTCCTTTCACTGAAATGAAAAAACAAAAGTGCCGTGCACACAGGAAGGAATTTTAGAGTCTTACATAACAGTCTTTTCCCTCTCTGCGGTAAGTTGCCTCTCTAAGATCTGCCACACTGCGTCTCACCTGCTCACCATGGTATTCAGCAACCTATAAATGAACAAATCTAGTGTCAATCTCACCTCACTTTTGAATAGGCCTATGGCACTGGTAATTTCATATGATTTCTCATAAATAGGTGATAAGAGTACACCACAGCAGAAGAGATCGGTCTTAGGAAATAGTAAAACATATACAAGATGTGCCCAATCAACCATGGCCTTCACAGAACCTGCACTCTTTAAGATAATAATAAAAAAACAAAAAACATTGAGAATAGAAAAACCCTGTACTGGTCTCTTTTTATCATGTCCTCCTTCATGTCCAAAATAAATGAAAAGCATAATGACAAATACACGTTTTCGTCCAACTAAAGCACAACATAATATGCAATAACAAGGTCCTTTACACAAGAAAGCACCATTTCTCCTTCCTGAATATTTCTTCGAGCAAAGAGTCCCCATCCATGTATACCCGATTTACCGAAACAAATTCGATGCTTTTCTGTCCTCTGAAACAGTAATTTAATATAAATTATTAAGAAAGACACATCAAGCAAACCGTGATAATAAAAATTGAAGGACCAAATGTACTTGTAAGAGGTGAAGCCGTTCCTTTAATGATGTGAAAATTGTGGAATCATTTTGTTTCTGCAAAAGAAAAGAAATCTGTAAAACACTAGTATGACCATCAATCTGTTAAGTAGAGAACAAAGGTATTGAACAAGGAAAAGAAAGGGAGTTATAGTAGGAAAATTACCTCCAAATTTCGCATGTTAATCACTTCTTGAAGAGAATGGTAGCTTGGCCCCATTGGACGATGAGACACCGGTTCTTCATTTCTCTGACAAGTGAATGAGCACACATCACAGCTCATATAGACCATGTATTTACCAACAGACAATTAAAATGATGATCATGACAGTGAAATTTAGAGCTGCATCAATACAATACCATTTTGTTAGATCTCGTGAAGACCCGACATCTTGCAGATGAGAGTGGTTCAATTTCATCATTCTTGACAGTTAAGGACTCAGGAAGTTCTTTCCTAGATGATATCAACCTTGAACCTTTGAAATTTCCCTGCTGGCTTTGAACCAAGTTTCTGGCAGAGAACACCCCCAAGGGAGTATGAACAACCACAACGGAATCTGCATTTGGGACCCTGGACAGAAGCCAAAGCACGTAACCCTAATGTTCAAAATTGACACAATGAAGCAGAAAGAAGCAGAACGTGCCTACCTGACTGACAATGCAATTTTAAGACAATGCATGGTTGAGTACACTTTAGCCACCTTCATGTCAACTAACTACTATTAAGACACGAAGCAATAAGTAAGAATGTTCAAGTATGAATAACCAAAACAAACAGACCCTGTTCAAATTAATCAGCAGAGTTCCATCATGAACCATCTAATACAGCAGCAGATTATGTAACTGAACAGGCCATAGCAAAAAGGTTCAAAAAAATGCAATTTACTCTTTTCAATTAGAATTAGATTTGTAAAAATAGAACATATACTGACAAACTCCTAAAAGTTGACACTTTTACAGTGACTACCTATTCTCAAGTTCAAATTGCAACAGAAAAGTGTCCTATTACCCAAGAATGAACTGCAAATATGGGAGAAACAATCTCATAAACAGTAAATCAAAATGACATTGCATAAACATTGACTAACTATTCACTACATTGATGTACTATGCTAATGACCATGACAGAGTTATAATCAACTTCTTGGCTTATGAATCTTCTGCAGAATCACCCATGTGAAATCATACTTTTCCAGGACAAGACAGCATGCATCGTACAGTTCTAAGTCAATGGATCATAGTTCCTAAATTTCTAGGCAACAAACTCAACAAAACAAATCTGGACATGTAAAAAAGAGAATCAAAACATGTAGACAAAGGGAACCAATCTAACCTGTGATCGGCACAATATATCAATTTCTTCGTTATTTGACTCCCACTCTTCTCCAAGCAGTGCAACTGAAACCAAAGATTTAGAATCAGTGTAAAATACATAAGAATCTCTCCAATATGTCCTTCCTTGATATCCAACAGCAAAGAATATAGAAAGAAAGCAAGTGCAAGCACCAGAATAGATTAAAAAAGCCAGCTCAAGAGATTCTACTGATGTTAGTTCTGATAAAAGTCATGAAAATAATAAAATTCTATTGAAGGACTTACTTCCATGCTGTGTCCTGCTCTTGCAGCACACATAACGTGGAAATAAGTAGCACATTTGCTGCATTGAGTGCAGGAACCATGAGTCTGCTTACATATTACACAACTCTGCACCACAGGCAAAGAAAAATCATTTGGAAGAAGTACTGAGCATCTAGAAGTCAATGGCAATTAAATCGAGCAGCAGACAACAAATAAATTAGATTAAAAATAAAAAATACATAACTAAACAGTAAGCTGCCACAACGCTATTATGAAATTAGGTTTTTCTTTATTGCTAGAAGCTTTCATCATTCCCACAATAAGTACAATCCTCCACATCCAAGAAACAGCAATCTTCAACACTGTAAATTTAAAACACGGATTACCTTCAGAAAAGAAGTCGGAGGAATTCTGAGTATTCCAGTGGCTGGTTCCATTTTCTCGTGATTCAGAAAACCAACTTCAGGGCGAAACCAAGCGCATGTGACATGAACCCAGAGTGGCTCAATATCTGTTGGCTTCAAAGCACCCCCTAGAGACCAGCAGTTAAGCCAGTTAGAACAATTTCTAGCAAGAAAATACTAAATCACACAACACCATGACACAGATTTAGAGCAAAACTCGCACAACTACGATGATGAATTTCACATGACAGGACTTCCTAAAAAACCCAATAGTAAAAAAAATCAAAAGCGATATATCAATAATGTCATCATAGAAGTCAAATTTCTTTAAAAGCATAATAAACAACATTCAAGGACAGTAGAAGTTTATGACATTGAATCTGACCTTCTACCGGACAAAGACAACACTCCCTCTTCACATCAGGCGTTTCGCATGCTCTACAAACCCATGAAGTAAAGTCTTGAACGTTGTTTGCCCCATAACACTCTTGGTGCACAGCTATCTGACACCTGCAATCAAGAGCGAATCCAGTTCATTTACAGAAGAAGATCCAACTATCCGGTGACCTTAGATTCAAATACCAGAAAAAAGTAGACAAATGCTGTCTGAAAAGATCTAACACCTGTTGCAGATTATCATTTTGTTATAGTCCCAATCTTCAACCCATCTACAGATGGCGCACCTTTCCGTCGTCCATTTTGCAGAAACGGGCACATAACTCTCTGCAGTAAAGATAGATAAATATTTAATAAAGTGCTTTCATTCATTCCAAACACTGAGGTCTTTTTTTTCAAGAGAGGGGAGGCAGTCTGCTCGCAAACTTCTGCTTCTGGTTTTTGTTTTTGAAATATCTCAGTCTCTTTTATCTAGATGTAAACAATAACTTTCAAGCGCTACATTTAACAAAAATCATACTTAAAACCAAGAGTCAAAAGCCACAACCAAAAGCTACAACCGCTCCAGTAAAAGCACCAAATCCCCAAACTTCTTCCTGTTCGGGATGCAGCATCACTTCAATGAAGAAGCAATTGTACCATATACACCATGAAAACTTTCAGTGTGTATTTTGACAGTAAATGCAAGAACTACCTTTCAAGAAATCCATCAACTGCTGTTTATCTAGCTTCAAAGGATCAGAACCAAGCGCAGCATACTCTGCAAGCTGAAGTTACATAAGATTAGCATGAAACTGCACTTCGGCCACACGTAGTATAAGCACCACATATAAAATACATACAATCGTTGCCAAGATATATTATTTCGCATGAAAAGGCTGCAAAAGACAGTTTCAGACCCTCGACTAAATTGAGTACATCTACCTCAAAGACCTACAAAAGATTTCTTTCCATCTGAGTATTGAGGATATATTTAGTCTCTAGGTGGAAATCTTCAAAATGAGAAAAAAAAATTAAATCAAGGAGATACAGAAACTCAAATGATGTGTGCTGAAACATAACTAACTAATACACTAAAAGACAGCATTATTAAGATGACCATACTATAGATTCCAGAAACATGGTATGAGCTGTGTCATAATAATAGCATAAACAATCCATGACGGAAAAAACCACGGCCCCCTATAGTAGATTATATGTTAATGACCAAATCTGCACATGAAGTATAAATCATGGACATTAAAACCAGACCACAAGCTATATAAGCAAAAGCCACTCCATGGTGTTTACTTTATCAATACATTTGACGCTGAAAATGTTCGAACGAAGTTCATGATTGATTATTCATAGACAGAAGAATCTAACAGACTAGATAAGCAAGTTTAGCATTAGTTAACAGACGAAGAAAGAGCGCAAGTGATGCTGTGAAGTCACAGGAAAGTGTACCAACCCATTTCTCCAGTGGTTCTTTTGTTTCCTTGATTTTGACACTGTATTTCCACTTTTTGGCTCTGCAACCTGTGTGCCGTTCCCATTCACTAGGTGTCTGCATCTTTGAACCACACAAACCACACTTGCACACAATTCTACAAAGACAAACGAAATCAAAGCAGCTTATCAACAACCTCGTCTAAATTAAAAACGTTCCCAAAATATGCAGGTTTTGCATAATAAAAGTTCTGTTGTCTTCAACACACGCCATTCAGATTCTTTGAATTCCAAAGTAGACAACAGACTAATTCTGATGTACACGCCAATAAGCTAAGTTAATTAGTGGTAACCACAAAAAAGGAGACCCGATCCACAATAGACAATGTCGAGGAGTGAAAGATCAAGGAAAAGAAAAATGTTGATAGGGCAGAAAAGGCAGAGCAGCATTAAACGAAATTCATTCTTCAGTACTGAAGGCTTACAGATGAAGTTTTGGGATAAATGACCACAAGCAGACAACAGACTAATTCTGATGTAAAAGCCAACAAGCTAAGTTAATTAGTGGTAACCACAAAAAAGGAGACCCGATCCACAATAGACGATGTGGAGGAGTGAAAGATCAAGGAAAAGAAAAATGTTGATAGGGCAGAAAAGACTGAGCAGCATTATACGAAATTCATTCTTCAGTACTGAAGGCTTACAGATGAAGTTTTGGGATATATGACCCTTCCATGCCATTGCACACCACAGAAACCTTGTCAGGCAAAGAAGCTTGCTTGTTTTCCACTAACCTGTTTCAAGCAAATTCAAGCAATCTAGCTCAAGTCCCAACCCAACTATAAAGGCATATGCGCACGTACGCACGAGCACACATGCAAGCAGACTAATTAACTGACGAAAACAGTTTATATATCTCTGAGCATACTTCTCTTTTGGCTCCAACTTCTGTAAGTTTGGCCTTTTGCAAGTGGTCTTGGCCTTGCAATCCGGGCAGTAGTAATCAGAGTGCCGTAGATCCTTGGTGTATAAGCATGTCAGAAACAATTCCCATTTGCTTGCATGAATAGATCTAGGAACAAAACCAAATCATGCATACTCACCTTAAGAAGTCGGCTGGAGATATTGGCACACTCAGCATGCACCCAAACATTGCAACCATCACAACATACCTAAAAAAGAGTTCCACGCAGCAAGATACAACATTTATGTAACCAATTATTTTCAAAGAACGAAAGTCAACTATATCAAAAGTAAGATATCTTACCCAATCTCCACCATCAGAATGATGCCAAATTTTCTTGCATATTCCACAATATTGTTTGGATTTCAGTAACTGTAGAAATGATGAACATAACATTGGTCAGAACCCTGAGACATCCCGTAGACGTGTCATGAAAGTTTTATAAAAAAAAATATGCAACTATGGACCTTGGCACAATGTCTACACAAAATTTGAGCTTCACCACTTGGGCCTTTCATCTTTTTCATACTTCTAAAAGGGAAAATGAGGCCACAGCTGTCACAAGTTTGCATATTCTTGGAACACATATCCTGTATCAAAGAAACAGGAAGCCCCACTTTCATCGGAAATTTGTGACCAGCGCACGAATGGTTTAAACAAAAACTTCTATGCAAAATTTAAAAACAATAACTACTTCCGGATCCCAATTGAAGTGCAAAGTTGTTCACAGCCAAAATGTCAATCATCAAAGGATGGATCATACCAATCATTATGAAGGTAAATGGAAATGACCTTTACCCAAAAAAAAAAGATAAAGATAAATGGAATGAAGACATGAACCTCTAAAGCAGAGACTTTCCAAAAGCACCATGATTTGCAGGAAAATTTCTAGTTTAGCCATGTTACATCAAAGAATTCAGTAATAAAGACTTTTCAATTTAATATGCTAGCATGGAAAAACAGGGAAGCGTTATTTACACAGTTGCCATAAACAAGATTCAAATTAAGTAAATAGTGATCTACACCTATTATAGTCACACTCTAAACCGTTGCCATCATAATTTTCTTCAGCTCACTTGCCTAAAACTCAGGAAAACATGTGATAAACAAATCGAACCGTCCGTTCACTAACCACATACCTGATCTGAAGTGAAGCCAGAGGCCTCTTGGCTGACACTGGCATTTGCTTCTGCACAAGCCATTCGCCCGTAGCCAAAAGAGTCCATATAACCAGCTTCTGCTAAATCCGCCTCCTCTATTGCCATTTTGAATTCACTTGGCTTGCTTTTATGAAGCTGTGTCTGACTCTTAAATCTGGAGAGATAAAAAAACAAACCTACTGTAATCTTCCTTAGGACTTTTCTAACTTGCACAAACCCATTACAGAAGATAAAAATTAACTGACTTATCCATGAACTGTGCATAGGGGTATATCATTCCTTGTTTTGCCCAGCCATAGTCCTGCACATTGTTCAATTGGCTTTATAAGGATAAGAGAGACACCCAATGTGGATGAAGATCATCTTTTCTTTTCTCTTCTCTTTTCGGCAGTAGCGGATAAGAATTATCAAGGAAAGAAAAAAACGGCACCCTTTGTTTTCCATTCTTGGAGTACCCAAAAAACATCACGCAGACGGCCCCGGCAACACAGCATTTCAAAACCGAATCGGGCGCATGCAACAACGGATCGATCACTATAGCTGGCCAAGCCGGGTACTTCTTCCCACATTTGACCCAAACAATATCACCCAAGCTGAAATCTTCCGGCCTGTAACTCTGTCTTCTTGTCGCCATCGAGGCACAAGAGGGCACGTACTTCTCGCTATCGATGGACGGCGAAGAATTCACATTGCACACCACCGAACCACGCGAACTCAAATGCTTGCTACTATTGCCGCCATCCGCAACCTCCGCACCGTCCGATACCCTAACTTCCTGCAGATTTCCGCACGAATCGTCCGCACCATTCTCTTCCGCGTTCCCGAATTCATTGTACTCGAGTATCTCGCGACTTATCCTGCTCTTCTCCAAATTGACCTGACTCGCAAACACCGACTCGGTGCCCTTCGAATTCTGGATATTCCCATCAACCGAGCCGTTAAACCGCGAACGGAGCGCGGAGCGAGTGCGCCCGCGCGAGTACTTCAACAACGGAGGCCGAAACTTGTCCGCGCTCCCGTTCGACTCTTCCGATTCCTTGGAACTCAGTTCCGCCACAATCGCCGGGCGCGGGCGCCGCGGCGACTCCTCGCTGCTACAGCAAGAACCCAAGCCGCCACTCGTCCCGGACGACCCGTCACCATCCCCCTGCTTCATCCTCTTCCAATTCACCGCCCCGCCGGGGGGGCCTTGCGACTTGCATCGCTTCAGATTCGGCATTTCGATCTTCTTCGGCCGCTCGACGATCATCTTCGGACCATCACGCGGCGACACATGAGAGAGAGAAGAGGGCAAAAAAAAAAAAAAAACCTACGGCAGGAGGCACCCGAAGCACCAACCAACCTCCCCGGTTCGAAATCGCGACCGCTCCGGAAACCGCCGCGGAGGTGGGGAGCCGCCGTCTCCGCCGCCCAGGCGAAGGCCGAATTGCGCGCAATTCGGAACCCTAGCGGCCGGAGTTTCCTTTCCTAGAATGGGAGCTCCGACGGCGAGAAGAGAGAACGAATCGGCTGAGGAGTGCGCGGAAATCAAATCGCGCGAGAGAGAGAGAGATAGAGACGGGCCTTTAGCGGAAGCGGCGGATGGCTTTGTTGTCCGAAGGAGCTCTGTTTTTGTTTTTGTTTCTGCCTTTTTTTTTTAATCTCTGTATTTAATTTTTTTTTAAGTTGTTTTCGATATTCGCCGGATTGTGGGAAAAAAAAAAGGTCCTTGAAAATAATAAAATATTCGGGGGCGCGGTGCTGACGTGGCGCGCGGGGGCCCGGGGACGGTTTCGGGTTTTGGGCTCCAAAAGGGGGGCGTCCGCCGCGAAATTTGGTCGTGCGGAGGGCGCGAACCGAAATTTCTTTTGGGAACGGACGGGCTTGCGTGGCGCGCCCGCCGCCACCGTGGGGGCGGTGTTTGGTCCGCCCCGCCGTTTGTGTTCCTCGCTAATTCATCCCGACTAGACACATGCCAAGATTATTGAGACCGAAAAAGGAAAGTGTAATCGATACGTACGAAGGAGAAAATATTAAAATAAATCATGTTAGCGTTTTTTTTAGTATATTAAACGATGGTAATTTTAGGATTCGATTGAATTAATTTGACGAATTTTATGACTTAATTATACTTTTTATAAGCTTTCGTAATAAGTTTTATGACTTATAAATTATAATTAACGTATCTCATAATAAAAGGTAACTTTTAACTTATCATGTAACTACAACAAGTAAACTTTCATTTCTATGAATAAATTTTTATCTAGGAAAGTATTTGTGCATTTATAAGAATTGACCAAATAAAGTTTTTAATAGATTAATAATTTTTGTTTGGGAAAGGTAACCTAAAATTAGACTCAATCAATCGGTAGGCCATAGCGAGTCAAACCTAAAAATTATGGATTAGACCAACATGTGACAAGATAGCATTGAGTTTTTCGTGTAAAATTCGTTAAGATAATGACATAAACGGTTCATAAAATTTAGCCCGATATACAATATGATTTTTAAAATTTTAATTTATTTAACGTGGCTCTTAAACTTTAATTCAATATGCAATAGATCATTGAACTTTTAATACATGTTCAACGTGGTCATAACTTTTAATATATGTGTAACTTAGACCTTGAACTATGTAAAAATATTCAATATTTAGACTAAATTATCGATTAAATTAAAAGTTCAGGAACTAAATTATATATTGAGCTAAAATTTAAGGACTATTTGTATCATGAATAGGTCGAGTTGGAAGGGCTAACCTTAAAAAAGGAACCATTTGCCTAGACCTACTCATTTATAAGGTCTAAGGCCCAGTTCAGTTTAGCATTCCCAAGGGCTTCTCGGCTTAGGGAGTTTGGCAAGCATTCCCAATGGTCTGGACCAGCTCTAGGCTTTTTAGCATTATTTTCTTCCCAAATTACCCTCACTTATTTTTTAATATTTTAATTTTGCCCCTCCTTGTTACTGTTCATCTAATTTGCACAAAGACGACTGACGATGTTGGATCTGGACGGCAAGGTCACACAACCTAGGCGATGGCTGCTCGGGGTCACATCACTTGAGTTGCGCGACCTCAAGCCTCGTCGCTTGAGGTCAGGCGACCCCCTACGAGGGTCATGCGAGTCAACTACCGTTGGTGCCAGATCTACCTCGTCAGCAATCACCTGACCTCGAATGATGGTCGCCGATGAAATGTAAGTTTTTTTTTAATAAAAAAGAAAACCCCAAAGCCCTTTGCAAAAAAAAAATAGCCAAACACTACTTGACATAAAGTAGCTTCACAAAGAATTTTTCACTAAACGTTATTTACATTTCCCCAATAAGCTTTAACCGAAAGGTATTTGCATCATCCCAAGGCTCATTTGCAAAGTTGAACCGAACAGACCCTAAGAAGGTCAAGCCTAAAATTAGGGACTAGATTCGATCACGATGAAATAATACTACATTAACTACATAAAAGTTTTGAACAAGCAAGGTTAGAAGGGCTAACCCTAAAAAAGGAACTATTTGTCCAAGCCTACTCATTTTGCTCATACGTCGTCGATGGCCTTAAAAGACTTAGGCAAGCTCATTAGTTCGTCATGCATCGATGAGGGTTAGGTGTACATTCAAGTGTCTTAAATCCGCAGCTCCTTAATTTAGATTTTGATGCGAAAAAGTACATAATCTATTTATGTTGAATTGACATACGTATTTATTTTTAATTAATGTACTTATGTGTGATAACTGATAAGTAACTTCGCATTTAAAAAATAAGCTACTACTAATTTTTTTTTTGGTCCTTAACTTATGACGACAATGCAATTTAATAATCGAATTTTCATTTTATTTATTTATCTATTTATCTTTAATCGGAGTTTATTTAAATTGAATGAGCTTGAATATCTCGTGCATTGAAGTGCCGTTTTAGTTCGCATATTATGGCGATAACAGTTTGAACGATTATTTTTTTTTTTTTGGTAAAGACAGTTTGAACGATTATTAATAGCAAGAAAGTTCAAAAAAAAGGAAAAAAAGAAAAACGAAAAATCAACACTGCAAGCAGAGGTGGCCGCGCCAGAGCCGGAGCCGGAGCCGGACCCACGACCACCGCCTCAGGACGGCGACGGCAGCAGTTGCCGTCCTCACATCCGCCCATATCGAGAGAGAGAGATGGTTAACTTGTCATTCTTGCATTGTTTCTCCGCCCGTCGATGGCGGAACAGCGGCGGAACAGAGCCTACAGTGGCGCGACAAGGATTGTTGCCTGTATTCTGCTTTTACTTCTGGTGCTGGTATCGATTTGCTTGGCATGTTCCCGTCGCTTGGTGATTCTGCGCATGTTGTGCTCCTGCTCTGCCGCTTCGTCCATGACGTTTTCAAATTCGCAGGCTTCCACTTATCGGAACTTGACATAGTTAGCATTCCGAAACCTATGGTGAAGCTGCGATGGAGTCAAGTCGTCCACGGAACTGCCTTGTCATCAAGTTATTGGCCATTTGCAGACACTTTTCCGGCACTTGGGTTGTGAGCTTGTTTCTCCTTATGTCCACAGCTACCGGGTCATATCATGTCATTCCCATTATTTCTGTATTGAATATAATCTCAGTCTTAGAGACGCAGACCGGAACAGGACTCTTCGGCAATTGCCTCGATGCATCGATGTATCGAGTAGTTTCCGTGTGACTGTATGGAATCAAGCATGCATGCTTGGTATTGACATGTGCCTCTTTCACCCTCTTAGACCACCTGACGTTTTTTACCTGCACAAGGTTGAGGACGAAGCATCGGGGTTGAAAACAGGCTAGAAGGGAATGCTTCTGCCGGTTAAGGATGATGGCGTGCGTGTTATAATGTGGATTTTGTTTAATTATACTCCAAGCTGCAGATATTTACCATAATGAATTCCATTTCCTTTCCTCACAAGTAAAAGCTGCTTAAAAATCTTTTTGCGTCTCCGTGCATTCACCTCCTTATTATAAGCGTATCCTGTTTCCTGATTACTTACAGTTACATGAGAAGGATATGAAGTCTGCAAAGTAAAAGGTTTGAGCAAGAAATTCATGTCAGCAGTGGTGATATGATCTGGAAATGAAGAGGGCCCCTGTCCTTGTAAATGGTCATTACATTGCAAGCTCTTCTACAATGACTATCCTGTGCTCTGCAGCTGTTAACAAGGCTATTGGTTGAATACAAGGGATGGATGCATTATAATTTTGGATGTCTTCCTGACATTGAATTTGTGTTTTGTCCTCTTATATCTCTCGTTTCCTGTCGTGCTTCTTGCATTGGTCATAGCTTGAAACTGATCCTTCCTTCGTTATTCATGGAGCTTCTGTATCTATTTTTCTTTTGAACCCAAACGAGCTAATGAACGGTGGATGCCACTTCTAGTTTATGATAGTTGTGGATCCAATGTCTTGTGTATGGTGATAAGTTTAGTTCATCTATACAAAAGTCGAATAATCTTTTGCTGTTGGCTTATTGTAGAAACTAAAACAAAATTGATGCATGGTGATGGAGCTTCACCATCAGAGAGGAGATTCTGATTCTAATGTTCGGTGTTGTCATGCTTTAAACCAAGCATTCTCCCTGTTTGCCCATTTTGGTTTATCAAGATTTGCACAAGATGAGCTCATGTACTCCATTTTCTCCTTTTGGAGGAAGATTTCACACTCAGTATCAAATGATGATTGCAAATCGGCGTCACAAGTGAAGTTACAAAAGGAGTCTAAGCTCAAATATAGACTTTTGGTGAAGTGGAGTTCAAGTCCAGCCACCATGGACGGAGATTTTGAGATCTTAGAGACATGGAGGTACTGCAAGCAATATATATCCTTTCACTTCTTTACAAATACCATTGCACTAGGAAGCATTTTGACTCAGTTTCGAGAAACTTTTCCCCCTCAAGAAGTATTACTGGCTTATCTATCAATGGCTCAGGGGTTCTTGCAGCTCTAGTTTATTTTTAGTACATCCATCTTAAAGGTGCTGACAAAGGTGTCTTTAGTCGAACTTGCTGAATGTCGAGATTGAAAAGTTTACTTTGATATCTCTTTGTAATGCTTGAGAAATGGAAGTTTGACTGCACTTTGATGGAAGACTAGGGCTAGATCAATGTGTTACCACTTGTCAAATATTTATACCTCTTTAGCACTATCTTTGGTGCTTGGGTTAATTAAGTCGGCGATAGTTTTAACTGAAATTGGACTTCAGTAGAGAAATTGACAATACACTAGTGAATTGTGCAGAAGAATAACCCGTTGGCTGCATGTTATTAGCAATTTGATGCACTTGTTAGCTCAGGAAAGGATTTTGCCATACCACTAACACAGACAGTATTTGTGGACCAAAGAGAAAACACAATCAAGGTGCGTGTCTGTTCGAGTAAAAACCTCGATTTGAATTTCACAATTTATTATTTCAAGCATCTATTACGGCCACACAGTGTTTCTCCCGGGGGGGGGGGGGGTGTGTGGTAATCCAGACCTTGGAAACAAACAACGACTTCCCCAATTGATGTTGAGAGATGGGGGTCTCAATTTTGGTCTTGCCACGAATTGGAATTGTGAATGCTCTGTCGGCGATGACGTGGTGCAAGCAACAAGGCATTGAGGAAGAGCACTAGTCCTAGACCCTTGGCCTTTCAGGGTTTTCCAAGGCCATTGTTGGATGCCGATTTTCTGAGTTATCTTTTGCTCAATTTGGGTTGAAACTTGAGAGAATTAATTGAAGAGACTTCGATTATTTGATTAAGTGGTTCTTACTGTGGATGATGATAAGCTAGCTCTATCTTTTTACTGTTATACTTTGGGCATAATCATGACACAGTATGAATGCAAAAGTCCATTGAATTTGAGTGGGTGGCCTTTGAAAGTTCTCTTCTTGTACGTGTCAAAAGGCCTAAAGGTGATATGGACCAGAAAAGATACATGCGAGCTATCCTGGAACGACAACATACATTTCCAGGATACAAGTGCTCTAATTTGTGGAGAATTCAACTCGGGATGTAAAGACTGTATCCTAATCGATGCTCCTGCTCTTCTCTTTTCACACTTGTATGCACTATGTTTCTATCTGAAAATGGTGGAAATACCTCTAGTTTCGGGATATGGTGCTTTTGATCTTTTATACAGTCGAAGATCCAAGACAGTTTGTTGTCACTCGTAGTCATACTGGCAATGGTGTCTAATATTTGTTTCAGAGGGGTAAAAAGATCATTAAATCAGTAGTGCATATACGAGCGAATGGTGACCGTTACCATTGTCTGCGAGGTTGATTTTCCAGTGACTACAACATAATGAAGGAGAGATTGATGATCTTCTTGACTGCAACATAATGAAGGATGGATGTTGAAGCGTGCCTTATGGTAAACGTTCGAGTGCATTCTTGTATTCTGAAGATAATATGATGATGGTACATAACTTTTTTGGACGGCAGATTTATTTATCACAAGTCATACTTAAGGTAGTACTTTGGGTAGGCAGACGCAGGTTTATGGATACCTAAATGATGAATGACGTGTGTAATGGTGTCAGCGATCACCAAAGTATGTCATTAAGCTTGTACCTGTCATATTCCATCGAGTAAGCATTGCACAAAGAAGACAATTGAATGTCAAAATGTACAATTCCTTAATTCTGGCTATGCCAGATGATTTATCAATTGCACAATGATACAGTCAAGTGATTGGATGGTTTTGACCAATCTAGGACTCTCATTATGACAATCTTAGATTCACTTTCTCCCAATAGCATGTCGACGGATATAACTAATTGGCACGTGGGCAACACTGGAAAGACAAAAAAGAAATCTACTGATTACATGGTTGCACACGCGGCAAAGAAAAAGCTCATAATTTAATCATAGGATGTCCTTTCTTAGTATAATAAGCCAGTGAAAATCAACGTAATACCGCCCCACTTATCAAGTTGAATGGCTAAGACGGTCCTTCTGAGGACTAATGAAACTTTTCTGGGTGGACACCAGTAGACCCCTCTAATTCTTGAGTTGTTTATTGCTGTTCTTGGTTGGAGATTGTGTTTGCGCTTGTATATACATGTTTATGGGGCATTACTAAAGCTACGCTGAAAAGAGAAAGCAAACCTTTCATAATTCAGCTTAGAATATTAATTTGGACGATATTTTAATGTCTAAATGGGGCACGGAGCAATCGGCTGTTTCATTAATGAGCCAGAATAATCCTTTCCACCACTGTATAGGCAGTTGCTGTATAAGGTGATTCTGTAAAGTGTCTTGATCTCTGTTAGACTTAGCTCTTGCCATAGACAGATTACCTTATTGTTGCTTTTGCTGACAAGGAACCAAGGCAAAACGTAATGGTTTTGGGCAATAATAATTGCATAATACCTCTCTACCGTCCATATGTCCCGTGTCTTCATTGCTAATTTCTTCACTCGCTTAATGGACAGCAACCAGAAAGAGCTTCTGTCAACCTGTCCCAAACGTAGTTCAGTCTTTTTGTACTTCTGAGGCCCCATTGAAGCCCTGAATACAAGTTTCCAGGAACAAATTTTCAATGACATCTAATGTGAAAGAAACAGAACGTACGGTGATGCCTGGTAACCGGTAATGGCAAGATTTGTACAAAGCCTAACGTTGAAAGGATGGGATATGGATGTCCGATTGGCGTCGTAGATGGAGCCAAACATACACATCATAGCAAGCGGCTGTATTGCCAATTCTTTCTTGGGTTGGTTTCGAACTCTCTTGACAATTCTCAATAAAAAAAACCCATTGAAAAATTGTGAACCACGCAAATAACTGAGAGCTAGACGAGAATGACTCGAAGAATTGCATTACGCAACGGCGTAGACCGTTGAACGGTTACCAAACAGTCACCCGTATTCAGAGTTCACTAATTCTTGCAAGTTAACAAAATAAAGGAGGACACCGAGTCTCGGACATGGGGGTTTCGTTGAGAGTACTATAGCCCAAATCTGCTTCCTCCATTTGATACTGCAAAATTTCTTCCTGCTACATCTGCAATTGAACAGAGGAGTTTCTCCTGTAAAAATGTATGGCAGGAAATTTTCCTCGACCTATAAGATGGATTGCGTTCATTAACGTTCTGCTCAAAGTTGAAGACACCGGACAAGAAATGGAAGGTCTTCGTCAGCTTATCCTCCAACCATCATTTTCAGGAAAGAACAATGGTGGGTTATCCTCCACCCACATGGAACCTGACTTTGGTATACATAAACTCGCAATTGCGGAAGCATCGTCATCCTGTCCTTTCTAGTCCGCTCAAAGATTGTCTTGATGACTACTTGGTTAATAACCTGGTTTATTCATTAATTGATGCTGAGCTTCAATGTCGCGCCTTTGACACATTTCCGCATGTTTGTATCATTTCCAGCATAGCAAACAAATGGACTACAAGTTTCCTTGGATGAAGATGTATGGTGTGGCCAAATCCATGTCATACAGCGCCAACTACTGCTGGTCATTTCTTCTTTGCGCGGCGGTGATGGATCCAGTCGTACCCCTCGACCCGCTGTCTATTTCGATTTAACTCGCAGCACAGTTCAAGGGATTCTGAATTATCAAGTCGTTTCTAATGAGAGCTCTTCCGCGTTGGAGTAGCGATAGGAATGTCCCCTGCGGTAAAAATATCAATTCGGCAATCCAGCGACTCAAGAAACGTGGCCTAACATGGGGCAAAATATGCTAATTTGGGCTATACCAAAGGCAACCTCAGATTGAGCCGACCACACGTGACTGCGAATCTAAGTCTGGCACAATTTCAAAGATGTAGGAACTCGTGGAGCAATTTGTTTAGAGTGGACCCTTTAGAGCTCCTCTCCTCATCCAAGATGCAATTTAGCAGCCGAAAGAAAGAACTTCCTCATTTCAACTTCTAAATTGTATGCACGAATGATTAACATTTATCTTAATTGTAGATGAAAAATTCACACTTCACATTGCTCTTGCATGAGTGGGGAATGAACTGCAATTGGGTTGCATCCTCATCAAATATCCTTGAAGTCTTTCTTCACTTTTTTGCTGATTTTGCCTTGGTCTTCCCAGTCTCGAGTGAAATCTTACCAGAAAAGTGGTCCCTCATTGCCTGCAAATTGTTGCAGTAAAATTTGTCGGGTGGCCCTATGCACTTCTGCTAGTTTGCAAATAACATGATAATTCGAAGTTGCAATTTTTTATATGTATATTTCCATAATTCGGAAATATCCAAAATAAAATGATTATTACACCATAAGCCAGAAACTGCCATAAAATGCCATACGTCTGACCGTTAAATCTCCGCCCTTCCTTCCTTATCACACCAACCTCTCTCTCTCTCTCTCTCTCTCTCTCTCTCTCTCTCTCTTCATTTCTTCGCTCCCCTTCTCGCCGTTTCTTCTCTGTGAATGGGAGCTTCATCGTGAATTGCTCAGACCACTTCTTTCATTCCTCAGTCTTCTGAAGCACTGTTGTTATTGCAGCGACCATCTCTATCAGGTTCTTGCACGCAAATCTTGGTTTTCCCGCACTGTTGAGATGCGGCCATATTCTACTGGCGCTTTCAAGTTCGGAGCTTTTATTGTTCATTAAGGAGACCCGTTTCTCTTGCTTCTTCAATGCTTAAGTCGACCAAGACGTCTTTCTATTTCTACTCTTTGCAAATTTTCAGTACGGTTGGTGCTTGTTGCGTCCATCCTCAGCTCCTAATGCCAATACAGTACATAGTCTAATTTTCAAGACAAGAAGATTGTAAATTTCGTTGTAACTGTCGCATTCTCTTGTAAAGTTATCTGAAGTGTTCGTCCTTCGTCTAATCAGCTGGGTCGAGATAATACTAATCGAAAATCAATCTGCGGTTTCCTCTGAAACAGTTATTCAATAAAATATCAGAAGAGGAAGTAGCTGGAGTCATATGGGCTTGAAGAACTCTATTCCTTTTCATTTGCTCTGTATTATTGGTTCTGTGTAGTGAATGGGTAGGATAAGACGATAAGGTCATCTCTGCTGTTAATTTGAAGGTTGAGTTTAAAGAAAGACAACCGCTTGAGCTTACTTCAATCAAGAGAAGGTCAAGAATGGCACCCAGGAACAACCGCGGAAAGGCCAAAGGCGAGAAGAAGAAGAAGGAAGAAAAGGGTACTCTTTATATGCATGTCTTCTTTTACATAGGACAGACATATCCTTTAGTATAATTTGCAGCTTCTGAATCTTATCTTCTTTCCATTGTTGAATTTTTGCAGTGCTTCCGGTAGTCGTGGACATCACCGTAAACCTTCCCGATGAAACTCACGTGATACTTAAGGTTCGACCTCTCTCTAAATTGTTTATATCTGACGATATCTGAGATCCAAGGCCCCGTGTTACTGCGAATTTACTGTCTTAGATCCGATTTCATCGTTCAGATATCTTTCAAACAGCCTTTCATTTCTTTTCGACCTTAACATCATCGGAAACCAAGGTCATTGCCACAACTAGAAGCTAGTATACAGTCTAGATTGCGAGGCTTATCCGGACAAGAGATTCGAATTGCCGGTCCATCATTATCTCCTGCTGTTAGCATATGCGAACCTTGCTAAGCAACAGAGACAAAGAAGGAAACGGCAAGGGAACTAAGGAAAAGAAAAGTAGTTCACGGTGCCTAGATTTTCAATCAGATTGGGTGCTTCAGTTTGGTTTCCTGTTAACCTTTAGCTAAAAAGTCATCGGCGGGACCGGTAGGAGTAGAAGAAGTACAAGCGCGCACACAAGACTTATACTTGTAAGCGAGTGGCTTCTGAAGCTTTGCCAAGGACATCAGCAATCGAATTTGTCATATAGTAAAAGCTTTCAACTCCATAATCTGCGTGTAATGGAAACTCCACTAGCGAACTAACTCTTAGTCCAGCATAGGAGTATGTTGTGCTTCCTTTCTGGTTTCTATTCCAGGAATGGCAAAGGCAGATCCGGGCATGTTTGTTCACTCTTTCCGCTTCGGTTTTCGCAGGGGATCTCGACGGACAGGATCATCGACGTTCGCCGGCTCCTGTGCGTGAACACCGAGGCGTGCCACGTCACGAACTTCTCGCTGTCGCACGAGGTAAGGGGTCGGGTTTTACCCAAGTTGCTGGTTTCTTTACTGCCTCATAATCGTGTTGGGTGGCCCGTTGGATTTTCCGCGCTCTCGTTTTCTCTGTGTCCAATCGTGTTTTCACGCTGTTGCTACGATGATCTGGTCCGGATCGTCTGTCCAATCGCGAGGTGTTCTTCATGGAAAACGTTTTTGTTCCCATTTCTAGCAACGTCGACGTCGGAAAGCGAGGCGATGGAAGCGGAAATCTCAAATGAATCCGAAATCTCCGGCTAAGGTCTAATCGTGCGCGTGCTGGGATAAATCGAAAGCGCCAACCCCTTTAGTTTTTTTTGCCCTCCCTAGTTTCCGGGCATATTACTCTATAATTTAGGCATAAACTTTTTAATTTTGGCAATGTAATCCTAAATATTTGCGTGACATTTCAATGTAGTCCTTTGGCTAATTGCTGCCGGAAAATCGCTTACATAACCATCCATAAATGATCACGTGAGATGGCTGACGATGGTCGGATATTATGTCAGTGATTCCCGAAGGCAATGAATTGAAAGGATATAATTGAAATTTTACGTAAAAGTTTAGGATTGTATCGACTAAATTAAAAAGTTTGAAATTGAATTGACATTCGTACAATAAATTTACGGTTGTATTGATTAGTTTTTTCCTGCCTTTCGGGGTTGAAAAGGGGCAAGCCCAACAAGAAGACGGGAGGCCTCGTGATTGCAGTTTTTTTTTGTCGTGTCACTCATAATTTGTAGCTGGGCAAAATGACCACACTGCCCTCCGCGGATTTCATCGAAGCTGAATTTTCAGTGATACTATATTGAGCGACGAAAATAAATTCAAGAAAGGCTCGTGCCTACCAAGATAAGGCGCTATACCATCGAAATCTTATTGTTCTATAGGAAAGACATGCACAATCAATGAATCTTGATTAAATGATAAAAATCAGCTTACAGCTCCTTAAGTTTGAACAAATGCGTGCTGAAATCAATTTTACTGCGTTTACGCTTTTTATTTTTCACTCACTTCTTTACATTGCATTTGAGATTTTAATTCATATTCTAATTTTTTTTTATCTGGGGTCGAATTTTCATATTTTAATTTCAATCACTTGAAAGTCACATTAATCATCAAACATATTTTAAAATTCCGCCTAATTTCTCCCCGCCCCTTTCTATCGAAAGTCAAAAGGACCGATTTTTCTGCTTCGATGGTGGGGAAGCCGAGGATCGCGAGGGGGAACGGTAATAAGGGAAAATGGGCAAGGGCAATTAAGGCATTTCGGCCCGAGCTGGGCATTGACGGTCGGATTTCGGGGTGCTCTGCGCAGGTTAGAGGGCCCGGATTGAAGGACACCGTAGACGTCTCTGTGCTGAAGCCATGCACGCTCGCGCTCATCGAAGGTACCGCTCGATCTCCCATGGCTTCGTCCCACCCACCAAAAACAGCGTCGTTTCGCCACCTTCTTCTCCTCATCTCTCTCTCTCTCTCTCTCTCTCTCTCTCTGTGCCTGTGTTGACGGGAAGCAGAGGACTACGACGAAGAGCGCGCGGTGGCGCACGTGCGGCGCCTCCTGGACATCGTCGCCTGCACGACGTGCTTCGGCCCGTCGGCGGCTGGGGGCAAGGACCTTCCCCAGCCCGAGGCGCGGAAGAGCGGTCCGGACCCGCAGGACAGGGGCGCCAAGAAGAACGGGAAGGCTACCCAGGCCGCCGCCAAGCAGCGAGCCGCCGCCCCGCAGCCGTCGAGCCCGCTGCCCAAGGAGCCCGCCGCGGACGGAGACGGGGAGATGAGCCACTCCTGCCCCAAGCTCGGGAGCTTCTACGACTTCTTCTCGCTCTCTCACCTCACTCCCCCTCTTCAGTGTACTCTCTCTCTCTCTCTCTCTCTCTCAAGCGCGAGCGCGCATTCTTTAACCGTGATCATTCGGATATTGACATTTGTTGCGTTTGTAGATGTGATGAAGGTGGCAAAGCGGCACGTCAGTGAGGTGTCTCCGGATGAGCATCTTTTCTCGCTTGACGTAAGCTCGCTCTCTCTCTCTCTCTCTCTCTCTCTCTTTCGCTCTCTCTGGCTTTCTTTCCTGGCGCCTTCGACCGGTGTCTCGCTCTCATGAAACGAAACCATGTTGGGTTTTAGGAACGTAGCAGCACAGTTTTTTTTCCTCTTCTCTTTTGACGATTTTTTTGATTAGAAGAAATTGTTTAATGGGAAAACTGTTGCGAACTAGGGGTGTTTGCATGGTCATTTTTTTTCAACCATTTAAGGAGTGCGACTGTTTTTGTGCGTGGCTCAGGTGAAGCTGTGCAATGGGAAGTTGGTCCATGTCGAAGCCTGCAAGCGAGGCTTCTTCAGCGGCGGAAAGCAGCCGATTCTGTGTCACAATCTTGTCGATTTGTTACGACATCACAGCCGAGCTTTTTACAATGTTTGTCTCTCATTCCTTGCTGATTCTGTTAACACTACAATATACTGCTGAACTTCCTTATTTGGACGTGATAAATCTTATTTACTGTGCTATTCTTGTTTTGGGCTATAGTTCATTTGAGCTTTAAATATCGGAGCAAGAAAATAAAGATTTGTAAATGGGTAAAAACAATTCTCAGATCTTGTTCTGTGTATTCACTTTTCGTCTGCCGAGTGACATTGTCGGTGCATTATAACGAGGAACATGATTTTGCATATTTCTTATAGTTACAAAACTTGGTCAAATTCTTCAGACCAACTTTTTTTCTTTGTTGAATTTTAATATATGTTTCATTTCTAGTATTATTTTTGTTTTTGGCATCTTCTGTGCGTCTTTTTAATTGCACCGAAACACCTTCTAGCTTTTCCCATTGCTGGATTAATAACCACTTTTAGATTCTTCATGTCTGGATGGATGATCAATATGTTTCTCGGGATTCTTGAAAGTGATCCATTTTGTCTCACGTGCTGCGCCTCTATATTGTTTGTTTTCGATCACGGAAACGAGTTGTTTTCTTCTCTGAAATGGCTTTGTTTTATTCTTCATTTCTTATCTCTCTCTGGATGACGCAAGCATAGTGAAGTTCCATATGTCGTTTGTATCTTTTTACAGGCATACGATGATCTCATGAAAGCATTTTCAGAACGAAATAAGGTGTGCTGTAACTTTCAGTTTTTGATTTAGACAAGTCAGCTTAAGAAAATTTTCTTTGAACTTTTAGTATCCTCCATAAGCATACAGGTTACTTTTCCAGCTTCGCGGTGTATCTGTGCTCTGCACTGATTCATCCTTGCTCCGATTTTGCAGTTTGGGAACCTTCCTTATGGATTTAGAGCAAACACATGGCTCATACCTCCTGTCGCAGCTCAATCACCATCCATTTTTCCTCCTCTGCCTGTGGAGGATGAAGGGCTGGGAGGAAATGGTGGTGGTCTATGTAGAGATGGCAAAACTGATTTGCTGCCATGGGCTAACGAGTTCTTGTATCTGGCATCTATGCCTTGCAAGACAGCAGAAGAGAGGCAGGTCCGCGATAGAAGAGCTTTCCTTCTACATAGCTTGTTTGTTGATGTCGCCGTTTTGAGGGCAGTTTCAGCTGTGCAGCATGTATTGCGAAATCTAGATTTAATCAGCTCTACTGCAGACGTTAATTATTTGTATTCAGAGAAAGTGGGAGACTTGTGCGTCACGGTAATCAAGGATGCTTCCAATGCAAGCCGTAAGATAGACACAAAAGTTGACGGGATTCATGTGACTGGGATGGATCAAAAGAAATTAGTGGAACGAAACCTGCTTAAGGGGATTACTGCTGACGAAAATACTGCAGCGCATGTATGCTTCTTCTTCTATGTTTGATTTATGTGATCGTATAGTGTACTTTCTAGTTGCATGATCTTATTTTTAATCGGATGATTAAAAACGCCATACATATTGACTGCAGGACATATCCACTTTAGGAATTGTCAACGTGAGATGCTCTGGTTATATTGCTGTCGTAAAAGTTGAGGGGCAAAACAGTGAAAAGGTCTTTCCTGTACCTACAGGCATTGAACTTCTTGATCAACCTGAAGGTGGTGCCAATGCCCTCAACATTAACAGGTTTTCCAGCTCAACTTCTTCTAATGAAACACAATAGCTGATCTTTTAGTTTTCTAATAAACACTGAAACTGATATTATGGCATCTGGATTTTACAATTCTGTTGCTGGGGTCGAGAAGGACAATATATATGTGAGAAATCCCTTACTGAGAGAGTGTGCACCTCTTTTTTGGGATGGCATGTGCACTTTTATTCGAGTCATTATGTCGACCGGGGTGGCTTCATCATGACTTCTCAATATCTTTTGTTTTTTTTTTTTCAGTTTAAGATTACTCCTTCATAAAAGTGTTGCCCCAGAAAACAATAAACACGTCCAACAGTTGCATCCTTCAGAGCATGATGAGCTCAGTGCTTCTGCATCCATTGTGGAGAGACTGTTGGAAGATAGTCTTGGAGAGCTTGAAAAAACGGATGAAAAGAGAGATCAATTTGTGAGATGGGAACTGGGAGCATGCTGGATACAGCATTTACAAGACCAAAATAATTCAGAAAAGGATAAAAAGGCTTCTACTGAGAAGGCTAAAACTAAAAATGAGATGAAGGTCGAAGGACTTGGGACACCTCTCAGGTCCCTTAAGAATAACAAGAAAAACCCACTGAAGATGGAGAATTCTTCTTCCAAGGCGAATTGTGATGCCGGAGAAGCTGAAAATGCTATATCACCTTCTACGGAGACTGAACTTGAATCTATGATGAAAGAGAATGAGCTTGCACTCAAGACTATGATGTCTGAAGCAGCCTTTGGCCGCCTAAAAGAATCAGAAACTGGACTTCACCGGAAGGTAACATCTTGTATTAGATAATCATGGAGGGTTTAGCATGTTCTTTATTGTTAACATTACATAATTACTAACTGACTACATATGGTTACCACTTAGCAGTCTTTGCCACAGCTCATCGAACTGTCTCAGAAATATTATAACGACGTTGCCCTTCCAAAACTGGTAATGACTTTACTTCTTTTAATCCTGCAATTGGTTCTGCCCAAAGATCTGGTGATGCATATTTTATTCTGTGGTACATAGGTGGCTGATTTTGGTTCGTTAGAACTCTCACCAGTTGATGGTCGGACTCTAACCGACTTCATGCATACTAGAGGTCTTCGCATGCGTTCTCTTGGACATGTTGTAAGTTCCTTTTTCTCTAGACTACAATCCACTACAATCCATTGTGACTTTCTACTTTATAGCTCAACGTGTGATTTTGTCCTTGGTTGAACTAATCAGGATAAAATTTAATTTACATACTTACAAAGCAGAGATTCTTTTTTTCCTTTGTCTGAATACTTTACAATCATGGTGAAAATTGTCCTTTCTCCGAATACTTTGCAATCATGGTGAAAATTTGCTTTCTTAGTTCTCAAGATCAGTTTCTAACCTGCGCCTCACCATGTTCTCATCAGGACATTCATGTGTGTGCCATTTAGCTAATCATTTGGAAACTTAAGTCTGAATTTTCCTCTGTACAACCAATTCTTACATTCTGTCCATAATGTGATGGATCTGGCCATGTCCTCGTTGTCTGGCACTTGGGCTATTGTAAGATTTGGCGCAGAGTCAATAGGGAATGTAATTGCCGATGTTATTGGTTGCTTATTGCAGAATAGTGTAGAGTATAGCTCTGATGTAGTCCCCTTTGATCATGATGCCTGTGCCTTGTCTCCTTTACCAGGTCAAGCTTTCTGAAAAGCTATCACATGTGCAATCTCTCTGTATTCATGAGATGATAGTACGAGCTTTCAAGCACATTCTTCAAGCTGTGATTTCTTCGGTCACTAATGTTGAGAAAATGGCAACGTCAGTAGCTGCTGCACTGAATCTGATGCTCGGTGTGCATCCAACAGGAGAAAACAGTAAAGATTGCAGTTTCCCTCCCCTTGTGTGGAGATGGTTACAAGTTTTTCTTCTGAAACGCTATGAGTGGGATGTTAGCAGCTTAAACTACAAAGACGTTAGGAAATTTGCAATATTGCGGGGATTATGTCAGAAGGTATGCGACTCTATGAATGCATGGTGAAAATGTTCAAACAACCTTATGTGGAAGCCATTTTCTTTTAAAATCATAATATTACATCAAAACTATGTTTATTAGTTATTGTTAGTGGTCTGCCCTAAAAATCAATCAAGGTTGACACTCTAATATTAGTTGTAGATTAGGTTGTGTCGGAAAACCGACCTTCACTATACTTAGGTAGTCATAATGTCTTACTAGAGACCGCTTATGACTTGTGGGTTAAAAAGGGTTTTGAGCATACTGCTAATATTTAGTGAATCTACAGGATCGCACACAATAACAAACTGAGTTAATATTTTCTGTGCGTTGGGATCTACTTAAAATAAGAAGTAGATTTTAATTTATTCTCCTATTCAATTTATCTACGCGGTCGTGCACGTCATGAGATAACGATTAAATGTACGATTGAAGGTGGACAGTTTGGCGGGCTTAAATCGTCCGGCCCCACTTCTTTTAATTCGTGTAGATAATGAGGATATATATATATATATATATATAGATATATGAGGCTATATATATATACGTGTGGGTGACAAAAAAACCCTAAGAAAAAAACGCCTCCACAAGAATACGAAGAGAATCGTTCTCTATTCAGAGATCTTTGAGAGAGTCTCAAAGATCAAAGGCGATCAGGAAAAAGAAGTCCAAGATCTTTAGTTAGCACTTGAGGAACCCAACAGTTATTAGATGTTTGCCTGAAATGTGGCATACTTGTCTAGTAGGAGGTAGTATAGCAGTTGGGAGAGCTTTCCTCTATGTTCCCAATATTTAAATCAATTCAAAGAATGTTAACTTCAACTTAAAGTTTAGAAATTCTTTTGAAAGAAAGAGGCCCAAAAAACTAAGTGCATCTGTAGAATTTTCCTTTAATGAACTTAGCCTTACTGAACAAGGATATCTTGCACCTAGCAGAATCCAATGCCAATATATTGTTCTTAATGTTCTATAGGTTGGCATTGAGCTGGTTCCGAGGGACTTTGACATGGAATCTCAACATCCTTTCTGCAAAACAGATGTCATCAGCCTGGTTCCAGTGCATAAGGTAATAATACACTATTACACAGAATTGTAATCTCTTGTGTCTGTACTCTTTTACTAAAAAGGTTAATATGCTAATGCAGCAAGCAGCTTGCTCATCTGCTGATGGAAGGCAGCTGCTAGAATCATCAAAAACTGCTTTAGACAAGGGGAAACTTGAAGATGCGGTAGCCTATGGGACAAAAGTATGTTGTTGATACATCAGCTTGCTTCCATCCTTTTCTTTTCCTGGTGAATTAACTTCATCTCCTGCTGAATGTCCTTTGTTTCTTGCAGGCTCTGGCAAAGCTTGTAGCAGTTTGCGGTCCTTACCATCGAATGACGGCTGGGGCTTACAGTCTTCTTGCTGTAGTGTTATATCATACTGGAGATTTCAATCAGGTATCTGGTATTATTTTCTTTGTCTAGCACACGATATCACTGTGACGAATGAGATTGTGGCAGGATGACCTCTGAACTTGCTATCCATAATCTTGTTGAAATTTTTTTTTCCGCATCGGCCCCTAAAATATTTTTTTTATCCAATCACAGTTAAATTTTCGGTTAAATATTCATGAGAAAAATTTCCTAATTACAGGCAGCAATATATCAGCAAAAGGCATTGGACATCAATGAGAGAGAACTGGGACTTGATCACCCGGATACAATGAAAAGTTATGGTGACCTTGCAGTGTTCTATTACAGACTTCAACACACGGAGCTAGCTCTCAAGTATGCTCTCATCTTTCCTTTTTCCACCTATAATTTGGTGAAGTTTTATGTGTTTATCATCTAGCTTTTGTGCTTCATGGCAGTCTCCAATTTAAGCTTATTTTTATTGGTGTTTGGTGTATATGTTCTTGTGGCATGTACTAAATGTGTTTCGCATACTTTCATTTCTTCCACATGCATACCTTGATAGTTACTGAGGATGGTCTTAAAATAATATGTTGTCCATCTCTCCAGAATTCTAAGATTGCCATTACCTAATTTGTTGAATATACTCCAAAATCCGGGTTATCTTTCAAGTTGCTTGGGAGGTAGAGTTGTACCAGTTTATGTCCTTGCTAGGCTGTATATTCCGTCGAGTGAAACTTCTTTGTGGAATTGCCATTTGGTCTTCAGAATTGAAATCAGCAAAATCAACAAGACTGTTTTTCTATAAAGGATTAGTCATTTTTATGTGTTGTAGGGTTCTTTTAGTCTTTTTCCATGTGCTGAAGTTGGTATTTATGCTGAACAGGTATGTAAAGCGTGCTCTCTATCTGTTGCATCTTACTTGTGGTCCTTCTCATCCCAACACGGCTGCTACATATATCAATGTGGCAATGATGGAAGAAGGCCTGGGGAATGTGCATGTTGCCCTCAGATATCTCCATAAAGCACTAAAATGTAACCAAAGGTTACTTGGACCAGACCATATCCAGGTCTCTTTCGGTCAATCATTCTTTCCCTTCCTTTTTTTAAGTGCAATTATTGTCAGTTAGTTGGTTGCTTTATGTTCTCTTGTGGCTTCATATCTTTGTTGAGGGTCACTAACACTGTAAGGCTAGGTAGCCAAACACAATAAATTTGAGATGGACTTCTAGATGGTGCCTTACTTCAGATAATGAAATAATTTATGAAAGATTGTCGAATGCTCAGCTGAAAGGAGGTGAGGAACTGGTCGAGTTCACTTCCTCTCAAACTTCGTAATCAAACTTAAAGGAGCTTCCCATCTGCGGTGTAAATATTTGTCGAAAAATCTCAGATAGTCCCGATTCCTAATTCAATTAGATTAAACCCAAAGAAAAGATGTTTAGCCATCAGACGATGAGAATAATAGAAGTGCATGAGGGGGCATACTCATTGGTACAGCAAAGATACTGCTATTTCGGTGGTCCATGAAATTTACAGTCTATAGACTGTCTTTTCTGGAACTATATATTATGCAGTCAGTGGCACATTATGAGCATCAAATTCAATAGCAGGACTCCTGTTTTGTTCTCGGTATTCAAGACAATCTTAAATTGGACTTTAGTGACCCATCTGATCTTGATGCTTTGCAGACAGCAGCGAGTTACCATGCCATAGCAATTGCACTCTCATTGATGGAAGCTTACCCCTTAAGCGTTCAGCATGAACAAACAACCTTACAAATTCTCAGAGCGAAATTGGGCCCCGATGACTTACGTACACAGGTAGTATGCTCATACATTAAGTCAAATTTCAAAGATATCAATGCTATAGTATAGCATCATTAAATTGTTATTATCACTCATCGGCAATTTTGCATCTTCTCCAATGCAAATCATGATTGCCACTTGCAATGACACAACATGAGCTTTATCGGACATGATCATTTGCATGCTTGAATTGATTGGATTTTGATGGACGCACTTTTCTTTAGCATTGTGATTTCTGCCTTACTTTGTAATTTGATGTCTGCCTCACTTTTCTTCAGCATTGTGATTTCTGCCTTACTTTCCAATTTTCTGAAATACCAACAGGATGCTGCTGCTTGGCTTGAGTATTTTGAGTCCAAGGCTTTTGAACAGCAAGAAGCTGCACGGAATGGAACCAGAAAGCCTGATGCATCCATAGCCAGCAAAGGTCACCTAAGGTAGAATTGCACTATAGAAATATCTTTTGCACATTTATTAGCTCTGATTAACTGATCTTGGTCATCAAACAAAAGATCGATGATTGATAAGACGGAGTAAATTCATTTTTACATTGCTTGAAACATTGTGATACATCATGCCATCTGGTGTTTCAAAAATCTTTTTAAACATGCAAGAGCTGTCTATATCCTTTTCTCTAATCTGTTCTACTGTTGAATGGTCTAAGTTTTTTATAAAATTAATCTGACATGGAAGCAAGATAGGGAATGGTGTGTTTGCTATCTTCCGAGATGCTTCTCCCTATAGGACTAGTTTTTGGCAGAGTTGATCCTAAGGAGGCATATCAACTGATCTCAAGAATCTCACTTGCCGCTATTATAAATAATATATCGCTTCTGGGGTGGAGCATATCTCTGCTGACCTTTTCTGGATTATAGCCAAGTATCTAGCATTATGTCAATGAAAAGGTATATTAGTTTAGAGAAATTGGCTTGGATTTGTGGCTGATATGCAATACATGATGTACGCCATATGGAAGGGCCTGTTAGATCCAACACACATACCACTGATAGCATATTCACATTGTGTACCATGTGTGTCTTAATTCTTTTTCTGGGCAACTGTCATTTCATTCCATCAAAATCTGTCTGAAATACCTTGCCACAAGCCAACTTGCAACAATCTATACAATTATCACACATGACCTAAAAGAATTACTTCATCAAACAATCGAATCCCCCATCCTCTCTCTTTACTGGAATCAGTTTTGTCTTTTATTTTGCAAATTTTCAACAATTGATAGTCAAAATAGTTATGGATATGGGTACTATACAAATCAAATTCCTTGATCAAAAGCATCAGGTGCTGACAAAATTGTTACAGAAATGTCTATTTAGGTACTATGTGTACTTTTTATTCTTATATTGGCACAATTAGCTAGAAGTTCAGAGATGCACATTTCTCTTTCCCAGCCCCTTATTCCTGCAATTGCTGATTACCGTTCATGAATTTGGCAGCATATCTGATCTGCTTGACTACATAAATCCTAGTCAGGATGGCAAAGGGAGGGATGCTTTAGCGATGAAGAGAAAACCCTATAATTCAAAGGTACATGAGACTGCATTTGTACACTAAATACGTGATGATTTTTTCATCATCAATGGTGAAACCTGGGGTTTCATTTTGTTTGCTCATGTAGAATTCGAAGGACTGTCCTGCCATTCTTATACCATAGCTTAATTTTCGGTAGTAGCAGCCCTACTGATGTGCTAGGATTTTTATGTAAGTTTGACAGTGATGATAGGCCTTTCATTGCTATCAGGTTCTTTGCACCAATATATGAGCAGTGGCACCATACATAACCTCCTGACCCAAGTGCTTTGTTTTGGCTGCATTTTTTAGATCACATTTGTTGAAAATGCGAATAGGCAGTGACTTGCAAACTTTGAAAAAGGTTCAGCAGCTAGTCATTGTCTTAGTATAGTATTATGGCAGTAATCAGATCTATTTAAGTAGCTCTATCAAACAGAAAGAATTGATCATGTCCTAACTGTTATAGTTGATGGTATAATTTGCTCATTTGTTTATTTTCCAAGAAAGGCTGAAATTGGTTTTCAGTATTTCCACAAGCTTGGCATGGTGTGTGCCACCTCTATTGCACTCACTAAGATGGGTCTAAATAAGCATTCATCTTTTCTATGGGATGGCCATTTCTACTTTCTAGTTTCCTTCTTCTATACCCTTTTTGCTCTAATTGCTTGTTTGTTTTGCTTGATGACTTTTTTCCCCAGTGTAGAAGGGCAGATTGAGAGAATTTCTTTTTATTACTGTTAAGCTGTGAATTTTCGTTGTATATTAACTGCAAGTCCCCTTTTCAGTTGAGGGAAAAATCTTTAAAGAGTATTTTGCCACCAAGCTCTGATGCCTCTTTAGAAGAATCCTCAAAGGAAGATTTGGATGAAGAGCCCCTTATACCAAGAAATGGAAGTAGCACGGACTTTGACCAGGAAAAACGCATTGAGGTGGGAAGTGGGGCAGATGCTGATCTGGTAATGGAACCTATGTCGACCCACCTACGGCAGCCCTTCTTGGAAGACACTACTGAGGAAAAGTCACTATATTCTGACAAAATCTTGCTGGAAACGCATGATGGAGATGATGGTTGGCAACCTGTCCAAAGGCCAAGATCGGCAAGCTCAATGGGGCGGCGATTAAAGCAGCGGCGGGCAACCATTGGAAAAGTATTCAGCTATCAGAAAAAGAATACAGATGCAGATATCAGTTCTGCTGCTGGGATGAATTCTCATCCAGGTAATAGGTATTACATCATAAGGAAATGGGCAGTTTCTCATGCAGGTTACCCAGATCACCATAATGTCAATAGTTCCCAAGCTAGCAAATTCAGCAGAAGAGTAGTTAAAGCTGTAACATATAGAGTTAAGTCTACGCCTCCTGCTGCTGAAACTTCAGTAACTGAGAACTCTAGAGACGGTGCCGAGGATTTTGGCTCTTCACGAGAACATGCATCAACTTCTGCATCGTACAAAATGAGTTCAGTGGAAGGTTCAATTGGTACACTCGAAAAGTCTCCTTCATACAAGGAAGTGGCATTAGCACCTCCAGGAACCATCTCTAAATTGCATGCAAGGTTCCACAACGAAAGTCCTGATAAACAGGAGGCCAACATCTCAAAACATGATGCAAAATCAAACGAAGATAAAGGATCTGCTGACCCAGAGCTAGCAGTAGTAATAAATAAAACGGAAGAGGAGACAGAGGACTCTGCATCAGATTCCCCAGTCTTGAAGGGTGAAATTGCAATAAAAGAGAAGCCAGGGCCAGTTTCATCTCCTGATTTGAAGGAAGAAGAAATTACTTTGATGGTGTCTGAGAATGTAGGAAGGCTTGAATCAACTATGATCAAGGTGGAAATGGTGAACAATGAAGCTCACAACAGCAGTGGTGTGTCAAGTTCAGATGATCCTCAGGAGAAAGAACTTGATGAAAAGGAATCATCGAGGAGTTCTGAAACCCACGAAAACTCAGGCAGCTCCTTGTCAGAGGTAGAGGATGTGAAAAATAAATCTTTAACCTTGAACTCCAGTGAGGGGAGGGGACTGCCAAATAAGAAACTATCTGCCTCCGCAGCTCCTTTTAATCCTTTGCCAGCTGTTGCACGTGCCACGCCCGTTACCATGAACATCACTCTCCCTTCTTCTCCTGGGGCTGTCCCCACTGTCACACCTTGGCCAGTGAACATGGCACTCCATCCAGGGCCCACTACTATGATGCCCACAGTTACTCCATTATGTTCCTCTCCTCACCAACATTATCCATCACCTCCTCCAACTCCAAACATGATGCAGCCCTTACCCTTTCTATATCCTCCTTATACTCAGCCTCAGCCAATACCCACCAGTACCTTTCCTGTGACGAGCAGTGCCTTCCACCACAATCATTTTGCATGGCAGTGTAATATCAACCCCAATGTATCCGAATTTGTCCATCGACCAGTTTGGCCTGGATGTCATCCTATGGAATTCTCTATGCCATCACCTGTTGCTGAGCCTATCGCTGATTTCATGTTGGAGCAAAAAGTGCAGCCTGTTGAATCTGATACCTCAGATCCAGCTCCGGTTCTGCCTGTGGATATTGACAATGTGGAAGAATCTAAGGAAGAAGTACATCCCCCAGCATTGGAGGAGGTGGATAGTACAAAAATAGTTGATTGTGTTGGATCAGAAGATGTAAAGGAAAATGGTCAACCAAATTCATTCAGGCGGGACAATCCCAGTATTTTGCAAAGTCATGAAGGTATGCAAAAAGAAAATGGCGGTGGAAGTGAAATAACTTGTGATGGTGAGAAAACCTTTAGCATATTGATCAGGGGAAGACGAAATCGGAAACAAACTCTGAGAATGCCAATTAGTTTGCTCACCAGGCCAAATGGGTCACAATCCTTCAAAGTAATATACAACAGGGTACTTAGAGGGAGTGAGGCTCCCAAGACTGTAAGCTTTTCTTCAAGTGAAGCTTGTTCAACTGCTGCTACATAACCTGGCTTTTTGAGTTCTTGTAATGTGCGGCAGGATCCACGAGGGAAAAGAGTAGAAAATGGTGAGCTTTATTATTTTGGAAGCCAGAAAGGAAGGGCAGTGAGGATTCTTTCTGGTTCACTCCAGTCATCGTGTCAGTTTTGTAATGAGGCCATCTTATGAAAAGATGAGGTTTGTTTTCTATCACCATGCCCCCTTCTCTGTGCCTGTGTGTTTTCAGAAACACTTCAATTGAATGTGCAGATTAAAATCAAGTACATGGATAAATGACTTTGCAATACTTCAAAAGTTCTCTTATTCATCCACTCAATCTTCTGTCATCACATACTTGACTCTGCACACTAGATAACCACACCTGTAAATCGAGTTCATACCAATCGGATATGGATCAAAGTATTTTCTCTATCCAACTATAGTCTGGAGGGGGTTTGGAGTGTCTTAACAATATGAGAAAGGGTGTCGTTAGTGCACATACTTTTAAAATGCCCCTATTATGTTCTGTGGATGTGCCGCTTCAGTTGCATCTGGTAGGCAATTTCTATGCAGCAACGTTTTGTAGGGTGATAGTCTCTCCTGTATGTTTAAGTTTTTTGTGAGGTGGAGTCATCAAATTTTGGGATTTGGAAGAAAAATGTTGAAATATAGTAGACAATGTAGCGTGGATGTTTCGACCAAAAAAAACAAATTGTAGTGTGGATGAGCTTTATATCTCTTTGTACATTGATCAATTTTTTTTCTATCTGGCGTGCAGGTTCAAGAAGGGTTATTACTTTATAAATTAGGAAATCCTTTTTGAGGTGACAGTTTTGGTCATTGTTGCTATTGCATTTTGACTTTTGATTTCGTAGCTTTTGAAGACAGATAAGAAGATAAAGTTTCCCATCCACGACAACAGCTTCGATTGGTTTATTTGAGGCAAACTGTATATGACTTTGATATTCTTTCAGTAGGAATAGGCTATTGACACAGTCGTTGAAGTTGATGCTGCTTATTAACTCTTGTCTAGAGAACATGGAAATAAAGCCTATCTTCTGGCCTTGCTGGGCTTACTGAAATTCTTCTAGTGGAAGAAAAATCTTTCCTTCGATGACTAACTGAGGTAACGAAAACAAGAGATGAATAATCTCTATCAGTTTGTCAATGAAGAACATGTCTTTCTGCGCATCCTTACTGAAGGGATAAGATGATAGAACACACAGACTCGCATCATTCAATCTCAGAACTAGCAGAAAGCAACGAGTTCTTGATTGTAATGAGTTCTTGATCTGGGTCTAAGAAAATTTCTTAAGAGTTGCACTTATCGAGTTCACAATTCTATGCCCCATCTCCCACCTTTTCTTGAGATGTAAATGCATTTGCGCATGATTTTGCTTAGAAACTTATGATATTCATGACAGCTTTATGAAGTTTAGTATAATATGCTTCCTCAATACAGAATCCATATGACGTATTAGTACATTTCTTTCACTCAATACTTGATAAGCAAAACAGTAAATACAATACTTATATAGTGGCAGTATGAACCTAGGCACAAGTTTGAATCGTTTTTACTTGTTAAGGAGGAAAGAAGGTAAAAGTTCAGGCCATCCCTCTTTCATCAGAACACTTTCACAATTTCTTCTCTGGTGTTTTCAATTGATCCGGTGCTAGGCTTTTCCATGTTCTCTATACAGCGAACAGGGACTGTTGCTGGTGGAACAGCCAACCCGAGTATTGGATCCTAGAACCCCCACTTCATCACATTGCGATCCAAATGACATTCGAAACCTCAGTCATGAATTCTTATGCGTGGATTGCTGCTCCAGCTTCTTGGCACCCTAAAAATATGTTCCTCGCCGCTCACCGCGTCAACCTTGACAATCCATCTGCTATTATTTTTGGTCCTCGCCGGCCCACACTCTTCCACTTCATGATGATTTCCTCCACCCTTTCTGTCTTTCTTCTCCGGCTCGTCGTTCTTCTTGATCACAGTTACTTCCATGCCTTCCCCTATGGGATGTTTCGTCGACCTCACAGCAACTTTATTCGTCACACCCTTTACGTGTCCCTCCAATCCTTTTCTTTCACCCACCAAGTTGTTTGCCACCACCACCGACTTGCTAGGATTGACGTCCAGCAACTTGAGCAAGTCGGCATTGTCGTCTGAGTTGCAATCGACAAGAGAGAAGTCGATGTTCTTGTATTTAGAGAGTAGCTCAAAGGGGTTCCCGGTTTTGAATTCGACCATGTCTTTAAGACCCGTGTCTTTGATAACTCTCTTCGATTCGGCAAGCACTGGCTCCGGGACAATGCACACGAGCTTGCCTCCAGTCTGTCGGGCAGCAGCTGCCAAAGCAATCGTGGACGGGGACACACCAGAGGCGACCTCCACCATGAGTTTTGCCCTCATGCCTGCTGCCAAGGCCGAAATGAATTCGGTGCTCCCGAGCTCCTTGGTAACTGCTCTCCAGGGGTTGGATGGCCGTAGTCTACGCTCGCTACACTGCATATCGTTGTGCGAATAGAGTTAGCTCTAGCGCAATGCTTAGGTACATGACGACACAAATTGGTGGTGATGCGGACTATCATGGCTAAGATTGAGCTCGAAAGGAAATGACATCAAAAGATGGCCATTTACAAACTCTATGGTCGGGCGTTTCTGGGTTTGTCAGCTCGTAATAATAAGACCAATCAGTTCTTGGCATTTTCTACATTTCATAGAAAGCTAAGAGCTAATGTCCATTGGTTGTCTTCTGAATGGTTGAAGACCTACCTTAAAAAAATTAAAATCCCGAAATACCCAGAAAAGAAACCTGAATGAGATACATCCACAAGACATTCGATCCCTCAATGAGATCTTTCTTGTAAAAAATTCATGGATCATTCGAAGAGTCAATTTCATCGAGCAAAAATTTATCTGATTGAATGACATGCACCTTTCTTCTGCCCAAGAAGCAAAAAATTATATGGAAATTAAAGAGGAAAACGGAAAATAAAATACCAGCTTGAGGGTGTCAAGATAAGCTCCCTTAGCAGATGTTGCCGACCACTCCATCTCCAGGATTGTGTTTTGAACCTTCAAACTTTTTTCCCAGGAAAGAGAAAGTGCATTTGCAGTTACCGATGATGAAATCAGGATTGAGACCACTAAATTTGTTTCATAGCCCTCGGAAACAATTCGACGCTGCTAAGGATTTCTATCCTACCTCGTTTTTCTTGGAATTTTTCTCTGTTTTTTGAGGGGTTGGTCTTGTCTTTTGGGAGGCAAAATAGCAAATGCATTGTTCTTGTTATTATTCTGGGTTCACTTGGTTGGTATTAACGGCAACACGTATCCAGCAAAATACGTTAGTTAAAACCGTGGCCGCATTGGAGGGAAACAGACTCTCCTCTATATTTGGCATTACTCAATCACAGTTGAGAGCAACAAACTAATTGATAATCAAGAAACCAAAAGCATACTAAGTTTGGAATTTCTTCTCCAGCTCATCACTGATGTTCCTGTTCTAATGCCTAGCCTGTTGCTGAAAGGATAAGAGCACCACCATTGAGGCCAGATAAGATAAGAACTAGTCCCTTGTTGTCAGTTATTACACATTGCTGACAGGCAATGCCGTTGTCGGGGGCTCTGACTCAGGTAATTTGGAAATCTCATTGCAGACGATGTTCGTGGCTATGATGATGTTGCTCCTCTGGCTTACTCCCTTTCCACGACAGCATCCTTTGCGAGCTTGAGTGCTTTGACAATGTCATCGCATAGCCAATGAGTATCAGGTATAGTGCCTTCATTGACCGATACGACAAAAGTCATCTTGTTCACATAACTTTGGAAGTTTACCATCAAGCCCTGCGATATAGGGACATCTGGACTAATGTATCATGCTCCCCTTTACGAACTAATTTCATAACAGAGAGCAACCATGACTAGCTGGACGTGCATTGGAAAACAATAAGATCATGACATATGGAAAAACATGGAGAACTGATAATATTATATGAAAATTTTTGGGCAACAGAGATACGCACGTGCGGTTGGCCATAACGGCTATGTAAGCCAATGGATGTCCACAGAAGCCTATTTCCTCCAGAGGTCCGACTAGATTTGAGAAGCACATTGTTGTATGAGTAATAACTCTGTGAGAGAGAGTGCTCGCTGCCTGCCCAACATGCGAAACCAATTTTACACTTCGGAGGACTCAAGACGACTTTGACACAATAAATAAATGAAAACTGGTCTGAACATTAGCAACTATTTGTTCTGTCGAAAGTATTCCTTTATATCTGATCCATTGAATTTCTGTAACCATACCTCAATTCCGAAAATCTTGAGAACCACCTCGGCAATGGAGTAAGTAAATATAGCTTCAAGAGAGTGCTTCTTCCTATCGATGGTAGCCTTAGCTTCACGGACATAATCCAAAGGATTGCTATGCAATGCCATGGTGATGGGGACAAGGACATAGCCAATCCGATTTCCCCACTTAACTTCGGTGTCCTTCTCCATCATAGCAGCTAAAGCCTGCAAATTTAGTATCGCCGTGACAGATGAAACTACTCTCTTGCGTGAAAAGCTGAGTTATAATGGTATTTAACAAACTAACATCGGCTGCGAAAAAAAGACGCTGTAACCTGGATTCCTACGGATGGCCTCACATTAATGAGCATAGTCGACCTCAGGCGAATCTTCTTTGGAACGTTATTTCCAATCTCAGTTGCTCGATGACTGTTCTTGGTTTCAGCCGCTCAATGAAAGGTTATGATAATACAATTTTGCCTACAAAAATAAAGGCATCACACAGATATTTGTCCTACTTAAGTAAGGATACTGTGCTGGCTATATAAACCAAAATTGTCGGCAATATGAACGGACCTAGGAAACGATTATTTTTTCCTCTTGCTTAAGCTTAAATGCAGATTACAGTTGATGGATATAGTTATTAGTCAGGGAGGCTGACCATATCTCCAGTTGAGATACCGAGATAAACCTGCCTGAGTAACCCCCAATGTGACATCATTCACCGTCTGCAAAATCCAAATTCATGATCAGAGGATGTACAAATTCTCCACCTCCTTCAGTCTACAAAGAGTATGGCTAGTGTAGGATCAGAGTCGAGCTCCTAGAACTCACAGCATTCATAGCATTCTTCACCATCTTAATATCCTCTAAACTCACAGTCCTGTACACAATTCATCGAGGCATAAGTTCAATGCCTGGTGGACCCTTAATAGGACTCTCGCTGTCCTTTAAGAACAGCAAAGTTGCCGCGAACATGATAATGTCAACCGCAGTATTCCACATCAGCACCAAGAACCAGGATACACCGAACAACCACCCCCAAATCCTGCCATAATCTCTCCGGTCTTTCTTTTCCTTACTCTTCTTCACTGGGATCGTAGGCAACGCCTCAGGATCAGAGATTTGACGAGTACAAGCGAGCAATAAATACATGAGAGAAGTCCCATCTCCGAGTGAGTGGTGGATCCTGAAAACTCTGACCGCCTCAGCATCAGAGGTTTTAACATTGAGGATGTGGATGTCCCACAGAGGCTGTGTCTTGCTTATGGTGGTTTTGCTGAGATTGGGGACATAATCCTCGACGAACTGGTCAGGTGAGTCCATTCCCAGTTCAATCTCTGGAACGATAATGTGCTTTTCCAAGTCCACATTTGTTGGAATCCATCTTAACTTTCCCCTTTCCTTTTCATCCTCAACCTGTCGTTTTTCAGAATTCCTAATCAAGAATTACTCAAACTACTTGAGTCTTGAATCTTGATCTAAAATGCAAGAACTAGAAACTCATGATTTATCACTAATGCATGTTGAGACTCCGAGAGACAGAGACAGAGACAGGGACATGGTTATCATAAAGCATGTTGCAGAGTAAAAGGTGAGCATCCCTGATTAAAATATCTTTTCTTTTACTGGTATATGTAATGACGAAGTAGAAAATACTAGGAAAAACTTATTTTGCATAATATTGCCCATATATGATGAATCGGTGATTTTCATGTCAAGAACTTGGAATTTAGAATATAAATAGCCTGCATAGTTACAATAAATACTTCTCATGCATGATAATACAATGAAAGGAAGTCACCTGCAAACTGGAGAAGCGGGGGTGTTTGAGCAAAGTGTGGACGAGGTTAGACTCGATGACTGGAAGGTCGACTGGAGTTTTGCAGCCCATGATGGCTATTATGTACACATTGAAGTTTGGTTCATGGAACATCTGAGCTGATGGGCTAACAGGCTCTTCGTCCCCCGCAACTGCACTGCGTCCTTCATCTTCTTGTGTCTTGTCCAATCTCCCCGTTGTTTCGACTGGCTTAAGATTGGGTTTCACTTTCCTCCTCTTAAAACCTTCTTTAGGTGACATTTTGGGACCAAAACCGAGTTGTTTCCCTCTCTAAATGTTCGGCAAAACAAGAAAGTGCACACTTTGATCTTCGGAGAAGACCCTGCAAGCTTTGTTTCGCTGTGAGTCCAAAAGATATGTTTATGGGTTTTCCAAGGTTTCTGTTGAATGGTGAGAGGCTAATTCTTCCTATATCTTATAGAACTTTCTCTTTCTGCTCCTGAGTCGACGTATGCATGTAGAACAGCTTGTGCAAGTATCGTTTCGGTGTGTAACATTTTGTGTCACGTTTCTATACAATGGCAGATTAGAGCTGACACCTCATTACAAAATGTTGCCATTACAACACCCCAATCGATCACTGCTCTGCATGATCTGCTTGGTGTCTCTCTCTCTCTCGCACGCACCCACACAAAACGTCACAGCCTCATCTCTTTTTTTTTCTTCTGACTAGCGCTGCAGCAAGTTTGGTTGGATTGGACATCAAGTGGGTGCATGCAGTGAGTGCTTAAGCTCCAACCCAGAGTCCATCAAAGGTTCAAAGATGAAACTGTTCATAATCGACATTCTTCATTCATCAACAAACAGCATGTATCTACTCATATTCAATAAAAGACGTAATCAAGAAATACTTTTCGATGCATTTAGCTCAGTTACTGCTCGAGGTAGACATCCTTCTGGAGCATTTCTACTTTCTTGGCAAATGGCACTAAACATTAGCTAGGCACTAACAATAGGCCTCCACCCCATATATAATCTGGCGAAGTGGCCTGATCAGAATTTCTTTTTAAAGTCGTGGTCTGGCATCAGCCTTGCCATGTCCAACCTGAAATTTTTGGCACGGTCGAAAATCGAGAGGATGCAGAGTACAGTCCATTCTCATCCAGCCAATCATTTGAGCCTTTGGCATCCTAGATCTATGTCCTGTGAATAGTGATCTAGTCTCGGATCCAATTCAACTTATGTTTGGCTTTCACCAAAAATAATGACTCGAATGGCTTTACAAAATTGATTCACCCGATGTGCTAATTGGTGATCATATTCGTGCACGCGACGAGAGTTCATCAAATCACTTGGCAAATCAATTTCGCAAACTTGTCCCAATACCTTCATCATAGTCATCGATGAACTGATTGTGGGATCCTACGTTGGGGCACGAGGAATCATTGAAAAGCAAACCAAGAGCTGAATAGATAAAGTTGGGTTCTTGAACAGATTCGGCCCCCATTCTTAGAACGACAAAAGTACTAGCTAGCCCATCCACATTTATCTTGGGCAAGCATTCGACCCATTTTGTCTTGGGCAAGCAAGCATTCTACTGGACGGAGTATCCAATGAACCTCATTGTTCAATATGAACTGGAGTGGGTTCTTCCGCATTCGGTTGGAACGAGAATTTTTGCAGTTGGACATATTGGTCTTGGTTTTTGAACATTTCCTACCAATAGGAGTGGGCCACTCGGACTTGGGTACAAGTAACATACTAGAGCATATTCCTTTTACCAAAATATGCATCATTCCAGCTTTTTCCGGCCATGGCGTCCGCTACATGCCAGTTTATTCTCCAGGCTGATCTCGTTCCTCAGTTGGCACAAAAATGGCAGCACTTAGATTTGGCTTCCTGTGATGGTAAGGTCGTACCTTCTCTGCTTTCCTCGCTCTTCCCTTCTCTGAGATGCTGATTGAACTCCAGAGCAGAAGACCCTCTTATGGAGACCGCTGGTATCCTATTTAGACCATCGGTAACGCCTTTCACCTTCAATGCCATAAGCACTGTCCGAAAGCCACTCTGTCCGAGGAACCAATCATTCTATAACTTTACCGGTTGCAGGAAACCCAGAACCTCTTCTGTCTCCGTTTCTTCTAAAACTCCTCCAGACGAAAAAAGTCCCGATTTTGATGGCAATAACACGACTTCCCCGTTGAGCCCCTACTGGGTTTTGGTCAGAGCCTTCAAAAGCATCAAAGACTTTGCATATTTGTACACCCAGAAATTGGTTTCTAGGATACGAGAATATGATGAGTCGGAGGGGGTTGTAGACGGTTGTAATGGTTGTGGATATTTACAAAATGGAGGGATAGGAATTGCTTTGCTAAGTTTGACTTACAGTGCTAAGGTCAAAATCAGTCCTTTCGTCGCAACATTAGCCGCGAACCCAACTTTTGTTTCGGGTTTTTTGGCTTGGTTTTTTGCTCAATCGGTGAAGGTGATACTGAATTTCTATGTGGAGAGACTATGGGATCTGAGGATTTTGTTTGCCTGTGGAGGCATGCCCTCTTCTCACTCGGCTTTGTGTACTGCTTTAACTACTTCAGTGGCACTGTGTCATGGCATGACAGATTCATTGTTTCCAGTTTGCTTGGGTTTCAGTTTGATTGTTATGTATGATGCCATTGGTGTACGGCGACATGCTGGCATGCAAGCTGAGGTGAAGTGTCTTTCTTGTTCTCTCTATTCTTGGTTCTACTCGTGGTATTGTTATTTAGTGAAGAGGTTCTAATCTTGTATCTTGATCCACAGCAGTGTGGATATTTGGAAATGATACCTTGGTATGCGCAAGTTTCTTCTTTGTTATACTCTTCGTCTATTGATGGATCAATTGTATGTGTTACTTATTTGAGGAAATTGCTTAATCCAATCTTTGCCAGGACTTTTTGTGCTGTTTGGTGTAGAAACTTCCACCATTGCCTTTCTATGTGATGGGTTGGGGGTTTACCACATTGTACATAATTATCGCATAGCTTTTATCTAGTTTAATTTTTATAAAAATGCTTTTGGTGCTCTCTGCTCTTCGTTGCATGACGAGGCATTATATCAGAAGAACACTTTTCTTCTTGCTTGACCAGCGATAGGCTTTTTGTAGTTAATAATCTGCAAATTTTAAGTGAAATGCGATACTATATGGTCTTTTATTGAGCTTTTTAATTCTGCGGTATAATGTTAGATGAGCTCATAGAATTAGGTTTCTACTAATCCAGGAGCCGTAAAACCTTTATCATGATGGTTCTCAAGCCTAAGCCCATGGAAGAGAAGTGAGTGATCAATTGTTTGCTGGCTAGAATTAGAAATATAGCAGATCAGACTGAACTCAGTTTTTGGGTCTTGAACACCTGTTGCTGTTATGGCATCCATTGAGCCGTTTTTGGTCAATTATCAGCAAGTCTATAGGTTCTACTAGTTGGACTTGAACAATAGCTTGATGTTCTTTCATTCCGTGGTGGATTATACAGCTTTTGGCCGTGGAGCGTTACTGCTTCATAGGTAGATTTGGATTAGGAGTCCTTGAGAATATTTCATTTTCTTGCCACCGAAGAGTGGCAGAGTGAGCGAATTGGCTTGTACTTAGATAAAGATGCATATCTTCAGTTTGACTACCTGCAATGGTGCTTATGTTCACTTTCAATGGCGGATCGAATCTGAACGCTTGAACTTAGAGGAGGATCTCTTGCATAGCTACATATAAATCATGAGTCCATGCGTTTGTATCATGGCACTTCACTGTTTCTTCTGATTCACTGATTGGCAAACCGATTTTCTCCCTACATGGGATTTCTCTTTTAAGTTCCACCAACATGCAGATCTCACCACACTTCATCATACATCAGAAAGATCTTGGTGGCATGCACAAAATAATGTTCAGTTGTGCAATCTGTCTGATGTTTTAAATTGATGCTACAGCAGGTTTCACTGACGTGTCACATCGCAGGCACATGCTGATTAATTCGGTATGATCCTGTCAGCTGATCACTTTGTCCCATGTTGTCACAGGTTCTGAACATGATAGTCGAGGATTTGTTCCAAGGGCATCCTATTCGTAAACGAAAGCTCAAGGAACTGTTAGGCCACACGCCGTCACAGGTCCTCGCGGGAGCTCTGCTAGGCTTTGTGGTCGCCTGTATCTGTCATCGGGCGTGCTTGGTTGTGACCTGATCTATCAGAGACCAACTTTTGTGGGATATAGAATTGATGGTCAGTTGATCTGCTTGTGCACTCGGTTCCTCTTCATGAACCATCAGGTCAATGCAACATATCACGCTTCATCAATAACCAAAATTTGATTCTTCTTTCCCCTCTTCCTTTGGCGAGACATTCTCCTATATTGAGCAAGCAATTGAGCAAGTGAAGATGACTGTTTCAACACAGAGGTCAATCTGTGTTTTCTTGAAAAGGGGCAATGCTGAAAAGGGGCTTCCTTCTGTCTGTCTTTTCTTGCTTTGAACGTGGAAAATTCGGCCACGGTCGGCTCGGTTCCACCAAAAACAATAACCAAAACCAAATGAGTCCATGAATCAGCAACACACAAAGCCCAGTTAGACATGATGTAAGGGGTGACGTATCAAAAACAAGAGTCATCCCAACATGTTCCACAACATGAAGGTCAATCTAAGCTGCTTCCTGATGGGTTTCTGCAGTCGTTAGGACCATCAATTGCTTGTTCAAGAATCTCTGGTCTTGTACAATCTAGTTAACGTGCATTACAAGTCGGTGCGAGATGATATCATCGACAGCGAGTCGCTCTAACTTAGACCCAAAAAGAAAGGGAATTTGCTCGTTCTCTTGATCAGCAGCTTCATCATATGATCATATGATTCAACATTAGGCCAAAACAAAAATGATCGATTACCCATTTAGAGAAATTAACATAATACAGACAATTGCCATTTACTGATCTATATTGAAAAGCTCTTTTAGAATCCTCGTACATGAGGTCATTGTTGCTTAGGGGCAAGCACCGGAACTGGACCAACCCAAACATAATCAGCCAGTTTTGGGCGATTTCAAGTTTCAAATTGTCGGTCCGGTTCCCTATTCCAGGTGTGCATCAAACCACCCAGATTAGATCGATGCTTTTTTTTATTAGCAAATTAATGATACTTGATCATATTTTATCACACATTTAGCTTCTTTCCATAAAAATTTTCATTGATTAAAGATCCAAAATACTAAAGTATGAAAGTTTATATAATGTAGCAACACTTGCAATCTTGAAGAGGATAGAAAACAAAAAAATCATTGCCAGTTTCAAGACCAAGTGGGCTGATTCCCAATTTCACGAATTGGGAACCGACCCTTCTAGTTCTCGATTCTCAATTTCAAGTGGAACCGACCCACCCTCGAACTCATCACCGCAATCACCCCTGTTTACAAACGGGGAAGGCTCTCCCTTTGGCTAGTCAAGGCCAATTAACAAAAGCTGGCAGCATCGAATCCGATTGGTGCGCAATAATCAACCTCCCTTATTGAATTAGCTCCTAAACTTTCAAACCGACCGTCCCAATTTTTTTAATAATTGCTCATGAAATAAGAAGAAAGATCAAACAGTGCACGTGTGTCCACGTCAGCTGAGCCTAGCAGGACAGAATGGTAAGGGGATTATTTTTCGTTACGTAAAGGAATAATGACACAAATAATCCCGAACTTTAGCTCAATATGCAATTTAGTTTCTAAACTTTTAATTTGTTTAATATAATTTCTAAACTTTAGCTTAATATTCATTTTAGTCTATGAATTTTAAATTTGTTTAATGCGATCCATGAACTTTTGGTACATATTCAATTTAGTCTATGAATTATATGAAAATGTATATTACAGTCCCTAAACTTAAATTAATGAAAGGAGTATGTTAAGCAATTTTATAGAGTTAAGAAACTAAAATAAATATGTACCAAAAATTTAGAAATTATATTGAATAAATTAAAAATTCATAAATTATATTAAATATTAAACTAAAATCTAAAAATTATATTAAATAAATTAAAAATTTATAAATCAAATAATAAATTAAATAAAAATTTAAGTACCATTTGTGTTATTTTTCCCTTTGTATCGATTGCAAAGTCTGGTCAAAAGGCGCAATAAAGTCGCATCTTTCTACGCGTACCTGCTAAGGCCGCCACCTCCTCCCTCCACACACGCCTTCTCCTTCGCCCTTCTCCTTCTCTCTTCTTTCTCTCTCCTCCGTTTTCGCAGACCATCGTGAACCAAGGAAAAGCCGTCAACGCCCGACATCTAAATCGCTTGTTGTTGGGGGTTCTGCTAAATTCGGCGTGTGTTTTAAGCGGAGCCTCCTCGTTGCTTTTCCCTTCGGTTCTTCCTCTCCGGTAAGAATCCTGTTTTGTGCGTCTCTCTCTCTCTCTGTCTCTCTCTCTCTCTCTCTCCGGTGCGCGTCGGTTCGTGTCCCTTGATGTTCTCCTGATCTTAGCGGCTTGCTGAGGTCTTCCGGGTCCATTTTCGGCTGTGGAACGAAGCTGTGAAGGTTGGAAATTTGGCCTCTGTTGTTGGATCTGCGAAAAGGTTTCGTTTTTCTGCGTCTTTTCCTTACTGGGTATTTGCCCTTTTGGCCGCTGTGCGTCCCGATGGATGAAGAATGAATTTCTGGGATAGATTGTAGCTCCTCTGCCTCTTTCTTTCGTCCGTGCTCTTGCGTAGGTTTCTTAGGTTCGAATTTCGTCGATATTTTGATCATCTGAGCTTGATCGGATGATCAGATTATAAATTATGGTGATTTCCATGGAGTTGTGAGGGAGAAACTTTGTAAGTCGATTTAAAGCGTAAAGCTTTATTTAGACTCTTCGACCGTAGACAAAGTGTTGGCAAGATGTCATCCGCCGGTGTTGCCGTGAGTCTTATCCGCAGTGACTCTTTCGTCTTCCCGAATCTGTTTGATTCCCAATCGAGTGTGCCCATCGAAGAGCCGATATTGGTTTACGTCGTTGTCTCTGGCTCGATGATACCCATGCGGGTGCTAGAGACCGATTCGATTGAGTCCGTGAAACTGCGGATACAATGCTGTAAAGGGTTTGTCGTGAGAAATCAGAAGTTGGTCTGTGGAGGCCGAGAACTCTCGAGGAATAATTCTCTAGTTCGGGACTATGGTGTGGAGGATGGGAATGTGCTGCATTTGGTTCTCAGGCTTTCAGATCTCCAGGTCATCCATGTGAGGACGACATGTGGGAAGGAATTCACTTTCCATGTGGAGCGGAGCAAGGATGTTGGGTACGTCAAGCAACAGATCGCTAAGAAAGCAAGAGGTCTCATTGACTCTGATGAGCAGGAAGTTGTTTGTAATGGAGAGAGAGTCGAAGATCAGAGACTTATTGAGGATATCTCTAAGCAAAACGGCGCGGTGATACATTTGCTGGTTCGGAAATCTGCTAAGGTTAGGCCTAGGCCTGTTGAGAAGAACTTTGAATTGTCTATTGTAGCAACAGAATTGAATGATAGGAGAAAGTATGATGCTGGCAAAGAGAATGACCAGACACAAGGTGGTATTAGGGAAGAGTGCTACAGGAAAGAGGGTGAATTTGATACAGATGTGGTCACGGGGAAGGCTCCAGAGAAAAAATTCTGCTTGGAGCCAATTCTTGTTAACCCCAAAATTGAATTGTCTTCTTTCATCTGGGATATGATCAACTCATCTTTTGGGGGACTGGAATGTGGGTATCAGCCAGTAAGGTCCATGGAGGGTACAGGAGGGGCTTACTTCATGCTAGATTCGTTTGGGCAGAAGTATGTTTCTGTTTTTAAGCCAATTGATGAGGAACCCATGGCTATCAACAACCCTAATGGTTTGCCTTTGTCTGAAAATGGTGAAGGACTAAAAAAGGGTACAAAGGTTGGAGAAGGAGCCTTTAGAGAAGTTGCGGCTTACCTATTGGATCATCCAAAGACTGGGCACCGCACATTATATGGCGATGCAGAAGGTTTTGCGGGAGTTCCGCCTACTGTAATGGTCAAGTGCTTGAATACAGGATTTAACCATCCAAACAATGTAAGTATGAAGATTGGGTCCTTGCAAATGTTCATGGAGAATCAGGGCAGTTGTGAGGACATGGGACCTGGGGCGTTTCCTGTGAATGAAGTCCACAAAATCTCTGTTTTGGACATAAGATTGGCTAATGCAGATCGGCATGCTGGAAATATTCTCTTGAGTAAAGAGGGAGCCAGTGGCCAAGTGCTGTTAATTCCAATCGATCACGGATACTGCTTACCTGAAAGTGTAAGTACTCTCAACCTCTATAGTCCTTGAAGTTGCCATCTAATTTAAAATGATATGCACTTGGCCATCTGGTTCTTTGTTTCATATGCCACTATAGTAAGATGCAATAGATAGGTGCTTGTGCTTGACATTCATTAAACCAAGTTACTATGTAGCAATTGATAAAAGAGCCCAATAGATTAACTTCTAGATGAAATTAATCAGGTATTGTATTATTAGTCTGGGTACTAGCATTCAACTAAGATTTGGTGCTACTTTTAACTTGTGGTTCTGCAAATTATGCTTGAAACTCAAGTGCCTTTCATAGTAAATTTTTTTAACCTCCTTAATATGTTTCTTTTCCAAATACTGGGTGTATACTTTCGAGATCCTCAATGTTGAATGATTGTAGTTCTCAACTTGTAGTCACTGAGCTTGCCAGGTAGTTTCGTTCATCACTGTAATATATAAAGAGAGAGCAAGTACTTTATGCTATCCCCTTAGTATCCCAAAGGGATTAGTTGAATTCACACCTTTCTCTAATTTATGCTAATCCGGCTTTCTTGATTCTTCATTCACTCATATGTAAATTTCTTGCCTCTGCCTGCAGTTTGAAGATTGCACATTTGATTGGCTGTACTGGCCACAAGCTCGCCAGCCTTACTCCCCTGAGACAATTGACTACATAAGATCTTTGGATGCTGAAGAAGATATTGCCCTTCTGAAATTCCATGGCTGGGACCTTCCCATTAGATGTGCTCGTGTACTCCGCATCTCAACAATGCTTCTGAAAAAGGGAGTAGAAAGAGGCCTCACTCCCTTTGCAATTGGGAGCATCATGTGCAGAGAGACCTTGAATAGGTGGTCCATCATTGAGGGGATTGTTCAGGAAGCGGAAGAAACTTTGCTCCCTGATAGCAGCGAATCTGCATTTCTTGATGCTGTATCCCAAGTGATGGATTGCTACCTCGATGAGATTGCCGGTCATCATTCTGGATACTCGAGTAGTTGTTGATATGTACTGCCCATACGACGTTGTACATATGTATGTACATGAGGACAAGAGGGTCCTTTCATCGTTTACTTGTAACCGGTTGTTTAAGGTTCTTTCGTACTTTTTTTGTTTCACTGTAAGTGCACACAGTTCGTGTCCTTGAACTGTAGGCTAGGTGCTGACTAAGATTCTTTGTCATTAACTGATTCATTGCTCTCTGGAGTTATATCGATTATCTCTCTTTTAATTTTGGCCAATATCGACGTTCTGTCAAATAGTTTTTTCTGCTGATGCCGCAGACATGCATCCAAGGCGGGCATGGGATGTGTTTTAGAGATGGCCGGATGTACTAAAATGTGGCCGTTGCTGCTTTGTGTAGTGCTGAATCGGCATGTCACGTTTGATACCTGTTTTCAATTCGTGCTCGCAATTAACGTGACGACCTATTCATATCGTGTTCAAGCCCATCTAACTTTGTCAGTTCTACTGCTACTGTTGGAAACGTATGCGGAAAAGCAAAAAACAGAACACCAGAAATTTACGTGGTTCGATCACGAAGTGATCTACGTCCACGGGCGAGGCAAGACAAAGTTCCACTATAATCAAAAGAGAGTACAAATTTCAGAAGTCGAAACAACGACAAAACCTCACGGCTCACCAAAACTCTCTGAAAGCAAAACTTTCTCAACGCAACAATGAGAAAACCTAGCCACAGTACAAATAGGGTTTCCGAAAATTTTTCTCGGGGGCGTAGCCCCCGAACCCCCCGCGCATTGGTTCACTTCCTCCAGCTTGGGCGGTCCGCTATGGAGATTTGTTCGCTTGCTGCGGGTTGGGCCTATCGGCCCAACCCGCAACAAGCGAACTAAATCTCAATTTTCTTTTCGCTTTCGGGTCGCACAAAAATATGTCGGGTCGGGTCATGAACCGGACTAAGTACATAAAATTCAAGACATATTTAACAGCTACTTTTTATGCTATTAAAACAGTACTGATGCTACTAGACAGCATTGGGTCTGTGTTTCACCATTTCACTTATTTTAAATGCATTCAGATTTTCAAGCAGCTGTCCAAGTTTTGGCTCAACTTTCAGTTAGGCTTATTTGCACAGCCTCGAAGGGTGCACAATGCAGACTTTCAGGCCATCGCACCTGTAGAAATTTCAAGGGTCCTAGACACAATCATTAAATAGAGAACAATTCATGGTAGAAATTACCTTGAGCACAACATGATAATTGGTTATCTATCATGCCCTACAAATTGGAAAGCAGAGGTGTTCGGACAGTCTACTTTTTTTTTTGGTCGAATCGGACAGTCTACTTCCCATCCTTGGAAAGTATATGAATTGCGGCCTACCCCTTGTAGCATGTAAGCACACAAGGATCGCAAGGATAAATTTCTGATTCTGAAGATACAGAAAAGGTTTTAGTCATGAATTTTAGGTTAGGTCTTTAGAAGGAACCGGGAGCAACATGACATCCTCTTTTACCCACCGTTTCGCATAAATCTTCTGGAGGCATTGCTGTCAAGATATCTCAAGATTGACCAAATCATATGTAAGACTTCCCCGAATGAAACAAACAACATATTCAGTTCAAAACATCAACGACTTCACTTCACGCATGGAGGAGAGTGACACAAACAAACTAGAAACTCGATGGATATATTGTAGTTACGCAGTCAGCTTTATTTGTACACTCAAACTTAGCCAAAAGGCTGAGATAGTATGGTTATGTTCACGCGGCTAGTTAGTCTACACTGGCTATGTTCTCACTCAAATGGCAAAACTGCACTGCAAGGCGAGATCTTCTTCCCTTCATGAAGAATCTGGCAGATCCAACCAAATGTAACGCTGTTGAAGCAAAAAGACGGAGAATTCATGCATACATAAGGTCCACAAGTAGACTCCACCTTATCCAAACAACATTCTGCAGCACCCAAGGGTGGCGACCCAATATTTCGAGCTCTCCACATGTGGTAATTGATACAATTCTAAGCCATCAGCACGAGAATCTTCCTTTAAGGATGTAGAGTTAATGCTAGTTTCAGTCAGATACCATCTTCAAAGCAGAATAACTCAAGTCATAACTTCAAACGAATCAGACCTCCGATGCAGAGGAAGCACATGTGTGCAGTGCAACCAATTTTGCGCTTGAATTGGCAAAGGTCATACAGACAAATAATGGACTGGTTAGCAGATTAGCTGTGTCTTGATGAGGTGGCTCAGGAATGACTGATGCGACAATCAAACTCCTGAATAAACACAGAATTTCAGGCAGCCAGAACCCTGCAAATGAGCTGTAGCGGCTGTGGATTCCATAAATGAATATTCACGGTCATTATGTGTCACTCAACTCTCATCTGTAGAAAAAGCAGTTCACTTTGTTTTCCTATTACGGCTCGGTTTCTTTCTTGCTCTCTTTAATCTTCTCCTGAGAAAGGAAATAAGAATCACAGATGAAATGCTTCAAAAAACATAATATCTATCAGATTATGTAGCAATAAAAAAAAATTTGTGGTGAACCTACTGTACTGCTCAATATGCTACATAGGACCAAAAGGACTACAAAACCTTCAAAAGATGAATGTAATTGAAGTAGCAGTGCCTTAATGCCAAAGATCCGAAACCAGCTTTGCTAATATGCACAACAAACAGAAATTACCTCTTAGAGGATTTACTGTTGCCACCAAACACACCCTTCATCAATGCACCTATATCCACAGAACGTTCTTGCATGATCTGATCATGGTATATCTTGCTCCCAATCTCATTAATTTGTTCTTCCACTTCCTCCAGTGGTTGATCCACATTTAACTGGATCTCTCCTTTTCTGACAACAGTTACACCGAAGCCATTCGCTTTGGCTTCTCGAAAAGCATCCTGAAGATGTAAAGCAGTTACAGTTCCTCAACAGATGATGACACCACGCACCTCGATACAGTTCAAACAAAAGGATGTACTTTGTTATTACATTCGGGATACACGAAAGGAAAAAGTGACCTTGGGTGGGAGAGGAACAATGAATGCTTGACCATTTCCAAGCATGTCCATGTGAGCTTGCATGATGTAGCACAGGTTCTTGCAATCACCAGCATCTTCAAAAGCAATTACATGATGTGGCTTCGGTTCCAATTCAAGATCTGCAGCCATCTCCAGTGAGTAGAACCCAACTTTCTGCTCCCCATCTTGATGCGTATATAATTCAATGCACTGGAAAAACAAGCAGAGAAAAGCACTTTTATTACTAAATACTTCCTGCCAAAATTGAAACAGAACCATACATACTTTTATGGAGGGTTCGTTGTCCCCTCTCGAAAAAGATTAATCTTTAATATAATAATATAACAGAACAGCAACATCTTGTGATACACAATATTCCAAAAATCATCAAAAGCAAACTCAGTTTACAGGCATCACAAAATCTCACGGTAACAGATATCCTGAAATAAGGCTCAATGTCCAAAATCTGGTATTTCAAATTACAGATGTCATAAAAGATAAGTAGCGCTGGTTTTTGAAAGTATATATTCATAGATTTTTACAAATTCATTTAAACAACTGGGGATTTTATGGACTGCGGAACTCAAAATTTGGCATATCACAGGCTATAAATTAGATATACAACAGTGGAATGAAAGTGATGGAGTGATACTGTTTGGAGCACTATGCTCCACTTCACAAAGACTTTCCATACCCTGTATTAAGATTCTAAGGATTAGCAGCACTGATATAATCGGAGAAGCAATAGGAGAATCCGAGTCCTACCAATACATGGGGAAGATCTAGCCACCATAAGTAATCTTCGTCCTTGTCTTCTGCATACTCTCGATATTTGCTTACTACAGCTTGAGGTCCAAACAATTCCATCTCTCTTTTGAGTTTGTTAAGCTTTTTCCCTATATATTCCTTATTTCTCATGGGTAATTTATCCATTAGTTCAGCAGCTTCCTGTATTTCCTTTTCAGTGATCCACCGATCCAGATCCTTCCCTATATCCTTCATAACAGATTTAACTTCTGGGTCCCTCTCTGCATTGTAAGAATGCAAAAACCCTCGAGACCACTTTTTTGTATGTTGCCAGTACTCCTTCCCTGATTTTTTACCAGTTCTAACGGAACCGTCACTGCCTTCTATGAGGATCTTGGTCATTTTAGGATCCTCACTCCGAATGTTATTTACACTGTTGACTGCTAAGGAAGATGGAGAATTCTCATTCCCTTGGGATCCAGCAGATTCCTCAACTAAATTCTTTTCATCCTTCTTCATAAGAGGTGATACTTGAGCTTCTCCAGTCATTGATGCCTTCTTTTCCTTCAGATGTCTATTGACAAAGTCAGGTTTCCTTTCCATTGGAGGCTCTTTCCAGCGAGGAATAATCTTTTCCACTGGATCATATATGCTGATGCCATCTAAGGAAGAGGAAGAAAGAAGTTATCATCCAAACTTAAAAACATGTGAACAGTAGTGATGGCAGCAATCAATAAAGCCCTAACAGTTTCATGGAAAACCAAAACAGGATATTACAGGATTTTCTCTTTTTCTTTTTCAAAAAAATATGCAAAGGTACTATTCTAAAGCTCTCACGAATCCTAATGTTGCATGCTCATAAATAATATCTGCCAGTCCTCTTCATAATATAGACGTACAAATGCAAAAGCTGAAATGCAGACCAATGACTACCTGCTCCATAGTCAAGATTTTCGATGTTAGAATGGAGGTACTCGTGCACTTTTAATAGCTCTTCATTCACTTTCTCAACTTTCTTCTCGAGACCCGCAAAGAAAGCACGCTTATCTTCAGCATCCATGGCATAAAATGGATCCTTCCCGGTCAATTCATTATCCCGAACTTGAAAAACAATTTCCCGAAGATTATCATCTTTCATCCACTCAAGCTCATCATTATCTTCATCGAGGTGAAGCTGAGTCAAGTCGATACCGGCATTTAAAGGCTGATTTACTTTCTCTCTTGCAATCATGTAATTATTCCTAAATCCATCCCCAATCTTCCCCAGAATAGGTTCAACCACATTAAAATTTTCCTCAATCCAGTTTTGAGATTTTTTAGATGTATCAGCCTCAGCATTCGAGCTATTAGCTTCATGTTTCTGCCAAGTCAACGGATTGCGGACATCATATGCTCCATGTTCTTCACCATGGCTTGCCAAATTATCAACCATTTCTGGAATAGATTCTAATTCCTCAGCAATCATATCTCCGTGGATGTTAGCATTCACCGTCGAAGAATCAGGTGTTTCTCCAGACATGCCAACTCTAGCTGATTGCTCGACTATGTTGGTTGTCTCTCTTAAATTGCTGTTAATCTCACTCTCTCCCAGATCCTCCTCTTTAGCATCTTCATTACCTTCTCGTGTACCAGGTTTGTCGGAAAGATACTCCCTAGCTTCTTTCACTGACCGAATGATCTTTGGTTTCCTTCTGACTGCATTTCCTCGGTGTACTTCACAAACGAGAGTATCTAAGGACTGGATTTCACATGTATTGGTCAGATCTGATATGCACTTGGTAGCTTTGTCTTGCCTGCCGCTTCCAATGTCACTATAATCTCCGATGGCGGAAACAATAGAGGCTCTGATATCTCCATTTCCTTCTGCCAATGATTCACTACGGGATCCATCCCAATCACTTTCTGGTTCAGCTGCTGATATCACGTGAGATTCATTAGCTGGCATGCTCCCTCCGGCATGTGCATGATGGTTAACTGGAGAACTTACTCCATCTTCATCATGTTGCTCGATCAACTCCGTTACAGTGGATAATGACTCCTCCTTTCCCTGCTTCTCTCCTTCATAACCTTCAATTAGAGAACTATCTCGACCCTCGGTTTCCCTAGCTCTTTTAGCCAGTTCTCTTATTTCCTTAATTTTACCATCAAATCCAACAGCTAAGCCATCCACGAGATTAGAACGGTCCGGGTTGGGCTCTGCCAATTCACTGCTCGAAGTCTTCGATTGCCGGATACTGGCTACAAGCGCATGCTTATCTAGGTGAGGCCTTGGCATTAGAATATTTGGCGTTTCTGAAGCTTCTGTAACAATCTCCATATGCCCCTTCTCCAAAATTTCCTTCTCCTTTCTCGCCTTCATCTTCCTCCTCATCATTTCCTTCTCCAGTTGTGTGTATTGCACCTCCCGCTTGCGGAAAGTGAAAATCCACTTGATCGTGCTTAACACAAAGACACCACACAAGACCATGGTCCCAGCTCCCAACACTTTAGGCCTCGAAGCAGAATGCAACGGAAGATTCGGAATGGTGCTAACGGAGCCACATTCTGCATCCGCAGCAACAAATTTAGCCACCGAGCTGTTCCTTGGAATCACATTGCTCCCACTCTCCATCTCCCTAGCTAAACCCCTAGCGCGGGCCACCTTCAAATTCACTTCATTCGAGTCCCTGTGCTCCGGCGAGACCACTCTGCTTCTTCTCAATACCTCCTCCTCGTCAACCGCGACACGCTTGACATTCCCATCGGGGTCTAGAAACACCGTAAATACAGGAGCCGAACCAACCCCCCACAAATCGAGATCACTCTTATACTGATCAACCCAGTTCTCCAATCTACTCCACAACACCGACTCACCCAACACCCCGCGTTTAGATTCTACCAGACCACCCACTCCACTCTCGACGAAACCATCATTCTCGAGAACGCCGTCAAAGGAGGGAGCTCGAGCATCGGATTCGGGGCCCAAATGGGTGAAGTCGGGACGCACCTTTCGGTCGCGGAGGAGCTTCTCCCTGAGGCGGTTCCGGCGCCGCCCGGCTCGACGGCCGGGCAGAGCCGCGGCCGGCGGGTGCCCAGCGCTGCAGAAGGCTGTGCGGCGAGGCTGGGAGGGGGCTCCCCTGCGGAATCGGGAGATGGGTACACGGAGAGTGCGCGGCGGGTTGCGGTTCCAACTCGGGATCGACAGTTTGGGGACGAAGAGCGGTGCCGCGGAGGAAGCGGCGGCCGGAGTTCTGAGGAACGGGAGCGGAGAGTCCATCGGCACCGCCGTGAAGGGGCTTTGCGGCATGGATGATGAGGTGGGAACACCGCTAAAACCCCAATGATAAGTCCGTTGGAGCCGGTCTGTCTTTTTTTTTCCAATAAAAATTTGCATAAAAAATGGGACATCTTTAATCTAATAAAGTTTTGATTCAATAAATAATCTAAAAATATTACAAAAGCCATCAAAAACCATAATTATGCTCACCGTGACACGATTGCTTTAAAAAAAATTCCTGTGATTCTAAAAATCTAAAATTTGTACATGTGTAGCTAATTAACCTCTATCGAAATTTTGCTAATTAGAACTGTTAAAAATCTGCCTTCGTGGAAATCATAAAGCAAACGGTATTTGACATGGCAGTCATGTGACTTAAGTGAAATAAAAACGGCATCGTATGTTTAGGAGAAACGTGTCACATATGTTTAGATTTGGGTTTTTTACATCGCAAGAAAAAAATCTAGGGAAAATGTGTCACATATATGTAAGTTTGAAACTTTTTACGTCACAAGATAAAGTTTACAAGAAATGTGTCACAGTAAGTATAGGGGATTTTGATGTGACAAAAAAAAGAGCAGAGTAAATGTGCAACAGTAAGCATAATTTAGCATTTGTTTGGCTTTTTCCCTCTAAAAAAATTGTCTCTTGAACGCTTTATGTTAATACATTAACCGTAAAAAAAATCATCCTTAAATACCCAACCGAATTTTAAAACATATAATTCTCGTATGCAATGTCTTACTCATATGGGTTTTGGATCATCAACAAGATTAAACACGCCATTTGAAAGGGTCTAATTAGTTATGTAGATTGGATTTGATGAATAAGAAAATTTACGGAAAGAATAGAATATCATTGAAAGTTTATAAAAATGCACGTAATATGCCTAGTGAGCATTGAAATTTGAAGAGACGACGATAACGGCAACAGCAGCAAACAAGTGTTGCCCATAGTGAGGTCGGCTATATGAATCCTACAAGGCTGTTAGGTTCGATTAATTCTTAGTTTTTCTTTTTTTTTTTCTGGAGTTGGCTTCACATAAGGTTCACATAATTGCACAAAGTTTCTTTTGAGGAGGTAAAGAGGCACCATCTCGATTATACAAATCTTATGATGCATTAAATATCAGGTTAAGTGATCGGTTGATTTGAACTGACATGCGCGACTCTTTTCAGAAAAATGAAGGGTCAATCACGACCTTCTTGATAGGTTCATCCCCTCAATTTTTCCCATGGCGTAGTGAGAATAAGAAACAAGAGGAAAGAGGCAACGATGCCATGATCCATTTCATTGACTATTAACCTATAGATAAACATTAGTGAAAATCTTTGGTTTCTCATGGTGAAAAAAAGCTAAATAAATGATGATATAAGTTGTGCATTCTTAGTTCTCTTCTCTTGCATCAATCTATCATATATCGAGAAATATAGCATTATCCAAGGCTCCACAATGATGATCCGTGCTATAGTTGGTCAAACTATAACAATTCACATTCTTTAAATTTTGCCGAGGACATTGAATTCAGTTTGCAGTCGAGCTGATCATCGACGGTGTTGGACCGGGCTGGGCTCTTGGGGTAGCTATAATTCATTGCTCGCGCACCATAACAAATAATTTATGCACAAATTAGTTGGATTGGATCGGGTTTAAGCTGAGCTTTCTAACATAATAGCATCATTAAAGCACGCACAAACATGCTCTTCGAGCCCATTTGTCTTGGGCAGGCCCATGACCAAATTGTGGGGTCCTATGCCACTTAATTTCAAGATGTATATTCTATACAACGATCGCGCACCATAACAAATAATTTATGCACAAATTAGTTGGATTGGATCGGGTTTAAGCTGAGCTTTCTAACATAATAGCATCATTAAAGCACGCACAAACATGCTCTTCGAGCCCATTTGTCTTGGGCAGGCCCATGACCAAATTGTGGGGTCCTATGCCACTTAATTTCAAGATGTATATTCTATACAACGACGATAGCAATACTCATATAGCGCGGAGAATTGGACTGTTAAACATTAAACATGTGCACCGATTGGTCGAGCACAACAGAGATGAGAATGCCCCATCGGACAGACGGTGGGGCAAGGGAAGATAAGATTAGAGATGAATCGATTTCGAAAGGCGAGAAAAGTTTGGTCGAGATTGATTTGGTCCCATTGGAAAATGTACTAAACGGGTTCACTATATGTTATCCACAGATGCGGCAGGGACAGAGGAACGTGGTACGGATGTCACATGAGATTTCTCTCTTGTGAACATGGACTGGCACGGCACACCACATGGCAAAGCAAGGCGTGGATCTTCTCATAGAATTACGTGGGGGCAATCCAGTCCGTGTTGTTTAAGATTGCTTTCTGAGTCCGCCTGTTTTAGACGAGCACAAACAGGTTTTCTGGTCACCCATCGCAGAACATGGGGCTCTTGACCCACTTCATGTGACAAGATATTGTTTTCTCATGCTTTTCCTTCTCCGCGGCTTGATTATGAAATTGGGTTTGTCCAATGTACACTCGTCAAGTCATGTGTGGTGAGTAACCACGTGAGAAATTCCTCCATATGTCGGTGTAACAGTTTCTTGCGAATCGGGACATGCTAGGGAAGGTATTTCCACTCTCTACATGTCAGAGCATCAAGTTTCAACGACGTTAAAGTGTTACATGCAATTGGTCTCCTCCATTGATGGGCTCAAGCTTTTGAGTTTGGACATTTGAACATGGTATCTTAGCCAGATCCTGCCCGAATGATCTCCGTCTATCGAAGCCCGGTGTGTGCTTTCCTAATCCGTTCTCAACATACAAGCGATCTCCCTCCACATCAGCCACAGCCCGAAACCTGGTGACAGTCTTCAAGAATTGAGATGCACAAGAAGCGGAGGAAGCACGTGATTTCATGGATGAAGCTTCCATCACAAATTTGTCGATTAAGCTCTACTTATTACGGTGACGGGTGATCATGATGACCCTTTGTTGTGCAAAAGCAGAGCAAAGAGCATGAGCATAATGCCTCTCATCATGACCACACCACACCTCTCATGGCGGTCGAGGTCAACCGCATCGATGCATCCCCCTCTAGACACGGAGTCACCCATCGTTCATCCCAAACAAAAGCGAGAGTAAAAGCACGGGACTAATCATCATCCTCTGCAAAGCACTCCCATCACCACCACCAAATGAATCCGCAGGACACGTGTGCCAAGACCCACCTGTCGTTCTCGAGCCGGTGGCGTGAGCTCGTCTCCACGAATGGAGAGAGAAGTTAGGCCGAAAACACGCCTGAACGACAGCGCCCGTCTTGTCCGCGATCCACGTGAGCGATCAGGATGCATTGCATCACGCAGCGGATTGCGCACGGCAACAGCAGCAGGCAGTCGCTTTCGCTGGCCAATTATCGCGTGTGAAATCTAATCTACCCATAGATCTCAACGCCTCACCGCAATCCAATTGACGAAATCGAGCTAAGTGCCGACAATCTTCTAGTCACAAGACCGTACAGTACAGCCCGCATAACGGGGAATGTTAAGGAGAAAAGATGAATTCTCTAAGCAGGTTGGCGTTGACCTCCCTTTGTAATGTTTCCAATTTCAGTCCGGAATCGAAAAGTATTTGCTTTGCCAGCTTAATTCATATAATCATAACACGACAAGCTGAAACAGTTTCTTGATTTTTTTTAAAAAAAAAAACGGGGGGAGAGAAAAGAGGAAAAACCTTCCAGCGTCGTGTTCCTGCTAAATTCCAACAGACATTTCCCGTTTTTCGGAAAAAGATGAAGAAAAAAAGGAAAAGGCCAAAAAAAAAAAAAAGGACGGGTGGGTCCCACGACTACCACCAACTCCCGCACATGCTTACACGGGCGCTCAGGCGCACCCACGTGGAGAGAACCCGACCCGGGAACCCGCAAGGTCGAACACGACCCGGAACCCCTGCTGCTGGATGTTCCCGACGATGGAGAGCCCGCTCATGGTGCCCGCGAACGCGAAGCAGAAGGTCCCCTTGCTGTCCACCGGGATCAGGTAGTTCGACGCCGGGAGGGACACGTCGGCGCCCCGGAAGTGCAGCACCACCGTCGGCACCTTCACCTCCGTCCTCCCCGACAGGTCGTAGCACGTGTCGAAGAGGGAGAAGTCCCGGCCCCGCTTCAGGGTCGACGCCCCGGCCCGGAACGCGTCCCGGAGGGCGACGTACGCCGGCCGGGTCAGGCGGGTCACGGACGTGCCCGAGTCGACGATGACCCCGCCGTTGCCCGCGGGGTCCAGCTTGAAGAGGGAGGCCGTGATGCCGGGGACGCGCGTGCCGCCGACGCTGATGCCCAGGAGCTCCACGTAGTAGAACGTGTCGAGCTTAGGGTTTTTCAGCAGCGGGGTGAACCGGGCGGGTCGGGACAGGGCGGCGTCGCCGAAGATGACCGAGGACGGCCTGGTGGAGGCGGACCGGTCCACCAGGCAGTAGGAGAACTTGTTGTTGAACCGGCGGCCGGCCTGCGACGGGAAGGAGAGCGTCCCGCGGCCGAGGCCCAGGAGCCCGGCGGCGCCGATGAAGAGGCCCTCGTTGTCGTGGCCGCAGCCGATGGCGATGCGGCCGACCCGGGTGCGGCGGAAGGTGAGGGTCTCGGTGGAGAACTCGCCGAGGGTGAAGGAGCCGTCGCCGTAGGAGACCTGGTACTGGCACCTGCGGCGCTGGTTGCAGCCGGGGGAGTCGAGGCGGCGGCAGAGCGGGGAGGAGCAGGAGATGGCGGCGAAGGAGGTGGACTTGGAGGGGTCGAAGACCGGGTCGGTCTGGGAGTAGCATCTCCGGCAGGGGGCGCACTGGACCCAGACGACGTCGCTGCCGGTGTCGAGGACCATGTAGACGTACCGGGGAGGGGTGCCGACGCCGAGCCGGGTGAAGTACTCGCCGCTCCCCTGCGCGAGCCCGGACACGACGGAGCTGCTGAACCCCATGCGAGGCCTGCTGACGTTGCCGCCGGGGGAGGCGGCGGCGGCGGCGGCGGCGGCGAACTCGGAGATGGACTGGACGCGAGAGGCGTCCCTCTGGAGGCGGAGGTGGAAGAGGGCTTGCGGGGTGAGGTTGAAGGACAGGGCGTCGATGTGCTGCAGCTCCATGGAGAGAGCGGTGGCGGCGGAGGAGGAGGAAGTTTCGGACTCGGACTCGGACTCGAGGGCGGCGGCGGCGGCGGCTTCGGACTCGGGCCATGAGGCGACGGCGGGCGGCGACGGGAGAGGGCGGAGCGCGAGGGACTGGGTCTGGAGCTGCAGGGCGGCGGGAGCGGAGAGAACAGCAGGAGGCAGGAAGTTGAAGAAGGAGACGAGGAAGAGAAGGGGGAGGAGATGGAGGGTCTTCTTCCCTCCTTCCATTGCTGTCATCTTCGCTTCCGCGGAGGATCGGCGAGGAAGGGAGGAGGAGCGGTGTTGCTGATGAAAGAGCGGACGGGAGAGTAATAAATAAATAATGGAGGATGGCAGAAGGATCGAAAAGCGGGCTCTCATCAGTCCTGGACCGGTGCGCAGATGGATGGCAGCATTTCCTCTAAAAGATCCACTTTACTCTTATCATTATTGCGATAATTGGGCAAAATTTTGCCTGACATCAAACGGAAATTTACCGGGACACGTTCTTTTGTCTTCCTCTTACAGGGTACCGTACGAGATGTAAGGAGACTGTACCAGTACGTGGCGTTTGCCCGAGGCGGGAGGGGCAACGCAGTCATTTGCTCTATGAATTCGTAATTCATCGCGTCACTATTAGATCCGGGTCGAGATCGGGATCGATAATGATTCGACCCAAATTGACTCATTTATATCAAATGCAAATTTAGTAACGCGTCTTACCCGACCCAAAATTCGTTTTTATCAACTTTCCTACTTAAATCGTTTCCTTTGAAAAATGGGCCACCATAGCAATCATCCTTCGACTCCCGGCTTTCTCGACTCTGCCATTACTCTCGAGAAGAGACTTTAAAAACCCATATGACTAGGGGTGTGCAAAACGGCACTGGAAACCGCTCAGACCAAACCGGATCGGGCCAGTCGGTTTAGTCTAATTTCCAAGAATGTCGATCTAGTTCCCAATTCCTAAAAGTGATAATCGATATCCGAGTAGTCCGATTCCCGATTCCCAATTCCCAATTCCCAATTCTAAAGGAGAATCGGATCAGATCAACTACATATACTTATTTCTTATTTCTTCAAAAAAATTAATAAAATGTTAACCAAATCGATGCATAACGTTTTCCCTTTATTTTCGCATCACAATAACTTTTTACTCATCATCGCTTCCGTCAATATATAGAGATGTGTCACTTTCTCTCGCTGTGATGGGAAAAAAATAAAAAAAGTGACCGGTTTCATTATATCGGACTGGACCGGGAACCGATCACTCTCACATACGACACGTACTTAAATATGAGATGACCCGTTTAAGTAGATACGAGTTAGAATACGAATTTGTCACTCGTTTGGATTAGCAGCAAGTACTCCGGTCCTCAAATAGAAAATCAGGTAAGAGAGAGTCAACAGTAAACCTGGAGGACGTAACTTGTCACAAACATCTAATCTCGGGAACGCAATTATAACATCGGATTCTTTTAAAGACACAAGTTGTTGGGAAGCGGGAATGGTCGGATGACTCGAAAGCCCTCGGTCGGGAGGACAAATATCCGCGCGGGGCTTCGGCCCCCCTATTTTTTTTCCCCCCCGGTTCGGAGTCGGGTCGGGTTGTTAAAACGAACGGGAAATTACACCATGTCCGGCCTATGCCGTGTCATTTTGCTGCTGTAGATGGCCTACTCAATTTATACACACTTTAGATTGATGTGCAAACGGACTGTACTTTGCACTGGACCTGTCCAACGGGCGTATCGGGACGAGAATGGCCCGATTTAAATTGACTCGTTTAACCCATTTTGATCAGTTTCCGTGCAATGAAAATTTAATGGGCCGTACTTGACCCAACGCATGCTATAGCACTCTCGTATTTAACTCGATTTAGGAAAATTCGTACCCAAATTGAGATGAAAGCGCAAGATCGAGCGAAGACATAAGAGAGTGAAAAGAGAATAATATAAATGTAGGTTGGGTTGGGTGTTAGTAAATTATGAACCCATTTACCACATAACCCATATAACAACTCAGCAGTCAAATATGGATTAAGAAATTAGACTATGACCCATTTTGATGAGTCTACTTTGCATCGATTGAGTAAACCATATTAGAAAGCTAAATATTCCGTGCATGTCATCTTCTTTAAGCATGTCGTGAAACCCGATCGTCCCATCACGGGCGCACGGCTTTCCTCCCCTCGGATCGAAACGCTGTCACCGTACGTTGCTATTCTGAAGAGCCGTTTATGTTCGGCAAGTTCATCTGAAAAGCACGCTCCGGCCATTTCGAACGCGCGCTATAGGATTCGGGCGTGCTCTGGAATCTCGAAAGACGAGCGGTTAAAGTCGATTAGCTTATGTTTTGCAGTGGGGGAAGGTGGTCAAGATCGTGGAAACGAGCCGCTACAAGTAAAATGACGGGGGGCACATGGTGCTTGCGTGATGGTCGAAATGAGGGGACGCCGCGAGTCGCCGCCGCGCCATGGTCCAGGCATGCACCGACGGACCTGGTGCCTTTGATGGGCACGAGACGGGAGACTCTGGGCTGCAGAGGGCAGAGGTCTGCCCTCCTAATTCCCATGTTCTCATTGATTGCGACCGACGAGAGCGGTGCGTGCCAACGGTGAAGGCGAGATCGAATAAAGAAGGACGAGAGGAGGAGCTGCGAACTTAGGAAGGTACGTAGTCGGAGATGAGTAATTGCAAATTCATGGGCTTCCCGCATGCCTTCTCCTTTTTTTATACCATCTTCGTTTGTCCCTCTCAAAACGTACGGTTTGAGGAGAAATTATTAGCCCGGTCCCGGTGCACGCGGGGCCTGATCAATCCGACTCCGCTCGATCGTATGGGACCCACGTCGGCCCCGCACGATCCGTCGGCTTGAGATGAATCGGGTTCACATGTTCCGGGATCGCGCGGGAATTGCTCGTATGGTGGAAGTCCGGGGGGGGGGGGGGGACATCCTTGTGAGTCGTCGTGTGCCTTCTTTCTTCAATTTCTAATCTTTCTCTTGGGAAGCGCCTTCATCTCTTCCCCCCTCTTTTCCACCTCCCCTTTCCTTTCTCTTCTCTTTTGCGCCTCCACTTCTTTCATTGCTCACCCTTTTTGTGTGTACCATCTCGTGATCACTCAATGTTTACGGTATTGAAAATTCGTCGCCCACAGTGGAAATGAATCACGCCCGCAAAAGGAAAAGCCACTCGCGCTCTCGGCGTCAGCTTACTTGCGCCCGGAAAAAAAAGCATTGATATGCCTAGCAAAGATCTGGTCACGCATCTCCTAATAACAAACTATATCGAAGCACGGTTCATCCGTGCGATGCCCACGTGAAGATTTTCTTTTAGGTTGGTTTATCGAATGGTTGGTTTTTATCTAACCACTTGATGTGATAAGGTCAAGTTTGGCGAAAACTTTAGTACCCATTTAGTCTAAAGTCGCAAAAGCGAGAACTTGCCTGGCAAGTTCCCTTAGGCAAGACAGACAAGCACGACCTCCACTTGCAAAGGTAAAAGACGTCCTCGAAAAGCGGTAATGGCGGCATCATCTTTTCGCACTAAAGGCGATAGACGTTTTTTACAGCTCGAAGTGGGGGCTAATCACTTTGTTGTTCGTCACAGAAAAAAGTCAAGATGTTCAACCGTAACTTTAGTAGAGCAGATGGGCATGGCCATGTTCGCTTTGCTTTATTGCACTTTAGAGGTACAGATGTTCGGGCAGGCGCGGCCGGGCAACGGCGAACAAGGGCTGGGCCTTGGGCATGGTCATCCCGTAGACCTCGGCCGTGTCGATGTCCTCGGGCCTCAGCCCGTGGGGCGGGCTCCAGTCGAAGCAATGGAAGAGCCGGGCCAGGGCCATCAGGACCAGGGTCACCCCGAGCGGCGCCCCGGGGCACTTCCGCTTGCCCGCGCTGAAGGGCAGGATCTTGAAGTCCGGCCCGTGGCTTATCTCGACCCGGCCCCCGTCCTCCGGCCAGTGCCGCTCGGGCCTGAACTCGTCGACGTCGCCCCAGACGTCGGCGTTCCTGCCCAGCCCGTGGGTGTTGACGAAGACCCGCGTCTTGGCGGGGATGTGGTAGCCGTTGACGGTGGTGTCCCTGATGGACTCGTGCGGGATGAGGAACGGGCCTGCCGGGTGCATCCGAAAGGTCTCCCGCACCACGCAGCGCAGGTAATTAAGGTGCGCCAGGTCCGGTTCCGACACCATCCGGTCAGGCCCGACGACGGAATCGAGCTCTTCTTGGATCTTGCGCTGGACTTGCGGATGTCTGATCACCTCCGC